>OX465584.1:23966951-24507443 GCA_950022655.1 Alentia gelatinosa | reverse complement strand
TGGAGGGCAACTTTTTCTTACCATTTGGTGTTCCAAAAACTGTGCCCCGTGCCACAATACAGGTGTTGCCGTTCAACACCACCTAACGATGAGTTCTTTAGTTAGGCCGCCGCTCGGACAAACACGGCCAAGTCCCCCCACATTAATATAGAGATATACAGCATTCACAGCTAGAGTGTGAACGGTGGGTGTGATTGCAGGAGTGTTGCTTTTTGACAGATTAAATTGCTGGAACAAACTAGGGTTTTGTATCAACGAGTCTGGGCTGTCTAAACTATATAGTTGATAATTATCTTGGTTTTAACTTGGAAAAAGATAAGCATATTATAGCTAGGCCTGCCAATGTATTAGTGTATATCAAGTTTAGGTCCCTGTGTTATCTAAGGTATATCTATGGTATCATTGAGGTGATATGCATGTATGATACATCGAATTGGAGCTGGAATACCACTTTTATTTCTATGGAAATAATGTGCAAGGGTATTATAAACTTATACATTACGCTTATATACACTCAGTGATCCAATGCTAAAATATAAGTTGCCAGGGGTATGTTTGGCTTCAGGCATGGTGTAACTATGCAGATAACGTGCGATACCAGCCAGTGGAAAAAGGCCTTTAAATGAGCGCTTCCTAAAACCCCTGAAAGCGGTCGCTTTTTCATGTCTTGAACTACCATATCACTCGCCCCCTCTCCTTTTTGGTACAAGGGGATACAGCGGATTCCTACAAAGGTCGGGCATCATCTTCGAGAAAAAACATGCTGAGCAATAATTGATCTAATATAACGCTCCTTCTCTTACAAGAGAACTATGATTTTCTGTGTTTTGTCCCTCCCACATATTCTATCTTGGATTCACAGACCCGAACTTCTCGGAGGGAGGACAATGATTCATCTCACCCCTGATATTTTTGTCCCTTAATTTAACATTGGGAACTCGTTCTCCATGCCCCTATGAGTATTACAGTCCATTCTCCATGGTCTATATCCTGTGTGCCGTCCATTCTTTTAGTATGTGTACAGGGGTGAGATAAATACAAACGCTTTTTGGTCAAAGAAATCGTTTTCCAACTTGTTTGATTGCTATTCACTTGGCTGTTGCCTCGTTCATACCATTTTACCGGTACATCAAACTCGTGCAGAACAACTTTAACCAAAACTTGTTTGTTTCTTCTTTGATACTTCCGTATGGTTGGACTCCCTCTATTAAATATTTTTTTTATCTTTTTTTCAATCACAAAATGTGTTTTAGATCACGAAATGTGGTCCGATGCGGTTCTAACCCCATCATCAAGTTTAATTCTAATCCATCATATACAAACAAAGCGAATATAATATGTTTTATACTAAACATAAACTTTGCATTAACATATATGCGCGTTTATCAGATATTCCCTGATTCAAAATTGGCGCGGGGCGGGCACCTGCTGACATAATTGAGTCACGTGATCCGGCCTTGTACAGTCTTTGGAATGTAAAAGCGAACCCCGCATGGCCTGGCTACACGGGGACTGAAAATGTCGAGCAAAGGGGGACAATCTCTCCACAAACATGGCGGCGCCCACACATCAACACATGGGACTGCAGTGCTCATCAACGGTAGCGTAATTCCTGCAGAAATCGATGGCAGATCGGCGATTATAGGAATTCAAAATATCGGAGAAGAGGTGAACGTTATCCAAGATGGCGGACAATTGGCGAGTTTGGCTAAAGGCGACCATGTCTTCGGGGAGGTGCTGGCCGCTTCCGGGCCTGCAGGATGCGGGGAGGCGGACCAAGTCGCCGCCTTGGATCTTGGTGGGGTCGAAACCGCCGTGACTCTCTCAGGACATACCATCACAAATACGGATTGGTTGAAAACGAAATTAGGCAACCTCGGCGGCGTCTTCCTTATCCAAAATGGCGTTGTCGCTACTGAGAATGGGGAAGGAGCGTACGAGTTGCGGGAAGTGAAAGAGGTCGGAGGATTCGAGTTGGGCACGGATGTTAGCTCAGTTGGAAATTTACAACCTCAAGTATGTGTAGACGAAGTACCAGGGACTTCAACTCAAGGGGTGAGATCAATTTTAGTGTCTCAAAACCCCGCGGTGGCAAATGTCAACAACGTGAAGCCACTCCAGGGGAGTGTTGTCAGCATCGCGAACTTGTACCACGGAGGGCAGCACCAGTCAGACTCTACATGTCGCCTGGGCGATAAAGAGGGAAATGAAGGTTATGTGTTGCGAGAATCCTACAGGGCCTGTCTTGAAGAAATGGAAAAAGGGATCACATATGACTCTCGAGGATAAACCGGTCAACAATAATAGCGAAGAAGATGAATTTCAGTCAATGGAGTTCCAGTCTTTGAATAATGACAAGAGCAATACCCTGATGACCCCTCAAGAGTTGGAACTCATGCCAGAGAGGGGGAAAGAGTTTGAAGAGTCAGTGGGACCCAAAGAAGATCTAAGACCAGATACTCCACTGGACACCGCAGTTATCAGTGACAATCAGAGTGAAGATCTTAGTCTAAAAATGGTTAACCAGGAGACAAATTCATTTGTCATGACAAACTCAGCAGCCCATAGTATTAGTACCCCATCTGGTCAAGAAGACATTATTTCTTATTCTACGCATAGTAGTGTCAGCAATTGTTCAGTTCCCGTGCAGTCTCAACAAGGGTTGATTTTACAGGGCGAACAAGATACACAAACAGCCGAAACAAACGCAGGGGGTGCAAATGGGGTAGCCACAATATCGATAGCAACTGATAACTCTTCAAATTCTACCCAAATCCTTATCAACACTCCACAGGGACAACAAATATTCCAAATAAACACTGCTGATATCAACAAGGCCACAAGCGCTCTGCAACCGTTAGCATTACAAGGGGGTCTTGTCGGTAAAGATGTCAATGGGAAGATTGTTAATGCTGGAACTGTCAATGGGATAACTGTTGAAGATGGTAAGTATTTTTAAAGATAAAATGAGTAATGGCATATGAACTGAGTTGTACATACATAAATTGGTTTGAAGTAGGTATAAAGTACCGTAGATGATTGACTACCGACTTGTGATTGTCATTAGTCATACCTTGGAAGAGGCCATTAGATTTTTTTTATAAAACCAAAGATCATGACATCAAGGCTTTCAATAAAAAAGTTCTAAATTTATATATTTAGTTTTTTAATTAATATTCATGAACAATTATTGAATAGAAATAATGCATTTTTCTGTGATAGGAAAAAGAATGACATGTAGAATCGTGCTGTGAATAGACCTAGAATTGTTGCAATTCTAACTAAGAAAAGCTAATTATCTCCTTCATCCTTATAGAAATATAAAGGGAGTCACCCTCGTCCTACTAGTATTACAGTATTTAGTTTAATCCGGCCTTATTCTTTGTAGGTTATTTGGTGATCCCAGTGAACGGCAATGAGATGGATGGTAATCCTATCGAGAACCAAGACCTGTCTCTAACCGAGGGTGAGATGAGTGATGACAGTCAGGAAGACGATGCAGTTGCTAGTAATCCTGGTCGGATATGGATGTGTCCCCACGAGGGCTGCCAGAAAACATTCAGCAAACTCTCCAAGCTAAAGATTCACCTCATGCGACACACGGGCGAGCGCCCTTTCAAGGTAGGCACGAAATGGACGGCGACTTTGTGGTCTGTCACCGATGTGGTAATGCGCAGAGTTGATTAAATCAGATAGACATCTGGAGAGAAGGAATTCTCAAATTTAAAAAAAATGAACTTAGGACCCCAAAATTACCGAGAATAATGTTCTCGAGTTTGAAATCAAAACATGTTCGATCCAATTATAATTTAAACTTTCTTGCAGATTTTTTTCGGTCAATCTTCACACTGCAAAACCTTTTGATTAGACTGACTTCACTACATTATTCTAGAAATTGAGTGACTTTAAACTTTTTGATCCTGTGCTGTTATATATTTCACGTAGAATGAGGTTGACTTGTAAATTGATCCTAACGATATTAGTAAGATGGCCTGTACTGAAATCTGTATATATATATTTGTTATCAGTCTAATCAACCATGTACTTAATTTTGCTAACCATTAATTACGGATCTTATGTATTTCCTGTTTTTAGTGCTCAATGGCAGACTGCGACTGGCCTTTACAACTGCTTATAAACTAAAGAGACATGAAGAATCCCATCAAAAGAAAAAAGATTATGAGGCAAGTCATTATCAGAATATCTGTTTGTTCCTTCAAGATAGTCATTCCCAGCAGTGGTAGATTTACTGCTATATCAAAGGCCAATCGTTCTCATACCATGTCTATGTGGTGTGGGAACTAAAAGAACTCTCACCTCGGTAAATGTGTAGGGGTGAGATTTCTATCTGAATTCATTACATAGATTCGATCACCACCCATGTGGTGTAAAAGAACCTTGAGTAAGTCTGGTGAGAACCTCTAATGGTTAACTGGACATTAAATCAAACCAACCAACCTTCAAGATAGGCTGTGCAACAATTATGTCATTTAAAGAAGCTAGGAGCATACTGTATAATTTGTCCCTGAATCAGATAACTGATCTTTACAGAAGTACCAAAAAGGCATCATAAAAGTTACTAGACGTACATGCTAATGGTTCCTAGAATTGTTTTCATGATGCGATGTATTGAACACTGTATTCTTATGTAAGCGTTTTCTAAAATAGAAAACGTTCTCTGATATCGGAATTACCGTCTTTTACGTGCATTCAGGTCAAGGTAGGCTCCAATAGATTCTGGTATAAGCCATGTGTATCGTCCCTGTCTTACCAATCTATGTCTCTTACACGTGTATGTGTTTTGCAGTGTGGTTTTCCTGGGTGCGGCCGGAAGTTTACGACCATCTACAACCTAAACACACACCGGAAGCTGCACGAGCGGCCCTGCACGGAGGAGTGTCCCGACTGTGGGCTGCGCTTCCCCACCATGCGCAAACTCGACCTGCACATGAAGAACCACATCGGTGCACAGAAAAACTACAAGTATGACCATCTTAACTTATCATCTTCTGCAGCTCACACATTAATTACAGTACACATCGTAGCTTGGAGTTAGGGGAAAAATTCTAAATGTACTACTACATGTAAGTGTATCTATTTATGTGCAATATGGTATGAATTTCTGAGTTGTGTTTTAAAAAGAAAATCACCTGCACACATTTCTAATATCACTTACTGTGAAATCAAATAGACCTTTCAATAAAGTTCATCACAAAGATGAAAAAATATCTGCTTTTGACTGTGATAATTGAAAAGTGTTTACTATTATCAGTTGACGAGTTTTGACAGATCATGATAAAGCAAAATTTAAAAAAAAAAACCTTCTTGATATAGGATGCACTACCCCTCCCTCTCCAGAATACATCTTAAAAGTCTGGTTGCTTTCATCCAATAGATGTCCCATTGAGGGGTGCAACAAGATGTTTTTCTCACCACACTGCATGGGGTCCCACACACGCGTACATCAGGAGGACCGCGACCTGACCTGTCACTTCGAGGGCTGCGGCAAAGTGTACGACAAGCTTTGCCGGCTAAAACAACACATGCGTACCCACACAGGCGAGAAGCCCTATGTCTGCAATGTTGAGGTACGTACATACAAGGTGGATTAAGTACCTGTCGGCAAGGGACGTTGTGTGGCTATACATAACACGGGGGCAGTTAAAAGTGTAATTCCTACAATACGCGTGGCTGGTTAAACAAACTGGTCAAACATTGAAACCATGAAAGATTTTAAAAAAAACAGATTTATGTTTTTGATTTAACATCAATAATCCGACATTATTTTGATATAAACCTTATATAACTCATTCTCCATGAGGAATCCCATTAGTCTGTGCAAAACGTCCTTAATGTAGTCCATCATCTGGTTGTCTGCAGTCGTCTATTTCCAACGGGAGTTCCACTGTGAAAACTTGAATTGCTATCATTCAACTTATAGAAAACAATGTGTAATATATTCATATCCGAAAAGTGTTTTGATAACATTAAATACTAGCTTGTTTGCTTGTTCCAGTCGTGTGGGTGGGCGTTTTCTACGGCTAGTAAACTAAAGCGGCACCAGCGGAAGCACACTGGGGAGCGGAAGTGGGTGTGTCCTGTGGAGGACTGCAGCAAAGCCTTCATGAGAGCGGAACACCTGAAGGGACACCTCGTCACCCACAGCGGAGAACGCCCCTTCATCTGCCAGTTCCAGGGTAATAACGCCTGACTAAGTTACTTCCCATACCCCATGAGGACAAGGAATTACATTCAACCTAGAGAATGAGATTTTTACCACCATACCCAGAAAAGATACACCCAGCTCAGGAAATGTTGCACTTGTCCTATCCTGACTGTGGGTGCATTGTAAATTACGTGGTACAGATCGAAATTTGATTTCTGTTTGGATCAAAAGTTTTGATTATTTAAAAAGCTTTCTTGACGAATATGTGGTGAATGGGACTCGTAATTTTTTTACTAAGTTTTTATTGCATTAATTGGGTCATAATGTTCTCCCCTGCAATAATGCGATGTGTATTGTAATACTATGACAAAACAGACGTTTGAGGCAGTATACAGTCAGTGCTTGTAAGATGAATACTTCTTAGTATTATCACTTGTATCCCACCAAGGACTTGCATTATGCTTTATTTGAAGCTTCGCAATGTTTCATGGATGATTGGCCAATATTTCATGTCCATTGATATCACTTTGATAATACTTAAAAATGTTACGGATGGTGCTTGTTGCAGGGTGCGGAGCGCGGTTCACGGCCAAGTCCAGCATGTACGTTCACATAAAAAAACACAACGAGGCCGACAAGAAGGTGCTCTACTTCTGTCCACTGGACGGCTGCGATAAGAAATTCAACAACAAGACAGGACTGCGCACTCACATCGCCAAGCACTACCAGAACGCCCTAGCGCAAGGTCAGCAAACATTCTTCAGGAAATATGATATAATACAAAAATAGATTTATTGTATGACGAGCAATGATAGGGGTTCTAGTTATCTTTTCTGTAGTTATCACCAAGATGTAGTTGAGAATGTTCTGCATACCTAAGCGGGATACCTGACAAAACTACATATATTGCTTTATGGATGAGGGAAAAAAGAAGCAATTTGCGATTGCTGAGAAATTACTCGTTAGTCACACCAAACACCAGCTTGCATGCCATTTTCTTCCCATACAGTCAATATCAGCAACTTATTACCCTGGCTGGCATTACTTTGTAAGTTTTGGGAATTTTTTTAGCTGGAGGTAGACTTACTACAGCTTTGTCTATGATATAGAATTAGGAATTTCAGTATTTTTCGTTTTTTTTTCATTTTTTTTTCATGGTATATTAGATCTTCATCCTACTAGTCGCAAAGAGTTGAGATTATTCGGGGTGGCGAATTGTCCAGCTTTTTCCCAAGACCTCCCTGGTGTCTCCTAAAAAAATCTGTATTGGTTCTTAAATTTGTAGTAGTCGGTTCAGGTAAAACGAGGTACCAATAAAGCCGCTGTGTCGTCAGCATTTGTACATTTTTTCTGTCGACTTATTAAGTTCTTATAGATTGTATGTACTTTCAAGGATACATTTTATATTATGTTTTAGCTATAGATATTTCCAGTATCTTAGTGATTTATTTATATTTTCTGACAAAAAAAGACAGACTTAAAAAAACAAATATTCCCTGCTTTGGAAAGAGGTGTTCTCGCCACGACTTAAATTCTGAGAAATTGACCACAGATGATTTTACATTACAGCCAACACGGGCGACCTGAGCAGTCTGATCCCCATCCTCAGCCCGGAGGACATCCAGGAGGGGCTGGAGGGGCTGATGGCGGCGCAGACGGACCTGGCCACGGAGACGGCGGCGCAGGACGCCATCGTCGCGTCGGTGAACAGCATCCTGCCGCCAGACGCCGTCAGCGTCGACCAGGCCGACCTCATCGTCTCCGGTGAGTTTCCCCATGTCGTTTTTTCTAATGTGAGATTTGTAAATTTAAATATTCAGAGGTGCTATTTTTCCCGGTTTTCTTGGGTAACGGGTTATTTTTATGGTCCCTATATAGGTCCCCTGGGACTTTGAACCACAAACGAACAGTCCAGGTTTTTTTCATGGTGTGCTAAGATGTTCATCATATTTATAGAGGTAAAGAGTGGAGATAAAGGGGATTTACACTTTTTCCGGCTTTCTTTTAGACCATACTAGCTATTTCTATGAAAAAAATGGGGGAGGGGGGGTAAAAACTAAAAAAGAAAAACAAGTGATTTCCATGACAAACTTAATATTTACCTCCAAAATACTATGTATATTGAAATAGAAATGATTGTAGGCTATTTCATGAGATGTGTTTTTGGCGAGTTATCACAAATATTAATGTACACTGTTGGCTCAGACTCTCAATCGTCACTGTGAATGTGTGAACTTACTAACAGACATAACGTCACTTACAGATGACGGCACGCTGACGTCCGCGGCTCTGACGACGCCGGTAAGCGAGCTGTGCGGCCAGGTTCCGGGCTCGCTCGTCTCACAGCTGGTGGTGACAGCAGACAGACTGGAGGAGGGGCTGGCCGGGGTGTCTGATGCCGGCCTGGTCAGCCCACCGCCCCCATCGACGCCCGACGAGGCCAGACTCGCCCCCGACCACCACTCGCCAGGTACGCTACCCTCCACACAATTACTATTTTTATCGAGATGGCAGCTTTCCAGTTTGTCAGGGAAATACAAGGATTTTGTTTCCATTATATTTAATTATTTTTCATCGTGTAATTAAAGCTTGCCAATGAAACAGTATTTTGAACCTATCCACAGATAGTTTCTTCTGAGGCAGCAAATTCCGCCTGAGAAATGTTTTGACTCTCTTTCTTTTTGCACCAATTATACTCTGCCGTTCATCTTATCTTGTGGCAGTTTTCCACTTATCCAAAGAAATCTGTTTTCATTTCCAGTTTATAAAATTACTGTTCTTGTATAAATCAAATATAAATCAATTGAGCTTAATTCACGTGCGTAAAACGGAGATTTCCACTTCCCCACACACCCTCGGCCCTGTTCCATGTCAACATGTATGTCCCATGTGTTGTTGTTCTTTGGTCTCTGAGTTGGTAAATTAAACATAAGTATATTCCCATGTCTTTTTTCCCTCACCCCAACTGACATAGGGTCGACCACGACGTTGTTCACGACTGACCTGGACCCGGCGAGTTTACTGCAGTCGGAGAAGACGAGTGGGTCAGCGCGCACTGATTACTGCAGTAACCACATGCTGATGGACCGAGCCAAGAAGAGGCGCAAGCTGATGAAAAATAGCCTCGATGGCGGAGACAGCAACAGCAGCAGCATTGATTTAAATAATTTCCAAGGTAAAAATGGTCGATGTGGCAATCTGAACCAGTTTTCAAGATGATATTTTTTTCTTTCTTTTGACGTGGCTAAAGTAGTTCAAGTTTCCAAGAAGTAAGAATTAATGATTATGAAGCCGAGGCTATAACATCTCTATCAAAATAAGAAAAAAAGAATTGGGGAGTAAGAATTAATGGACCAGAAAATTGAATACTTTTAAAGTATAAGCTCGTTAGAATAGCGAATACTTTTAGAATGCTGTATGAAAAGACATGGCATATGTATATGTGTTCCCTTTAGAGGTTTATTCAAATTTTTAGATTTACAACACGTTGCTAGAATACCTTTTAAAAATTCAATATGATTTTCAAATAACCCAAATGAAATTGAACAAATGCTTAATAATTTTTTGCGAGACATTATTTTATCTGTTCGTAAATGTTCATATTTGTGGGAAACACTATCGTAAAACGCCGCTTATAAGCCGACCCCCCACTTCAGCAAAATGCTAGAGGCCGATTCTGGGGGTATTTCAATTTTAGGAAAACCCCGGTTACAAGCCGACCCCCGACTTTGGCAAAAAAAATTATAAGCCGATTAAAAAAAAAACACTTTAAAAATCGGCTTATAAGCGTGGTTTTTACGGTAGTGACAATTTCAGCAGAGTTCTCGACAGTGAAAAGTCTCGCAGGCTTTTGTTCTTGTACTGAGTCAGCTACTAAGTTTTCACTGAATAAACCTCCCTTTGAACACATTGACAGATCTGAATGAGGACAAAGTGGATCTGGGCGGAGCCAGCCTAGTTTCCACGTCGGCGGTCGAGGCGTTTCCTTGCGGCGATTTAGTGAGCTCGGCCGCCATTACCTTCCGCGACCCCGAAACTGGCGCCATCTATGTACAGACCCAGCTACTACAGGTAAGTTGGCAACATTAGATATCACGTGTAATGTATTGACCTTGTATAGTCTTGTTTGTCGACTGCTGCAAGAAAAGGCGCCACTTGCTGACGAACGTTGTATGTAAACTATCCCCGACGTTTAAAAAAAGGCATTGTTTGGTAGTCTTCTAAATTAGACATCCATTTTGAAAAGATTTTTCATTATATTGAATGAAATTAATGTACATTTTTTTAAATGGGCTTTGTAAAGAGATGTTTATTGCCACGCTTCACATACCCCATTTCGAAATCGCTTGAGAGATTAAAGCTAAGCAGCAAATGCTTTATTCGTCTGAGGGAGAGTGATTAAGGATTGGTTCTGTAATTTACTTTGATAGTGGATTAGTGATAACAGTCAGCTCTATATATTTATAATACTTGAAATTCATGCAAAGGTATGTATAAACTATTGAACATAAAGTGAAATAAATCTTTTGGGTTACTAGCCTGTGGTATTCCATTGGTGGGTGCATCGCCATATAACTTCAGATCCAGTATCTAAGATTCTAAGGTATTTTATGATGGAACAAGCAAAAGTTTAACCAAAACAGCATGTGAGATTCTAACTCCGTCATTTGTTTTGTGATAGGACGATCCGCCAAACCCGGAGTTGTACACTGATGACACAGGCCTCGACGACACGGGGCAATCAGTTCTCACCACCGACCTCCCAGTCACCCTCTTCCAAGACACACACCCAGATGACGTCACTGAGTTCACCAGCACAACCATAAACTTACAGGATCTCGCGTGATCTCGCGTGAACCTCCACATCTCGCCTGTTGTAGCGAGATCTAGTATTGACTCAAGATCCCGTTAGATCTCATGAGATCTCGTCGCTTCCCGCGAGGTCTCGGCGGTTCTCGTCAGGTGTTCTCGATCCTTGCGGTAATATCCAGTTCGGCAGCTGTAGGTGTTTGTGTTAGAATTCTAGAGAGAAAAAACCAGAAAAGGGTGCCTTGAGGTTGAACTGCTGCCCATGCAGAGTTCTGCTCACTTTGAGTGAATGGTTTATGTTGTAGTATTAACTCCATTGGCTGTGGTGATAAGGAGGGACCTTTGATTCGACTTGCAGTCGGCAGGAGTAAATTATTGTATCCAGAGATGCCAGTATTTTTTCCTCCAAACTGTGTCATTTTATTGTCATGTTAAAGATAAAGAGTGGAGAAAGCAAGATTCGGATATTACCGGGTATCAGTCTTCTCTCTCTCCCCCCCCCCCCCCCCCCCCCCAACACTAAAAACCCTCATTGGCATCTCTATATACCTCTCATTTGTTCACCCAGTCAAATCAAATTGTGCACGTAAAATAAAGAAACTGTGATTACTGTGGATGCTTATGAGCTAGTGGGAGCGGAAACTGGTTGCTGGGCGACCGTTTATTTGTTTGACCTCGGTTTTCTTGTTATGAGTTACTCCTTCTCTCCCTTCATGGTCCTCGTGATGGTGCATCAGTCGTATACTAGTGTCATAACGTTAAAGTGTAAAAGTGAAGGTTCGTGTGTTTCTAGCCTTGGCTGTCTCGTTGTTCCAGCACGAAAAGAGATGCGTGGAAAATATTGTAGTGTTAGATCTCTCAGTGAGTTTGCGGGTGGAATATGCGTAATCCTGTAGAGAATTTATGTCATTACGGTAGTTTTGTACCAGATTTGTTCAACTCGCCCCAGAAAATTCAACTTTTTGTGTAGACTTATGGAAATTCCAATGAAATGTCACTAAATTGAAGACTCAAGTAAATCATGAATTACGACTTCTAAAAACCTAGTGTCATTCGATTAACTCCAGGAAGCATATTGTACGAGAAATTGATGAATATTTTGTTGGAGAAACACAAATGTGTATCTTAAAAATCAGCTTAAAATGCTTTGACGAAGAAATAAAGTATCACATCTAGGAATGCCTTATTATGTTTTCAAACGTTTTGGAATTCATTTACACATTCTGAGAAAAGAAATTCACTAAGATTATGAGTGCTAAGTCGATGCTCTCAATTACAGATTCTGCCTTGGTGTATTTTTAATATTTTATTCATTGATATCCATTGCTGGTTGTGAAAAAAAAACCTGTCTGGGATCAATAAAATGATCTATAAACAGAAATTGTGTTGGTGAATATGTGTGTAAAAAAGGGAGACTCCAGTTTTAATTTCTCGGTTTATTTCCTGTGTGCCATCAACAAATTTTCCCAACAAGATTGTAATATTTGTAAATCCGTGGCCTCGAACTTTGTACACACACACTGGGGAATTGACAAATGTATCAAGTTGATAACCAGCAATGACTGGCTGCAAGGCATCTATATTTAGGTATACTCTATACATCGAAGTAAACAGTATAAACATGTATACACTAGTGGGGCAAGCTTGGCCACCCAAGAGTCCTTTGGCGTACTGCGGACAGAATTCAGTCATATGGTGACCTTTTAATGCTAGGTTGACACCTTCACCCTGGCGGTCCCAGCGTTGGATTTTGGAACTATCCAAACTTGACTTGGTACTTTAATGGCATTTTAATGGTTTTTGGTATCAAAAATCTTTCTGCGTAACGTGTTGGTCTCGCTATCCCGGGCGTGGGTGTGTTCGACCATACGGTATTTAGAAAAATTTGTGTCCCTAAATGATAATAGCAATACGGTGATCAATCTGTCAAACAAAAAGCTGTCAAACTCAGACCTTTCACTCCTCAACAAAGGGCTTAACTTCTGTCCCACTGAAACTAGAATCGAGGAAGGGGACGTGAAACTCGAACTAGACACGTTCCACCGAAATTTACGGATTAAACAGTTCTTTTCAAAATCCAAAATTGAAGGGAAAGCAACAGAACCTTCCAGCGGTCCTGTAACTTACCCGGGGGCCCCCTTCCAGAACCTAGACCTCATGCGAAAGTTGGGAGACAAGTCCAACTGGACGGCCCCACAGGGGTCAAGCAATCTAGAGGGCTTTATAGCAGTGAACGAGATCTCTCTGTCTAAAAGAAATCTGAACAAGGGGTATCATAAAAATAACCTAGACAAGGGGGAGAAAAGGTCACTGAGAGAACTGGCCAAAGATCGAGAAATCAGGATCAAGCCAGCAGACAAGGGAGGGGGAGTAGTCGTCCTCAACACCACCGATTATGTCGATAGAGCCCTTAGACAACTAAGGGACACATCGACATACGTTAAAGTCGACACCGACTTGACACCTAAACACAACACGGAGGTAGACAGCTTTATCGAAGGGATGGTAGAGAGAAAAGAAATTACCGAACGCATGGGGAGGGCGCTCAAGACAAACACACCAAGGGCCCCTCAGGTATACTTCCTACCAAAAATCCACAAAGGACAAATCCCACCACCAGGCAGACCAGTGGTCTCAGCCAATGGCTGCCCCACTGAGAAAATTTCGTCATTCGTCGACAACTTCCTGAAGGAAGAAGTCCTGAAAATAAAATCCTATATAAAGGACACGAACCATTTCCTGACAAAAATCCAGGAAGTGGGCACGATAAACAGTGGTAGTATATTGGGTACAATGGACGTCAGTGCATTGTACACAAATATACCAAACGACGAGGGTATAGAAACCATCCGTCAGAAACTGGACAAAACCCGAGGCAAAAATGACCTGCCCAAAACTGAGAGTATCGTCTCCCTACTAGAGATGGTACTCAAGAAGAACAACATACAGTTCAATGGCGAGAACTACCTCCAGATAGGAGGTACGGCGATGGGGACCAAATTAGCCCCATCATACGCCAACCTCTTCATGGAACAACTAGAGGAGAAGATGTTGCACGAATACCCACTGAAACCGACGGTCTGGTGGCGATATATCGATGACATCTTCTTCATCTGGGACCATGGGGAGACCGAACTAGAAAAGTGGCAAAGCTGGATGAACACATATCACAGTACGATAAAGTTCACCACGGAAAACTCACGGGACAACGTGACGTTTCTGGACACGAGGATCATCAAAACGGATACGGGACAACTGAAAAGTGACCTATACGTGAAGCAGACAGATCGTAACACATATCTGCGCTACGACTCTGCACATCCTCCAGCCCAAAAGAAAAGCATACCGTACTCACAACTGCTACGAGTAAAGAGAATATGCACAAACGAGACGGACTACAAGAAGCATGCCCAACAAAAACTGAAAGAGTTCAGACAAAGAGGCTATCCAGAGAAGGTACTCAGAGATTGCAAAACAAAGGCAGATGGCATAGACCGCACGAATCTCTTGAGCAAACCAAAGAGGCCAAGAGACGAAAAGAACGGGGAGGAAAAAACATTCATAATCAGCATGTACCATGAGAAGGAGAATGTCCTACCCAAAATAGTCGACTCAAACTGGGAAATACTAGGGAAATCGAAAACGACCAAACCAATCTACGAGAGCAAACTGGTAAAAGGCTACCGTAGACCGAAAAACCTGAAAGACTATCTGGTCCGAGCAAAGACATGCTACGGACCGAGCACCAAGGGCAAAACCAAGTTAAAAGACCGGAATGAGTGCACAAAAGAATCTTGCAAATACTGCAAGCAGATAAGCACAACCGGACAAACCGTGAGCAACATCACAAACAAACGACATCAATCAAAACATGGAGCCACATGCAACAGCTCCAATGTGATCTACTGTATCAGCTGCAAGACGTGCAATGCACAATACATAGGTCAAACAAAAAGGAAAATCAAAGATCGCATGCGAGAGCACTTCAGATCAACTGTCACGAAAAGCAAAATCAGTGACGTACCAAAACATTTCAACAAACCTGGTCACAACGGGGCAGATGACATGGAGTTCACGATCATGGACTACATACATCGACACCCGGACAGCAAGTCAGCAAAAGAACTCCGGCTAAAAATTGAGTACAATTGGATACACCGGATGAAAACACAGGCGCCACAAGGCCTCAACACAATGGACAGTAGATACGGATGATAGAGCTACATAATGCCACGTCCAAAAATTTTTCTAAATACCGTACGGTCGAACACACCCACGCCGGGAATAGCGAGACCAACACGTTACGCAGAAAGATTTTTGATACCATGAATTACATTCAACTCTATCACCACGAGGCGACTGAAATGTGACGGCGTTGAGAAAACAAACATTCCCCAAAATCACCCACACGCACCAAAAACACATTAAAATAATAATGGCGATCGGCCAATCATAGCCTGATGATATTGAACGCAATTGAAACTGCTAGTATGGCCCAGGACATTTCCACCTGGGAGAAACATTGCACACCACTGGAAAACAAATGGGAAGACAACAGAACAAAACTCTGATCCCCTTCCCATAATCAGACAGTTACAGACAGATGGCGCCACCAGAACAAAACGTTCTGGTCCCCACCCTACACAGAAACCCAGTCACATAAACAACAGGCCTTACCATAGGCTGAGACAGGTTCCCGCCGCTCTTTGTCTTAATCTGCACCAATTAGGGTCAGCATGTAACATCATGTGACTGACCACAACCAGTGGAAGCCGTGCTTTGAAGGTGACCGGAATAAATTAACTCACTCGCCGCCCGCCGGCCGAGAGAACACCGTCACATACTAGCAGTGGCTTAAGCAGATCGCTCGTCTTTTTCCCATTATAATGGTTTTTGCCCACTCTGCCACAAACATCCCTGCCACTTAAGCCTCACCGCGTCAAGTTGAAACCGTCATATCTCGAATTGGTCCCATCTGGGACTGGTCGGCAAGCCGCCATGGCTCCATTGGAAGTCCACTTATATTCGAACTCGACAGGTCGCCGGCCCGTTCAAGTCTACCTTAGACTCTTTAGGGCTTCCACGATTCAGGTCCTGTTCACTTAAGACTACTTACACTCATTTTTAATGCACAGGTTGAGTTAAGGTGACTTAAGCCCAATTATGGAGGAACGTGGTGTTTTGCTCCCCATTTGCTCCCCATTAAACCACACCGCCTTCCCGACAGCTTTCTTCGTGTATAAAAGTGGGCTCCACAAAGCTTTTTCAGTGTGCTCCAGTGTGTTCATATGGGAACACCTCCTAAACTCGCCTCTATACCTTGTGATGGTCGTCACTGACGTTGAAGTGGTGTTTGTCTGTATCGTGGTAGCACTCATAGCTTCTCTTATCAGAAGGTGGAAGCGCAGAGCTGAGGAGTCCTGCTGCCTCTGGGAATTGAGTGTCAGGGAAAGCAGTTCTGGCAAGCGCTGCAGAAGAAAACGCAGTATCTGGGTTCGCGATTGGTTATCTGAATCCGCATGTCACTCGCATGGACAATGCCACTTTGTTGAGTAGGGAGCTATGTCTTGGAGCTAAGGTCAGCTTCCACAACTACCTTCGAATGGAGCCTGACCTTTTTGACAAGATACTGCACCATATTGAGCTGGCCATTGAAAGAATGGATACCAAATATTGTTCTGCTTTGCCAGCTGGTCTTCGATTGTCTGTCACTCTCAGGCACCTTGCCTTGGGTGACAGTTATGCAGCGTTGGCATACAACTTTTGGTACAGTAAATCATCTCTCAGCAACAGTGTCCCACAGGTATGCAGAGCCATCGTACAATACTGGAAGGAAGAAGCATTTGCTGTTCCTTGCAAACCCAATGACTGGATAGCCCTTGGCAAGGACTTTGAGGAATACTAGAACGTGCCACATGCCGTTGGTACACTGGATGGAAAGCATGTCGCCATCATGAAACCCCAGCACACTGGTTCCCTTTTCTACAACTACAAGGCATACCCCTTCTGGCCCTAGTTGATGCACAGTATCGTTTCACGTGGATTGAAGTGGGTGGTATAGGGCACATGTCTGATGCCTAGATCTTCAATGACTCAGAACTGGCTGAAATGCTGGAGGAGGGTACAATAGGCATGCTGCCTCCCTCTCCTCTCCCAATCACCAAAGGTGAGAGGAAGGTACCTTATTTCATCCTTTGAGACGAAGCCTTTGCCCTGAGGATCTGGATGATGAAGCCCTATGGGAGAAGGGGCTTGACAAAGGAATAACACATCTACATCTACCACATCTGTTGTGGTAGGTAGGTTGTGGAGAACGCTTTCGGTATCCTTGCCAAACGCTTCCGCTGCTTCCTTGGCACATTGGAGCAGACACCAGAAATAGTGCAGGATATGATAGAGGCGGCTGTAGTTCTCCACAACCTCCTACACATCCTGAACCTGATACTAACTGCCGGCCAGGTGGACCACAAAGATTCAGACCATAATCTAATTCCCGGCCAGTGGAGGCAACAGAGCCATTCTGTCAACGAAGGAGCAGCGTGAGTACCTTGAGAGGTACTTTAATTGTCAGTGTTCCCGAATCCACCCCGGTACCAGGAGATGGCATCACTGTAGCTGATGTGGCTGTCGCTTGGTTATCTTCCAAGACGCAAAAAGTTGCCGTAGCCAGGGCCGGGGCCCCAACACTGGCAGTGGCTGACGGTTCAGGAGCTTTCACACTTTTCAGCCTGACTATATGCGGCACCAGGAACGGGAATCGTGCCCATATCCACCTCTGGCTAGCCGTCAGCCCTTCGGTACCAGACAACAACTGGAGTAGCTTGCAGATTTTGCCGAGCTTCAACGACATGCTGTCGTACCAAGTCTTCCGTTCCAGTGGTGTGTGGCCCATGGACTGGGCCTTGTCTGCCCACAGCTTCTCCTTCAGTGCGGTGTCTTTGAAGCCGGCCAGGCGTTTCGAATATAGCTCAAGATGCTGGTGCAGGTACTGGATAACTTCCTCCTTTTCATCTTCATTGAAGTTGGTCAGCATTTGTGGTTCACCACGGGCACATGGATGTGAACGTAGTTGAGAGTCTGTGTTGTCCGCATCCAATAACTCTTGCTCAGTTGTTGGTACTGATCCCTGGTCTTCTGACTCAGAATCATGCAGGTGTGCAATTGACTGAACAGCAGCAGCAGTCTCAGGTGTATCTGGTGGACCTGGTTGAATATCTGGTGCATCAGAAGGTGCATCATGTATGTCAGCAGCAGTAGTGGTTGTAGTAAAAGTAGTATTCAGCTTCCTACGCTTCTGCCTCTTTAAAGGCAATTTCTTGGAACAGGTAGAGAGTGGTGAGATATGTCGTAGAGGGCTGCTCAAAGTTGAATGAAGATGTCTCCACCATGCCATCTTATATATACCCAAAGCGGATGCAAGTTGACGGGAATGAGTCATACCCAGTCTTAGGGCGATGTACCGGGGCTTAGGTGTACATGAACATCAGACAAAAGTCCCCTTGAGTCATCGGGCTTCATAGCCCCCTGCCGCGTGCATTGGCAGTGCCTAAGTCATCAAGCTTCTCATTGGGATGGGACTCGAGTCGACGGCCTCTGTGTGAAGTCTGTGACCGGACCCTGCTGACTTACGACCACTGAGCCTGTCAACTTGAGTCCAGTTATGCCCTATCCCGACTGCCCCGCCCAGTTAAGCCCAACCCCAATAGTCATAAACCACAGGGGGTTGCCCCGGCAGCCAAGTCCACATAGGATTTGCATTGCAGACGAGTTAAGACCAAATCCGAAGTGCAAGTGGAGATACACAGCCTTTTGGGGTTACCGGGACTGCCGGTGTAGTGGTGTAAACCTAGCATAAGACTGCAGACTTGCCCAGGCCTTGTATCAAATTCATCTTTAATAGTTCCAGAAAGAAGAATAGCATGCAACTGTACTGCCCTTGCCAAGCAGCACAGGGGAAGCCCTCCTGTAAGACCACTCGTCAGTCTGACTCTGATATGAGCTCCGACGGAGAGCTGGAGTGTGGTCAACACCCCCAGGAGGACATTTTATCATCTTTGATCAATGTAAGAACAAGAAAGCAGAAACATCAGCAAACTTATATGAAAACGGACTTGCCAAAATCCATCACCTCTATAGAAACTACACAGAGGTGTATACGGACGGCTCGAAAGATGGAAACCGTGTAGGCTTTGCTGCACACACTCCTTATGGAAATCGCAAAGGAGCACTACATCAAAGAAGCAGCATCTTCAGTGCTGAAGCACATGCCTTGCTGAGTGCTTTGGAATGGATGAAGGTGTCAAATCACAGAGAGTATATCATCTTCTCTGACTCCAAGTCATGCCTACAAGCAATTGGTCAGCATGACCCAAGGAACCCCGTTATACAGGCAATAAGAGAATCCTACTCGGAATTGGAGCAACAGGATAAGAAGGTTTGTTCTGCTGGCTCCCGAGCCATATCGGCATAGAGGGAAACGAGGCCGCAGACCATGCAGCCAAAACAGCATTGAGTTGGAAACCAGGTTTGGCCCCTGTCCCACACTCAGACCTTGTCCCAATCTCCAAAGAGTACACTAAACATGAATGGCAGAGCCGATGGAGCTCAAGTCAGGACAACAAACTATATGCTATTGAAACATCAGTTGGCAAAAATCAAGACTATACAGGCTTGACAAGAAGTGAAGTGACAAGACTGACCCGTCTTCGGATAGGTCACTCACTGCTGACACATGGGCACCTCATGCAGGGTGAAGAATGACCCATATGCCAGCGTTGTCAGGTGCCTCTTTCGATTGAGCACCTGCTGCTTTACTGTCAAGCAACAAAGAAAAGCAGGGATTAATACATTCAATGTGCAACATCCATGTCCAGTGTTTTCAGCAACACTGGGAAGAAAGAAATTCTGAAGTTTCTTCGTGAAACAAAGATTTTCGAAAAGCTATAGAAATGAACAAAGGAGAACTTTTAGTGGCCAAAACTGTCCGGTATGGGAGGTTGGCAAAAACTGTCAGCCGGCTTCACCTGTAGCCAATTACAGGGAGCAGCTTCATACTCGTCAGCTTGCTGACCCGATTAGTATGTTGCAGCGACAGGTTTCAAAGTTAAACAAGATCTTCAACAGAGTGTCTTCCCAAACATCCCTACAGATAAACAAATTTTGTTGTCTGCTGTACAGCACCAGATGCAGGACTTGTATGAACTTAAACAGTCAGCAAAACAAAGATCCCGAAATCAGGGATAAGTTGGCACTGCTTGCAGACACCTGCATCAGCCTAATGAATATTTATCTTATGCTTTTGAGGGTGATGTCAGACACCACCCATACCAGGTGTTACCTACTGAAGCAGAACCTGTACAAAAAAAGGGGAATCTCCTGTCCAATGACAACCCCACCCCTCCGGAGTGGCTAGGGGGAGAAGACCTGATTGGGGCCATAAAAAATGTCAAGATCAGGAGGGCTGATAAAATGACTAAGAAGAAATATGAACCTCAGTCAGAGTGGATTGATTTCTTCAAAATGGACTGTGGGTACAAAAACAAGTCCAACAACAAGAAATGTAAGTCTGACAAGGGGGACAAGAACAAGTCCCTGTATACCCACAAGCCAGATTTTCACAAGGTGGGGTCACAGTTAATCCACAGGTGAGTGACTCCCTTGCTTTGCCAGAGTATGGCGTGTTTGTGCCTGCTGGCACTATATACCATGTAAAACAATATTTGAAATATCGACATGATCCCTACATCATTGAAAGTGTGAAAGGGGCTTGAATTGAATTTGACGAGTTACCAGTACAGGCTGCCCCACCTAGACTGTTTTTTTGTCTAAAGAGGACAGTGCTAATCTTGATTTGGTAATAAAAGAATTGTTGATAACATTTTGTCACGTCCAGTAGCTAAGCCCTAATCTTATAGGTTATCTCCTAACCAGTGTTCCTTCAATACCGTCAATGGACCTCGTACACTGTGGCCAAAAACCAGCTCAAAAGGACTGAATCACAAGGATTCTTGAACAGACTCTCAAGCAGCAAACAACAACATACCAATACCTTCATCCCAATCTTTCTCATTCTCAAAGCAGTTAGTTCTCATCCAGAGCACCTTGAGACTCTAGATGGTAAGCACTGGACTTTATACCCCGTTCATGAACTACTTGTTGGAACAAGCCAGACATGAAGTTTGAGCCTTGATCAGACTGTATCACTTGTGGAAGGCTAACTAATGAGCAGAAATGAATCAAAGCTTTGACTATTTTCGGAGCAGAGATATTTCTGAGTGGTATAGCCTCAGGAAGTCTTGTAGAAGCACACATTATTGTGAGCAAGTACTGATTACCAGATCCAGTTTTGGGCAGAGGACCTACACAGTCAATGATAATATGGCTGAATGCTTCTCCCACTGCAGGAAGGGGTCGCAATGGAGCAACAGGGATCTTTTGATTAGGTTTCCCAACCATTTGACATGTGTGACAGGTTCTACAAAATTGGACAACATCTTGCCTCATTTTAGGCCAAAAGAAGTGCCTCATGATCTTTTCAGATGTCTTATTAACACCAAAATGACTACCCATGGGTAGCTCATGTGCTACATTAAGAACCTCAGAGTGATAAGCCCTAGGAAGCAAAATTTGGTAAACAATAGACCAGTCCTCTGATGCTGGGACATCTGGTTGTCTCCATTTTCTCATCAGAACACCATCTTTAAAGAAGAACCCTGTGGAGACTTTGTCAAGCTCCTCTTCTGAAAGAGCATGGTGGTTAAGCGATAAAACCTCAGGATCTTGCCTTTGTTCAGCAATCAACTTCCTCCTGCCAAGAGGGACTTCACTATCCAAGTTAGTCTTGTCACCATTTTCACTTGGCCCTGGTTGAGAACTAAGAAAAGAATGACCTTCATGGTGTCCATCCTTTGAGTTGATAAAAGTCTGAGACAAATCAATGATATCATCCTCAGTCTCAACATCCACAGAATGGTTTTGGCTTAGCATTTCAGCCTGAGCCCTAGTCACAGCACAAGAGGGATAAACTTCACCTATCTCCTCATCAATAACATCATCTTCTGATGACAAAGTGCCTGACTCAAGAACCATTTTTGGTTCTACAAAGACTTTTCCCCTGCTAGATCATTTCCTAGCAACATTGATACACTGTCAACTGGCAGATCAGATCTTACTGCAACTTCAAAAGACCCTGATACCAAATCAGACTCTAATCTGATTTTGTGAAGAGGAACATTCATGAAACCACACTCAACACCACGAATAATGACATATTCACTAGTGGCGGAACCTGAACTGAAAGGCAAAGCATTTTCTAAAATCATAGATTGAGATGCCCCAGTATCTCTTAACCCTTTAACAGCAGGAAGATGCCTCCAGGCATTCCCCTGGCTACGGCAGGAAGATGCCTCCAGGCATCTTAGAGGCATCATTGATATTTATATACAAAATTCAATAAAAAATAAGATAATTGTTTGATTTACAAGAAATTTTGACAATGTATAATAGCCATGTTGACCTTTGATTTGCTATAACAAAATATGATCAGTCACCAAGGTAAATTACTTAAATCACATGACACATCACAGGACATTGCTATTTAAAAAAAGAGGTGCCTGCCATAGCAGGGTGGTTTTGGCAGGCATTACCTGCCGTGTAATGGTGAGCAGGGGAACTGGGTGCTGCAGGGAAAGAGTTAAGATACGAATGGGGACAGAATCTGCAGTGTCATTACCTAGAGACACATTACCTTCAAGTACAAATGGTTTGTATTCCTCTCTGACGTCAGCCACCTTATCAGTTGCAAATGGCAAAATGACACACTCTGTCCTTTTAGACGATATGAATGCATTGGGCTTGGGCTCAGATTTCTTCTTTTTCAGTGCCCAACACTCAGACATAATGTGACCCAGTTTGTGACAGTAGTGACATTTTGGACCTGTACTTTTCCCTGAGTACTTATCTTATTCACCTTTTGGCTTTACACTAGATATCAGATCTTTGCTATCACCACCTTTTGCTCTCTGAGGAGAATTGCTACCTTGGGGTGCAATCTTCTTTTGTTGAATACTAGTCTTATGGGTTATGGCATAATCATCTGCAAGAGTGGACATTTCATGCAATGACGTTACTTTCTTTTCATCAAGATAATTTTGAGATCACTGCGTGTGCAACGCTTAAATTCTTCTACAAGGCGAAGTTGTCTGAGTTTATCAAAACTATCCTCCACTTCCATAGATTTGCACCACCTGTCAAAGTACACTTCCTTTTCATGAGCAAACTCAACTTAGGTTTGATTATCTTGCTTACGGTAACTCCTAAACTTCTGATGATATGCCTCAGGAACCAGTTCATAAGCTTTGAGAACAGCAGCTTTGACCTTTTCATAATCTAGACTATCATGCAAAGATACTGCTGAATAGGCCTCCTGAGCTTTACCCCTCAAAACACTCTGTAACATCAGAGCCCACTTCTCTTGTGGCCATTTCATGCTTTGGGCAACATTCTCAAAATGTTGAAAGTACTTGTCAACCTCACTTTCATTGAATGGTGGCACTAGCCGTACATCTTTACTAACATCACAAATGTTCCGTTGATTTGTAGTTCCATTTCCTTAAGCCTAAGTTCTTTGTCAGCCTGAATACGATCATGCTCTCTTTCCTTTTCAGCCTGAATCTGTGCAAGCTCTTTTTCAGCCTGAATCTGAGCAAGCTCTTTTTCAGCCTGAATTCGAGCCTGTTCTACTTCTAGCCTTAACCTCTATCTGGACCGAGGACCTGTTAGGAGGCACCCTGTGATATTCTTATTACATACATCACAATTTCAAACTGGAAAGTTTGCAAACGGCCCTGGACATGGCTCAAGAGGGGGCATTCATTGGGTCCTTGGATAGGTCAGACGCATATTCAATCCCTACCAACCTACTCACCAACCAACCAACCTGCCTGCCTACCCACAAACCTATCCACCAACCAACCTACATACCCATCAGCCTGATGGTTAAAAGTTCGAGTCATTACTTTTGAAGGGAAGTGATTTGATACTGTTGTGTCTTTTTTTCCATTTTATCTTTGTAATTCTAATTTCCGACCCTTTCCTCAGTCCTGAATTTCGTCCCTGTGCGAAGGACCTCGCTCTTCCATTTCTTAAGTCTTATATATGTAGGAATGTCAAGTGGATCGCTCGACCTGAGGAAATCCAGGATGGAACATTACTCCTACCCTCAGGATCAAACAGAAAAACGCTTCTCTTTCCATGGGGCCATCAATAAAGTATGTACGCAGCAAGGGGGTGGGGGATTGGACCAAATGCGTACAAAAGCGTATGGAGTAGGGGTAGGGCTTTATTTTCCATACACATGTGCATTTGCAATTTTTTTTCTTTTTTACATAAGTATGTCTAAGGAATCTAAGGTGATTAGGCTTCAGGGAGTGGTGGATGGTGCAGATGGGCAGGACCTAATTGCAGGTTGCTGGTTGGGTATGTTACTGGGCGGGCATTTGGTTGATGGGCAGTTCAGTGGGTGGGTATGTTGGTGGCTTGGCAGGTTGGTGGGTGGGTGGGTTGGTAGGTAGGCAGGTTAGTGGTGGACATTGGTGGGAAGGTAGGTTAGTGGATGGGTATGTTGAGCAGATGGTTAGGCAGGTGTATGGATGAACAGGTAGGTATGTTAGTGAATGGGCAGGCAGGTTGATGGATAATTCTGTTGGTGGTTGGCCATGTCAGTGGGTAGGCAGACTGATTGGTAAGCAGGTTGGCAAGAGGGATAATTGCTGGTTGCTGGTTGGATATGTTGGTGGGTATGTAGGTTGGTTGGTGGACAGGTTGGCAGGTAGGCAGGCAGGTTGGTTGTTGGTAAACAGGTTGGTAGCTGGGTGAGTTGATGGTTGGGCAGGTTGGTGGGTAGTTATGTTGGTGGGAAGGTAGATTGGCGGTTGGGCAGGTTGGTGGATAGGCAGGTTGGTGAGAGGGTAGGTCAGTGGGTGTGCATGTTGGTTAGTGGTTGGGTAGTTATGTTGGTGGTTTGGCAGGTTGGTGGGTAAACAGATTGATGCGTGGGCAGGTTGGTGGGTGGGCAGGTTAGTGGGAGGGCAGGTTAGTGGGTAGGTAGCTTGGTGGGTGGTCAAATTGGTGGGTAGGTAGGCTGGCGGGTGGCCATGTTGGTGGGTAGGCAGGTATTTTTTTTTTTTTTTTTTATTTATTAGGTCAAAGATTCAAACATTACATTTGGTTTTCAATCCAGGCCAGATCACATCAAGAATATGTCAATTTAAAAGTATTACAATCAAATTCCGGTTGAGAGAGTTCAGGTTGTGGTTCAGGTCAATTTTACTTTGACGATACAGCATAGCTTGTTGCATTTATCAATTTATTACAATTACTAATGATATTGATATTGCAGAATCGAAAGGCCCAGCCAGGGACACATGGAATCGATATCTATGTCAATAATGATATTAACATCAATATCCTTAACCATAACTACAGGAGTTAAACAATATCTCATAATGTATATACTAGTCAGTCCATTCTCTGAGAGGCCATTTGTTAGGTATGAGAGGCCATTTATCAGGTATGAGAGGCAAATTCTTAACTCTGTATTTGAATATGGTTTTATTTGGTAATTCTTTTGTCTCAGTGTCCTGTGAATTCCACAGGACACAGCCTCTATAGTTTGGAGACTTTTCATAAAATTCTGTATGTGGTCGCCTTATACTGAAATTAAGTTTTGTTCATGATCTCAAGCATTTATCATTTACTACTGACTCCTGCGTATCTATGGTTGAACCATGGTTAAGGCTCGATTCAGCAGCACCTATCTCTCCATTAGTTTTGATGTACACTTTTCTCCTAAAGGATAAAGTTAATTCTTGCCTTCGTCTCAACAGCAGGCGAACACCAGTCAAATCATGTAGTTGGTTAACAGTGTGCATCATTGTGTAATCATGCAATGCTATCCTAAGCGCACGGTTTTGCAACTGCCTTTTGTCCTGCCATTTCTTATTAGCAGCATCAATAAGAATGCAAGCATAGTCATATAATGGGAGGATGGTTTGCTTGTATACTTTAATCGCTACCTTTTTGGATAACAAATGCCGTATTCGTCTGAATAAAAAGAGTTTGTGATTTACTTTCTTGATAATGTGTCTGCTCTGTTTTTCAAATGATAGATTTGAGTCCAGGTGTACACCAAGATATGGATATGAATTAACACAGTCTAGTTTATCAAGATTCATATATAAGTTATATTTCTTAGTTTGGGTAATTTTGCGCTTTGGACCGTACCAGCAGTACTTTGTCTCCTTAAAGTTCACAGTTAGTATGTTTGTGTGACATCATCTGCTGAAGAGCTTCCTGTATCTTGTTGGTTATTACATCTAGATCTTTACCTGAGGAGTAACTAAATCATCAGCGTACAGTACATAATCCACGGTATTTAGGCAGTACACAACATCATTAATGTAGATATTAAACAGGACAGGGCCAAGGACTGACCCTTGTGGTACACCATAGGAAACATCAGCCCATTCTGACTTTGATGATCCAAACCCTATTCTTTGTCTGCGTCCATCAAGATATGATGAAAACCAATCAAGTATTTCTGGTGGAAGGTCCAGGAAGGATAGTTCCGTCAATAGTCGACCATGATGCACACTGTCAAATGCTTTTTACAAATCAATGAATACAGCACACATGAATTCTCCCTGATCATGAGATGGATAAAGGTTCGTGGGTGGGCAGGCAGGCAAGTTCATTGGCTGGTAAACAGGTTGGTAGGTGGTTAGTTGATGGTTAACAGGTTGCTGGTGGGTTATGTTGGTGGGTATATAGGTTGGTTGGTGGACAGGTTTGTGGGTAGGCAGGCAGGTTGGTTGGTTGGTTGGTGAGTAGGTTGGTAGGTAGTTATCAGCTAATCACACGTGAGTGGTAGATACAAGCTTGTTCATTGTAGTCCAGGGGGGGGGGGGGGACCGTCGCCGCGAATTACTTCAGGGGTTTTCTTTAAGGGACACATGGGGTGTCCCATGGTGTGTCCTTTCAGCGGGGTTATAATTTGTAATAATCATCCACATAATATTTATACAAATAATATAGAGAGCAAGTACAAGCTAGAGCCTGACTTTCCAGAACTGTGTAAATTCTGATAACTATCTAGGGTTTCTTATCATACATGTCATGTACTGTAGATTAGCCTCACACCGCTGACAGCCCTGTTTATTCTCTTTCTGTGTGACTAAATCACTCAGATGGCAGGGCCTTAAGCTTTTACGGATTTAAATCAGTCCTAGCCAGAGTTCTCAAAGTATAGGTCGGCCTAGCCTTGTACAGTGGATTCAGAATTGGATGGTCCACCTGCTAGTTTGGGATGCCAATAATGATATTTATGACAAACTTTTTAAGTAATGATAAATAGTGTTCCACTCTACTAGATTTAAGAGACCCTTTACACTTCCAGTTATACATTCTATTATAGTACTATCATAAGATTGATCTCTAAATCAGAATTTAAGATGGTGACCCCATTTTTAGATAGACTATGCATTCTTCAACTCTTCAACTCATATTCAAATTCCAGGGAATTGATGTGGGTTTTATTTTTCAATTCAGTCTATTTAAGGGAGCAGACGTTTGCATTGTCTTACATCTTGGATTTTACTTTTCAATAAAATAATTGTCCGATCTGTCTTTAATGCATGCGAGACTGTATTGCTATGCCGGATGTCATAGAAACGCTGCACCAGTAGTGCTAATGAATATCAATTATGTTCCCCTGCTGAGGCCCTGGGAGGTGCACGTGGCCAAACACACCAATAGACAAAAACACTTATCACCAAATACAAAAGAAAAGGAACCAAAGAAACCAGAAACAACACCAAATGACCTGGACACCAAAGACCGGACTCCCTTCAGCAAGAGAAGATTACTACCCCTAAAGATAGAAATAGCCAACAGTATGGCCCACTTACCACTCTACTACAGTAAGGAAGATGAAACGATTGGTCACATCAGCAACCCACCTGACAATCGTAATGCCAATCGCCAAAAAAGAGGGGGAAATTGCACGCTGCCTCAACTTCTCAACCTCACTGGAGGAAATCCACCATATCAAGACCCGCGGTACTCCATCGGCAGCAGAAATACTGCTTGATATACATTCCAGAGTTAATAAAAATAGATCCGCACATCAATACATGCATTCATAGAGCCATGTTTGAACAAGATACATCAACCGCACCAAACGCCATTCTTCAGGAAATGACACTCGTACTTGTACGTAGATTCTTTTTAATAAGATACGACTTATCTGACTAATAACTCAAAACACCACGAGCTGCAAAATCAATGATAATGTATATAATGAGCCTGCTTGGTTCAAGAACTAATGAGAAATACTACAATGTTACATGTTATAACCAGTTAACAATATAATGTTCAAAATTAAAAGAATGATCTATAAAACCGGCTTATGTTCAATCTCTGATCTACAAAATAATCACCAATAAATATATCTTTAAAATTCCAACTACAATACCAGTAAGGGACATGTTTGCTAAATGAGTAAATCAAGTGACTAGAACCAATCAAAGAGGACATTAGAAAACACTCAGTATATAGTACATCAATAATGTTCCCCTGCAGAGGCCGCGGGAGGTGCACATGACGCGCGAGGCAGCTCCAATTAATGTCCCGGCTTATGCGAACTCGAATTTACATTCTCCTGCAAAATAGTACACACTAGATATACAGGAGGGCAGCTCAATCGAAGACAGTCTGGGAAAATGAAAGAAGTTAATTTAGCAGTGGATGATTTGAAATATGGACGGATAGTTTTAAAAACACTATTTGACTGTTACTAATATGAGTTTTATTTGTAATATTCAAGAGGTTAGCATTCCTTGATCCTTGGATCATGTGTTTTGAATTATCACGTAAACATTTAAACTATTATTTCAGTAAATACCTTACTGACAAAAACATGGTTCATAGGTATTGTTTCAAAAATATTGCAGTTTCTAGTTTATAAATACAGGAGAGTTTGGGATGTTAATGGTTGTTCCAAGTACTTTTGAGCCAGAAACAATATCTTTGAATCTAGAACAAGTTTCAGGTGAGCCGAAAAATTATATAACGAACTTCTTATTCAGCAATTAATTGTCAGAAATAAAATCCCACGCAATTTTGCAGTTTTATTCCCGATGCATTACAGCATTTCCAACACAAAAGCATAATATGCATCAAATTAGTGGGAAGATTTGGTGATAAGCCCACCCTTAAAACAGAAAGAAATTACATCAATGGCAATGTTTCAGTAGGTTCCATAACATATCGAGAACTCCTGCTGATCCTGATATTATTAGGTGTGCTAGCTAATCGTCAGAGACTACCAACATCTTTTTTGTATAGACATTCTTTATTTCATTCACATACATCGTAGTCTCCTTTACATTTGAAGAATGTCCGCATGTCTTTTGTAAGTAATAATTTACTCATGGTATTCAGGAAACATTCATCCCACTCTACAGAGTAATTGATTTTCCATTAAGAAAATTAAGCGCGGAGTAGCTGTCCTTTTTCTGTGATCGCACCGGTTGGATTTTTGACCTATTCGTTAGTCTGGTCCGGTTTGGTCAGATCTTCATATGCAAGGTGAAGTAACCAAGTGGGGTCTTCCACTAGGCCGGCCTAAACCGACGCTGTCGGGGATTTGCCAAACACACTTATCATAGAGGAAACCTATGAAAGATTAGGGCCAGAGCTCGTATCCTATTGAGTTTGAATAGTAATGCACAACGCGAAGCCGCGTGAATTACACAGCAATACAAACGCAAGGAGAGATCGAGCTCTGATTCTAAACTTGAATAGGTTTCCGAATTTATCCCATTCCTCACATTGACTAATGGGCTTACCATTGTGACATAATCCCCTATTGACTTTTTTTCTTCTAAAAACTCAATGGGCGTTGGATACGAGTTCCCAAAGTTAAGTCTATGGGGAAAGATACCAGGACTGAGATACTATAGAGGAAACCCATGAAAGTTTAGGGTCTGAGCCCGTATCCCATCGAGTTTGAATCACATAGTGATTCACAAGGCGAAGCCGCGTGAATCACTATGTGATTCAAATGAGATGGGATCGAGCTCTGACCCTAAACTTGAATGGGTTTCTGAATTTATTTCACCTTTAATATTGACTAATGGGCTATACACAATGGCCGTGCGTCGGCCGTACGAAACTCTTATGTGGTTGTGCAGACAGCCCAATGGAAGACCCCCTTAGTAATAATGAACGAGGAAACGTGTTCATTACACCGTTTTGTGAATTTAAGCTGTATGGATCCTTAACTCCTTCACACACTCTCTGAGTGTGAATAGGTAATAACAATGACGCTACATCAGGAAGATAACCCACATGCTGGGAATACTGGAACATGATACTAGAACTGGATTTTCCACATCTTTAAGTCGAAATGTTTGCATGAATATTCACATGTATGCAAATATTTTACTTTCATGACCAATTTTCTTATGTTAAATTCCAATCGTAGATAAGTCCATTTATATGGTCATGCGCTAGTGCCCAACCGTATTACGGGTCTTTCCGGTGACCAGCGGTAGTCTGCTGGTAGCCCGAGTACAGGGGGTTTACATATGACGTTTTCCTTAATTAGTGATCCAGCATAAATATGAATTATATATGCCGAGGTGAACATTGGCACACCCTATTCCTTCACTCGTAGTCCATTAGTGTTCATAACACGTAGTACAATGTGTATTAAAGGAGAGTAGCCGGCGACTCTTGGGAGACCCACATCTAGTCAGGATTAGAAACACAAACCAAACACGTTTCATGGTCAGGTATCAGAGACGGCACCTTTCCTCCACGTGTCGTATTCTATTTTTTAATTTTACCCACAGTTCTTCGTTCTAATACCAAAATGGCGGCCCCCCAGAACCCAACCACAAATCCCTTAATATATATACAGAGATGGAGCGTCTCTTGCCGGCACCAGCCAATGAGGGGAGCCGACACAAACGCCCTATACGGTGGCGGTTGAACAATGCAGTGGCTGTGGCGGGGTGCACGGGGTAGTTATCTGGTGGCGGCGGCGGGCGGGGGCTGCTCTCCGTTGTCTAACGTCTTCAGGAGACGGAAAAGTCCCGCCGCCTCCCGGATCCGACTGAACTCAATGCAGAAAGCCTGAACCTCAATGAAGATGTCCTGCAGCGAAAAGAAACAAAGGAGTTTGAATACAGTGATGGCAATAATTAGTGGTGACAGGAACTATTAGCTATGAGTAGCTGTGGTAATGGCATTGGTGGTACTAGAAGTGAGAGTGTTGGTGGTAATGGGAATATTAGTACAAGAGTAAGTGAAAGGGCTGGTGATAATGGTGCAGGGATGCCAGCTGGAGTCATGAAAATGAGAGGAAATATATTTCATGTGGAATTTACTAACTCAGAGCACAGAGAGACTGTGAAAACATGAAAAACACATCGGTATTGGCTAGGGAATGGGGCTGAGGATGTGTGTGGAGGTTTGAACCACTGTTAATTAGTGTAAAGGAGGCTCAATTTATTCTCTCTTTGTTTTACTCAATAAGCAAAAATTTCATTGTAAAATAGGAAAACTTCCGTGTTTAGGGAGTGCTGGACGTGATGAATAAATCGGGATGGCGCTAGAATTTGTTTGAGTAAACATATCTTATTGAATCGATAAATCGTTCAGTAGGATTCGCCTGATTTAAATTGAAATTCGATGTAATTTACATGTCCCTGCCGGTCCATCAAACTGAAGAGGTCATTACAGCATACACAGTGAAACTCAGTCCCTACTATAAAACTACAGCAGCTACCTTGACGTCGATGATCCTGTTTCTGATGAGGGACTGGAGAAAGACACAGACAAGTCGCACCAGGCGGTTCTGCATGTAGCGGTCCTTGATCGTCTCGCACGTGGAGATACAGTTAGATATGTAGAGGTGTATGAACTCAGAGGGCAGATCCACCGCCTGCAATTCAATAAAGCACCAATAGATTATCCTTTATCCGTAACATCTTAGCTGAATATCCAGATTTTGACATACATGTCATAGACAATCTTATTTGAGTTGTAGTCGCCAACACATGTTTAAAGACACAAAGATATCAATTAATAAACTCCAGTATTGTCATGAACAACCAGGACTCCAGGAATACAATGGAAATCGTTTATTCAACTATGAGTCTGTGGCACAAGGTCTGCCTCCAGGTATAAAGGATGACTTCTAGGTACAAGAGTTGCCTCCGGGCCCATTGGCTCTGGGAATCTCGGTCGTTCAACAGCTAGTTTACCGTCTATTTAAGGATGGCCGCCCGTGGCAGAACTACATGTTAGGAGACGGCTTCTTGTGTCTGTGTACACTTTCTAGGGGACGAGGGCATTGTCCTCTGAACTCAGAATTTGAAGGTTCATCATGTGATATGATACGTCATCCTTGATATTTCTATTTTTACTATCTAGAAATCAAAAATATGATAATAGACCTACATTCTGTGCAAATTTCAAGTTTATTTATATGGGTGGCCTGCTTATGGGGGCTTCTTCTTTATAATTCCTGACAACAGATGGTCTAAAACCTTCATAACTAATATATTGTGATGAGCTGTTTGGAGGGAGAACCTCTGGTCCGCTAGGGAACCAGGGGACGCCCTGGTTCCAGAAGTGACCCCAGAGGGTGTCTAGTCGACCATATATACAAGTCTCTGTACACCCTCCAGACACCAGTCTGTCTTACGACTAGGCTCGAACCACCTCCCGATGGCTCCCTGCGAACATCCTCAACACCCTCTGCCTGACTAGCGTGGACTGGTGTTGCATGAAACAAAAACTGTAGGTGCCTGTTGTGAAGTTGTTAGCCACCATTTACCACACCTTCAGGGTGTAGCATGGACAGTGAACACTTGTAACTGTGTGACTACCGCACGGCACCTACTGTGAGTAAAGGTGACTTATTGTATTTGGCATCCTCGTCGTTCTGGACTACAACATATACTCAAATATACATACTGCAATGGGATGGTCTAAAGCTATAAATTTCGCCACAATATCAAGAGACGTCACGAGTTTGAGTTTGAGTTTATCTATGTCACGCATTTTGTTGGCTCCGTAATCTCACGAGTGAATAAACTCAAACTCAAACGAGTGGAGGAAAATCTATCCCTTCATTATCTGCGTGCTATTCACTGTGCTATTGGATAAGGAGCAGGGCGCCAGTGTCTGAGGCTCTCAGAGGCATGCCCAGCTGACCATGACCAATTTTTTTTTGTTTGAAAAGGTTTTTATTTCATGAAATCGAATATAAAATTCGTTCTTCCGATCAAGAAATTACATATAACAAAACAGGACACAACAGTTAACAGTACATATTTCAGTATTATATACAAATCCTAAACCATAACTTCGTTCAATATTATAAATAGCTGTGACAGACAGGTATACATTCGCTTGCAGACAGTATATCTGTATTACATCGTTCCATATGTACATTGTTTTCAGACAGTCCTGTCTTAGTTATAGTACAATTGATGAGCATTTGCAGATTATTTACATATACACGAGCGATAAATATTCATTGCCACGAATTAAATCGATTATTAATGACTCAGTTTCTGTATATCATAGTTTTTTCAACACAGCTTTCTTAAACTCTTTCTTGGATCCTGTTCTTTGTTCATTTATACTCAGAGAGTTCCAGAGTAGGATACCGGTATATAGAGCCGACCTCCTATATTTTTCTCTTTTTGGGTGCTTTAGTACCAAATTATCCTTATTACTTGCTCTAGTATTTCTTCGATCCTCCCCAATAGTTCCGATTTTTTTAAGCCCCCCTGTCTTGCAGAGACTTCTGATAATCCCCAATAATAAAACTTTCCTCCTCTTTTCTGGTTGCATTATTTTACATTCAGTAATTAATTGTACTGTACTAATAGGTCGCTCTCCTACGAATGCCTTCATGCCTAACATCGTTCTTAATATTTTATTTACACATGTGTTTATTGAGTTTTTAATTTTTATAGTTGCTCCTTCAAGTAGGAAGGCGCAGTGATCTGCTAATGGAAGAATACAAGTCTTGTTTATCATTATTGCTGTATCTTGCCCTATATACTTTCTAATTTTCCTGAATAAAAACCATTTATCATTCATTGATTTGATCAATTTATTCGCATGCTTTTCGAAATTTAAATCTGAATCAATTATTGCCCCTAGATAATTCATATTATCTGCTACTGCGATTTTTTCTCCATGCATCAAAACATCACCTCTAAGTCCCTCACTTATCTTAACTTTCTGGCCATGGTAAACTATCCTAGTCTTTTTTATATTTATTTTTAATCCGTTCGAAGCATACCAGTTTTCTAGTTTTCTTACTATATCTTGTGTTTTCTGTTCCACCCCTAGTAAAGATTTATCATTAGCTATGACGACTAGATCGTCTGCATACATGATGCATTGATCATCAGGAATAGCTGCTGGTAGATCGTTAATGAATATGTTAAACAGTAGAGGGCCCAGTATGGAACCCTGTGGTACCCCAAATTTTACATTTTTCAATTCTGATTTTCCCCCCCATACATAGTGTAGCATTTTCTATTATCTAAATAAGACCTAAACCATTCTACTAATCTGAAACCTACCCCACTTTCCCCTAGTTTGTATAATAATATATCATGATGCACGCAATCAAAAGCTTTTTTAATATCGATATATAAGGCTATTGAAATATTTCCTTCATTATTTGACTCAAGTAAGTATTGTGTTAGTTTGAGAACAGCCCCACCCGTACTACAAATTTTTCTAAACCCATACTGACAGTCATTAAAATACCCCGTATTCTCTAGGTAGTTATATAATTGAGTATGTACAACACGTTCCATAATTTTTGATGCAACCGACAATACACATACTGGTCGCCAGTTACCTACATCTGTTAGATCACCCTTTTTAGGCAGTGGGCTAATCCGTCCTACCCTCCATTGTTTCGGAAAGTAGCCAGTTCCCAGTGAAGTTCTTATTATTCTTACCAGTAGGTCCACACATTTATGCATTACACATTTCAACAATTTACAGTTAACTCCCGTTATTCCAGATGATTTTTCAATATCTATTTTAGCAACAATCTTGCTCACATGGCATATCGTTATCTTACCAATGTCTATTTCAAATCCATTCAAGTTATGCCTCCCTACCATATGTAACATGTTATCCAAGTCTGAATTACTATTTAATTTACAACCAATTTCACAGAAGAACTCATTTATATGTTCCGCACAATTTTCAAGGGGTAAGATATTGTTATCCTCTGTTTTGAAGCATATACCACTCTCGTTACCAACATTAGGGTTGATCAACTCATTTACTACTTTCCAGTATTTCTTTGGTGCATATTTGTACCTCTTTAAATTCGTTTCTATAAACAATTTCTTTGCATAATTCATTTCCCTCCTAATCTTTCCCTTCAAATATTTTAATTCCGTCAATATATCATTACACAGGTTCTTCTTATTATCATTTTTCTTATACCGTATAAATTTCCTACATAAACGTTTTTTCTTATTTATATCAGCCCAGATTCTTGATGTTAACCATGGTGTATCCCTCCCCCTCATTACAAACGTCCTGTATGGAGCGTGTTTATCTAAATATTCATTCATTGCTTTGAGCCAATTATCCCAGAGTGATCCAATCACCCAAGAACAAAATACCTCATTGACCCACTTTTGCTTGATATATATGTTTTGATCCTAGACTCGGGCAGTTGGAGAAATGACAAGTTGACTGGGTGCAAGTGGGTTACAGAAAATGATCCATAGACTGAATGGAACCCAAACCTTTTAGTTGTTATTCATTTAGAATCGCACGCTCATTCATCAATAATGAAAAAAAACTAAATAAAAAACTAAATAAATTCATCAATAATGAACTTTCTATCTGCTCCTAGTCTTTTATTAGGGGTAGGATGATATACATATATACACATACTTTACCATGAATATGGTCACAAGTGTAAACATACACCCGATGGTGAACCAGAATAAACCCATAACCTAAATCACAAACATACATATTAGTGACAGAGTTCAAGGCTTTAGGCCATTTCATCACATTATGTATATGTGTATTAGTGACAGAGTTTAAGGCTTTAGTTCATCTCAGCACATTATACATATGCACGTACCGTAGTAAGCCGGTTGACAACCTCCATGGAATGCAGTGACATCTCCATATTGACAAGCACCGAGAAGTACTCTGTGATCTGGTTAGACTGCATCAGTTTGAGCAGCACCTCGATAGCTACCAGAGGGTTGTTGGCCACCAGGTCTGGCAACTACAAAAATACAAATAAAAACAGGTGGTAGTCTGGTCCAGCTCTCATTCTGTGATAGCAAAACTCAAATTATTATCATATACCTATAGATAGTTAGAAGGAAACCCACGAGATGGAAATAGCTTGGTCCGTACTCCACTGAGTTTGACTGCATAGTAATTCATGAAGTGGAGCTGTTAGAAGGAAACCCACGAGGTGAGAATAACTTGGGCCATACTCCACCGAGTTTGACTGCGGAGTAATCCATGAAGCGAAGCTGAGTGGATTACGTAGCGGTCAAACGAGGTGGAGTACAGACCAAGTTATTCCCATCGAGTGGGTTTCTGATTTTATCTCACCCCGTATAACATCATTTATTGCTGGAATAACTCACCAAATTAGCCATTGAGTATTAGGTACGATACTTTCAATGCCGTGGACTACGGGTTCCTAACGTTAAGCCTATGGAGAAAAATACCGGGGTGAGATAAAGTGAATTACTGCGGTCAAACGAGGTGGAGTGCAGACCGAGTTATTGTCATCGAGTGGGTTTCTGATTTTATCTCAGCCTGTATAACATTATTTATTGATAAAATGAATCACCCAATTAGCCATTGAGTATTGGGTACACGAACCTCATGGCCGTGGAGTACGAGTTCCTAATGTTAAGCCTATGGAGAAAAATACCGGGGTGAGATAAACCTCGTTAGTACGTAATGTACGTACGATGCTCATTACGGATTTCATATTGACGTGGTATCGCTGTTTAGTACTATCGTAAAACTGGATGAGGTTTAATCTTGTCCACCGTATTCCACGACTGGAGTTTGGCAAAGTGACTTTATGAGGCGAAGCCGAGTGAAGTCCGGAGCCAAAACTTCAGGAGTGGAATGCGATGGACAAGATTAAAACGAATCAGGTTTTGATTTTATCCTACCCTATCTCCTCGATTTTGGAATATTACGTGATAACAATGCTGTATGCCACTAGTGGCATATAAAACTCTGTATGCCAGTCAGCGTGGCATACGGAAACCCAATGTTAAGCCTATGGGATTTTATATTAGGGGTAGGATAATGACCAATCATGGAACTACCACAAAAAGGCGCATATGGATATCTGAATACGTGAACATTGTAAAGCATAATGCAAGATTGTATATCTCGGCACGAAAAATCTATAGTGAATTGCATAGAACCTTTACATGCAACCCTTAGAAATAAAAAAGGTACTGACGAAAGCTGGTAGAACATATAGTTGACAACATGTAGAAAATTAAACCCATTAGATAAATGTCATGACTGACAGAATATTATTCGGTATTGATATAAAATGATAAAAATAGATATGATCTCATGATATTAAATTTCGTCATGTGGCTGATAAAGATATACAGTAGGGAGCTGAATTATTGCCTTTTTGTAATTTGAGTTCGTGAATGTCAAATGTCTTTGTTCACCATAAAATGCCCTTTCAAGGATTGAAATTAGTAATAATATGATTCACAAAAAAGTCGGTTGGTGTTGTATGTAATATATGAGTCTACAACTTTTACTTCTGGGTCTGGTTTGGAAAGAAATTACATATCTATTTACGATGGGGCATAAAGATAACGAATAAGAACATACATATAGGGCAACGTTTTTAGACACACAGTTGGCCTACCTTGGCGGGCGTGAGGCCGATGTGGTAGACGAGCTTGGGGTCCTTGTCCAGCTCGTTGAGCAGCTGCTGCTGTTGCTGCGGGACTAGCGAGCCTTTGAAGGCGCGGATCATGAGGCGACGTACCTCGGCGCCGGCCGAGTTGCTCACGCAGAGACTGGCGTCCCACGCGATGTTGTAGTCAGGCTCCACTGGCTGCAACCACACCATCTGAAGCCAAGCATGAGACTTACCTATACCTCCATTGAAAAAGAGTAATACGTGTATAGCCAAATAATATTGCCAGGGTTCGGTCAAACCAATCGGGACAGTCAGCCAGGACCAGGGCCTTGTTTCATAATTAAAAGCAGACTCGTTAATAGCGCTCGGTCCGTTAATAGCGTGAGGGTCCCTTGCAAAAGTTTTTAGATTTTATAACGTCGTTCGCTTCCCGACTGAGTGGGAGGAAATAACTGAAGGGTCCGTTGCAATAGTTTCCCTGGGTCGGCCATGCATCTGCTATATGGGCAGTAATGACTGCTGAATAGCACGAGAGATATGAAACGTAAAAGTAATGGGTACGTTGTTCTTCTCGTTAAGCTGGCCGCTATTTTAGGGGTTCGCAAACTAAAACCTCCTGTTGATTATGAAACTGGAGGTAAGGGAGGTGTTTCAAAGTAAATGCCCATTCAATGACCGATATGATGTGAATTTGATCATCATGGACGATTAAAGTTAGGATTAAGTCATTTACCATTTCATGAAGCACAACGTAAGGAGGCAATGCCTGTCGGTCGTATTTTCCTCACTTATCGTAACCTTTATTGGTCATTGCCGTAAAAGTTACAGCAGATGCATAGCGACACACATTTATCTCGTCGTTTCTGGATTTCAGGAATTTTCATCCATGCATCATCTATGGGGAGCTTGTAAGGGGAAACCCTGAAAATCATGGAAGTAATAATGCACATATTTGTAGGGAAATCAGATATATGGGGGTTGCTGAAACAATATGGGGATGACATACACAGGTTCTTTTGAGGCTTTTAAATAATGAGGACAATATTTCTGTGTTATATAAAAATAACTAATTCCAGGAATTCCCTGAACTCTAAACTCATGCAGGGCCTAGTTTTCCTAGAAAATCCAGTGTCAAGTCCTCCTCGAGGCCTCATAAGCGTTGTCTATTGTTAATATGAAATAGTTCTTAGTGTGCCTGTCAGGTGGCAGTAAAAGCCTCACAGTGCTGGCATCGCTAATCAGAGCTAAGTGTGAATTTTAAAATGAAAATATTGGCCTTTAAAGACCAAATTAGCAGGTGGACGCATTTAAAATTCAATGCAATTCGAAGGGCTTCCAGTAATTAATTACTATGATAACAAGGAAGCCCCCTGGGAGTTGGCGAGAGGTGGCGGTATAGGGGAGGGGGATAAGAAGGTGTCGAGTTTTTGGCATATCTCACAATTCTTTGGTTTCTGGGCCTGTCAAATATTTGGCAAAGTTCATAAAGTAGGTTGAGGTCTGTAATGAAAGACTTGAGCAAGTCTAGGGAGAGACTAGATCTGCCAAGAAGTTCTAAAAATGGACCTGTGACTAAAAAGGTTCCCTCCAACTAAAATCGCTTTCTTTTTTAGATCCATGTCAAATAACTAAAAATAAATCAATAAGATATTGCATTGCCATAAAACTTGTCCAATAAAGGAATCATATTCCTACGTGTACTTAGTTATTGCGCTATCTGGTGTTAGTTGGCCATACTACAAGCTCCATGTTCAAAGTGAGGCTGAGCTTCAACCAGATAATTAGTGTTCTTATAAGGATATGGGTATAAGGCATGTGCCAATGCTTGGAGAGTGATAGGGACCACAGAGCCCTCTTATTAAATATGGCTGCATTACTATGCCATAGACCCTATAGAGGTATCCCGTAATTCCGTCTGTTGACAAGTTCCGGGTTTCGCTGGTTACCGACATAGATTAGTGTTAGACTCCTTACTTGGAACCCAGAATTAATGCAGTTTAACAGTTTTCAGACATCCTCAAATTGAAATTCTGATGTCAGAAATGGAAATTTCAGCTATTTCTACATGGGAATCCGAAATTATATTCAGTTTCTCTAATTATAAATCAGAAAACTGTGGTTCATTTTGTCGTAGTGTGCCAAGTCTATCGGGAGCGGAACTTTGCTTTACCCGGGGCGATAATCGGGAGTTTAGTAACCTCTGGAGGCTTTATGTGCTTTCATAGATGGCTGAGTCCCCCCAATGTTATGAAATCAGGCAAAATACATTAACCCTTTAAGAACGGATGATGCCTTAAGGCATCAACTGGCACAGGGCGCATGATGTCTCAAGGCATCATTTGCTGGATATGTATGAAATTGTTTTTCAAAAGGAAATATTTGGCCAGTAAACTTGAAATCTGCACAGAATGTAGGGGCAACATCATATTTATGAATTCTAAATAATGGAAATACAAATAGTAAGGTTAACATATCACATCACATGATAAACCTTCGAATTCTGAGTGATGTCAAATGAGGCATATTATACTATAATTCAATCAGTTTGAGGGGTAGAAATATGTCCATATCAAAAGGAGTTCTTACAAATGGACCTGTGACTACAAAAGTACCCCCACAAACTGAATTCACTTTTCCTTAAAAATTCATGCCAAAATACTAGATATTAAAACTGTAAGGCATTGTATCACCATGAAACCTTCTGTCCAAAACCGAAATCATATTCCTACCTCTACTTAGTTAGCTATAAAAGGCAAAAATGTGGTCAGGTCACCTAGTGACCCTACAACCAGGTGTACTACAGTAGGCTATCGACATAACCTAAAGACCAACCATCCATCCACTAATAAGTAATATGGTCGGGTGAAAATTGGCAATCCATCCATTAATTTCAACTGAACTTTAACAGTAGACTTGCAGATTGTAAATTATTTTTGAAATACCGCCTCCACATGGATATTCATAGTTTACAAATAACAATTGAGGGTTTTCGACAGGGTATACCCTTTCGTCAATTTATGAGCACTGAGTGACAACCGATAAATACATTTTGGGAATGTGCACAGCTGCAAGACCAGTTGGATTGACCAGGTCAGGCTGGTCCACCAGGCCCACTAAGCCAGGCCAGTCAGGCTGGTTCGTCTGGGACCCTTGGTAAGGCCAGAGCGGGTTTGATGTGTCTGATGAGATCAGATCAGATGGGTAAGGCAGGTGGGTTGAACCAGTTGGGAAAGATGGGCTTGACTGGTTGGGTCAGACCAGTTTGACCAGTCAGGCTAGGTTGAACTAACTAACTAGGCCTCGTCAGACTCGTTGAGCCAGACCAGTCGGACTGGTTGGGCTGGACTAGTTGGGCCAGAAGGGTCGGGCCAAGCCTGATGTGTTGGGTTAGGTAGGGGTTGGGCTAAGCTACCTAGATCACTTGAGTCAGCTCAATCGGGACAGACATAGATAGAACGATGTCAGTTGGGGTCAGAAAAGAAGTGGACATATTTTTCATGTGAAATTTGCTGCCTCAGATGGACCGGGAAAAACGTGGAAAACATGCTGGTGTTGGCCATACATAGGGACGAGAGTCTGTGGGAAGGTTCAAACCACTGTTTGGAAAGCTGCCATCTCTGTATTGTTTTAACAGACCAGCCACAGGCCAGTGGGGAATTGGTGAACCAGGATATTTATTTACCCGTAATATTGGTAATTATCTATTGATCCTTACTGGTAAACATTTTTTCTATATTTAGATTTCGCTTAGTTTTAGCTTGATTTGGGCCCTCGTGGCACCTTATCTAGATTAAGATACTGTCTCTAGATGGATGGAGAAATGATGATGTTGCCGGACGGTTTTGAAAACCTGCTATGGCAGAAAACCTGATTACACACCCTGCTTTGAGTACAAATACTGACCTCGTCTTCGGCGATATGCAGTGGCGGCGCCAAGCGGATGAAGGAGGGACGCAGGCAGTTCTCGACCACGGGGTTGACGGAGGTGAGCAGGCCTTCCATCACCTGCCGCTGCACGTCCGGGTTGATACATCCCGGCTTGTTAAACTGCTCAAAGCTGCAAATAAATACAACATGTCTAATGATGATGAAACAGGGATTAAGTTTATGGTTGGTTGATGGTATTTTAAGCCTATGAAACAATCTGGGGCCTGTTGAATAATCTAGGAACGATGATTAATATGTTCGTAGGATGGTCCTACGGGCCGTTGAATAAACGTTATCATCGTTCGTAAAGCTTTTGTGTAAGAGAGGATAGACGGAAAAGTCATACAGGTATTGAATAAAAACATCGTACACATGCTAAAACCTCGCTCGTTCGCTCAAAGGCAAGCACACTTGTCCCAATAATTGTAAGAAATACGCCGCACTTTAAAACTTTTAAATCGCTGACTAAAAAAAACTTAGAGCCACAGTTGAGTAGACTCTTTACCAACTTCCATGAGAGAATCACTAGCCCATTTCCCCAAAATCTGTACTCTTTATACTATATTACCACATAATGCTCAAAACGCAGGTTTTCAAAACTGTATTTTGTATTGAGACCATTAATGTTACACTCTCATCTTCTGTATTTTATACTACCTGAATAATATTTATACTGCATGGGACGTGTCGGGCGTTCATATTATAATTCTCGGTATTTGTATGTGATCTATGAATCTATTTGGTTTGGCTAGATCATTAAAACCAGTAATGCTTGACTGAGATCTTAAGCCCCTTTGCTGATTATATTGTTTCCTCTTTGGAAAAGAACTTCTATGTACTACTTAATTGATTGTAAAAATATGACCAACAAAGGAATTGGGAAAAAGTCCATCTAAATCTTTCGTAACAAGGAACACTCATTCTAGAGGTGTCGTAGAGCTCGCCTGTCGTAGTCTTGTTCTTTAAAAATGTCAGGAATCAGCAGCTATACTAACGAAATAAAATCGAGAAATGTAAATTTTCTATTGATTCCTATGATGAAACCTTTTTGTTAAAAAAATTCTGATCATCTGGTTTTTTTTAAAATTCAAAGCACATTCGACAATACAATCATCGTTCTTCTTCGTTTATATAAGCGGACTACAGGGGCTCTTGCTGATGCTTATTCGCATTCTGAAAACTACACTACGAAATGCGACACACTATTTCTGAGTGGCCTGAGCGAAAACGTCCCTGTGTACTATGTTCACAATGTGCCAGAAATTGTGAAAATAGTCTCTTTTGAATAATTTGCACATTGAACAATTTGTTAAGGTTACACGATTAAGAAGCGTGCAGTTCACCAGTTTAGAATTTCAGTTGTTTCTTCTATTTTACACCCAGTATATGTCACCAATTTTAGGTCCTCGCCAGACTTCCTCAGTGTTCAGCTGTTCTCACTAATTTTACACCAGGTAAAAATGTCATCTCTACACATCTACCGAAGTGAGACTTCTTTGACTTCTCACACCACACAGACATGGTATAAGAAGGACTAGCCTTTGGTATAGAAGTATATTCACCACTGCTGGAGATGAAAGAAAAAGGTGACTGTACACCATACCACATAGGTCATGGTATGAGATAAACTGGCCTTTGATAAAGCAGTAATCTACCATTTCTAGGGATAAAGGAGAAATGTGGCTGTACACCACGCCACATATACGTGTCATGAGAAGGACTGGCCTTTGATTTAGCTGCAGGTCGACCACTGCTGGGGGTGAAGGAGACAGGTGGCATTCAATAAGGTACAGTTTGTATTACACAGTGTCCCCTATTCAGTAGCAAATCTTAGTTGTGGGTGAAAATGGGGAGAGTAGACATTATTAGGCATATACTCAGCCCCCCCTCCCCTCATGAATTGCTGGACCCGATATAAGACGATAGAACTGGTGGTAATTGGCAGTACTCTTTTCACATCGGCCTAGATATCCTTCCACATGCCCACTTCCGCTCTAGTGCAGATTACCAGTATCGTTCCCCCATCCCCCAGGCAGCACCACACCTTAGTAATATGAGTCCCGATGTCTGAAATCTGAAGCAAATAAATTATCTCTTTTTGTCTCGTGAGGACAGAAGAGCCATGTGACTTATCTTATCTGGTACTGTGTCGCCATATTGGTTCCCTCGCTACTTACGTGCCCACAATTAGCGCAAATACAGTGCTCTAGGGTAAAGGTTTTGAGGAATTAAAGTGCTTGTTTGTTTGTTTGTGTAGTTTAACGTCTCGGTAGGCTAGTTACGTAGTGAGACTGAGCAACGTAGCCACCAAACGCAGCCACCACTGCATACACACTCTATTAGTCCATTTAGAGCCATTGCCCTTTGGGGGTATTGAAAGCCCTGGCGACCCTGAGATGTACAAGTCTAATACTATGGCATTACAACGCCCCTCAAAACTCTCAGACCACTGTAGCTGCGCCTATCGTACGAGACAGAAAAGGGGTGTACTTGCAGCATGTTGTGTCACTGTCTTTAACTTATCAGCCACTTTACAGTGGCGCCACCTTGGTGATTTGCAGATACTGACGATGATCAGTTTGAACCACTTCCTTGTGAATCATTCTAATGCATGGTCAATAAAAATACAACATGTCCTTCAATTTGTTCTGATACAATCAGCAACATAGAGCTTCTTTTATTTACATGATATTTAGAGGAAATGTATCGAAAATATGGATTTCTTTAATTCATCCAAAAACAAGGATGGTAACCTGTAGTTTTTAATACTTAAATGTGGAGTATGATTGTTTATGGCTGCTGTGCAGTAAATGATTAAATTAGGTCTTTCAGAGAAGCATGTTCGTTCCTAATTTGTGATTCAAGGATATCCAATTTTAGTTGCTTATGACTATCCCATGACCATGACCTTACTGCGTTGACATGAACACTAAATATACCAACTGACAAGAGTGGAGAATTTTGCACTTATTGTTGTCATGCCCACTATATTGTGCTTATTAAGAACACACAAACTGTCAAAACTGCGACTTCTGGATTATTATCAACGAGAGGAGATAATTAAAACATAAACCTTTTTTTCATTGTACACCCTAATCGTCACCATACCGGTAGTTCATTACCCGAGGGTTTTACCTTGGTACAGTATACATGTAGTCATGTTAAAACGAGACTAGGGCACTACTGAATGCCCTAGGATAACATGTAATGTAGTAAAAATTAAAATTAAGAAAGATATAAAATAGAAGTGGACATTAGAAATATTGGTAGTGTGAGATTATAACACATGAATAATGTCGTACGATCTTAGAAATGACATGATATGATATTTGAAATATGAAAAGATTGTACTATGCTACCCATAAAGAAACCAACATACTTTACATAGTAATGCGACTATAAATATGAAAACATCCTTTCAGGATGATAAGATATATTCGAAAATAAACTAAAATATTCGAAAAAAAGACAACAACCCCAAAACATGCAACGTTGATGCTCGCAGTATGCTAATTCGCCATGGTGATCATTACCACATGCAGGGGCGTCAGAACATTTTGAAAGTGGGGGGGCGAACTGAAAAATTGCTGACTTTTTTCTTGGTATTGAGTCTGACTTTGAGATTGACCTGTCCCATTGGATTTACCGTAAGTCATCGAAAAATCTGAGAAAAGCCAGGTCGTTACAGTTAGGTCAAGTCAGACTTTGACACTTTCCCACAGTGAAAAGTCAGGGCTTAGCCATTATTGTTAATTGCTGTCCACCCTAGTGTCGCCTCGCCTCCTCGTGGTGCAGACTGGATATGCTTGCATGCAAGCATAACAAAAGCGACCGGGGTAGGGAGTTAGCTCAGTGGTAAAGAGCACTGGACTTGGAATATCAAGGTTGTCAGACTTTGTTGATTCGGGTACCACTGCAGCCACTTTTCTCCTTCACCCCCAGCAGTGGTAGATTTACTGCTATATCAAATGCCAATCCTTCTCATACCATGTCTATGTGGTGTGGGAAGTAAAAGAACTCTAACCTCGGTAAATGTGTAGGGGTGAGGTTTCCACCTAAATTCATTTCATAGATTTGATCACCACCCTTGTGGTGTAAAAGAACCTCGAGAAAGTCTGGTGAGAACCTGCAATGGTTAACTGGACTTAAATCAAACCAACCAACCAACCATAGCCATTATTGCACGCTAAAGAGTCACACTTTGATACCTTACCATGGGAAAAAGTCAGGGCTTAGCCCTAATTGCATGCTAAAGAATCAGACTTTGATATTTTACCACGGTGAAAAGTCAGGGCTTAACCACCATTGCACAGTAAAAGGTCAGACTCTGACATATTTCCATGGTAAAAAGTCAGGTCTTAGCCATCATTGCAAGCTAAAGAGTCAGACTTTGATATTTTACCATGGTGAAAAGTCATGTCTTAGCCATCATTGCACAATAAAAAGTCAGACTTTGACATTTTTCCACTGTGAAAAGTAAGGGCTTAGCCATCATTGCACACTAAAGAGTCAGACTTTGATATTTTACCATGGTGAAAAGTCAGGGCATAGCCATCATTGAATGGTAAAAGGTCAGACTTTGACATATTTCCATGGTGAAAAGTCAGGTCTTAGCCATCATTGCACGCTAAAGAGTCAGACTTTTATATTTTACCATGGTGAAAAGTCAGGGCTTAGCCATCATTGAATGGTAAAAGGTCAGACTTTGACACTTTTCCATGGTGAAAAGTCAGGAATTAGCCATCATTGAACACTAAAGACTTTGATATTTTACCACAGTGAAAAGTCAGGGTTTAGCCCTCATTGCACACTAAAGAGTTAGACTTTGACACTTTTCCATGGTGAAAAGTCATGACTTATCCATCATTGCATAGTAAAAGGTCAGACTTGGACATATTTCCATGGTGAAAAGTCAGGGCTTAGCCATCTTTGCATGCTAAAGAGTCAGATTTTGATATTTCACCATGGTGAAAAATCAGAGTTTAGCCCTAATTGCACGCTAAATAGTTAGACCACAGTGAAATATTTTACCACAGTGAAAAGTCAGGGTTTAGCCATCATTGTACGCTAAAGAGTCAGACTTTGACACTTTTCCATTGTGAAAAGTCAGGGATTAGTCTGACTTTGATATTTTACCACGGTGAAAAGTCAGGGTTTAGCCCTCATTGCACGCTAAAGAGTCAGACTTTGACACTTTTCCATGGTGAAAAGTCATGACTTATCCATCATTACATAGTAAAAGGTCAGACTTGGACATATTTCCATGGTGAAAAGTCAGGGCTTAGCCATCTTTGCATGCTAAAGAGTCAGATTTTGATATTTTACCACGGTGAAAAGTCAGAGTTTAGCCCTAATTGTACGCTAAATAGTTAGACTTTGACACTTTTCCATGGTGAAAAATCACGACAGTTTTTACACTTGATTGAGTTAAATTTGAAGGTGCTGACTTTTTATGGGCTGGCAAAATAGTGGGGGGGCATCCGCCCCCCCTGCCCCCCCTATTCTGACGCCACTGACATGGGACACTTTTTCATTTAGTGAAAAAACTGAAAAACAATTATCCGCTACATTCTCATTTCTAAGTCCCTCTATGTGGTATATGATAAATGTATATAAATTGGAATGCAGTCAGATTATAAATGCAGGGGGGGGGGGGGGGGGTCTATCAGCTTCTCGGACAGACCCTGTCTCCCGGAGAAGATACAGTGGGTGGGAGATGATGGAGTGGAAGGCAGGGTAGGGGAGGGATAGGAGTCAGTGATTGAGGCCAGTCTAGGTCTCAGCCATTCCTTATCAACTCCTCCCTCCCTACCACCAGCGGCACTACCACCAGCACGGTACATGGTGCTAATCACGTACTCTATAAAAGAGTCAGCCTGTGGCCACACACCTCACACACGCGCGGCCAGCGCTTCGCAGAGACAGACGCCTCAGACGGTAGCTGGCCGGTTGTCGTCTGCTGCCTGATTGTCGTCTGCATCGAGCCCTACGCGACAAATCTGCAGAGGCCTGTTGCAGGACGTTCCTTACAGTCATGGGGTGTCACGTCAGTCGTCGCCCGAAGTACAAGACTCCTGAGATGATTTCAGCTACGGCCACGACCATGGCTACGACCGAGTCCACGACCGAGTCCACGACCGCGACCATTGCTCCGGCCCAACCCACAATCACGACCCAAGACAGTTCCGGCAGGACTGACCAGCGGACGAACACTAATAAAAGGGGGTCCACCAGGAGGGCCCGAAGCCAAGACGCATTCAGCTCTCCAGATATGAAAATCCAAGTGGAGAACAGCATTGCAAACGAGTGATGGAAGACCAGGTGTTGGTCGGATAGCGAAGTGTGCAATCACGACAATACATCAGACGCTGGTCTCTTCGAGATTACGACCATGAGTTCCGCGGAGCAGCGAGCAGACGACATTTACAGCCTGATGGACTTGATGCCGAGCCAGCTGCCAGAAAAGGCGGCAAGAATTCTGCTCGACACGGACAACAGCCTGCGCTGGGCGAGCTTGACTCGGGTCCGGGACAGCGGCTTCTGCTCCGTCAGCAGCGACAACATCGAGCTCCAGGATATCTAAGGTAATTTGACTCATTTTCACCTTACACTTGAATCTCTTTCTTATACAGAGATGCCAGTTGGAGTCTGGGGAAAAAGTGGAAATATTTTTCAGCTGTTTTTTTTCCCACGGAGAGACCAAGAAAACGTGGATGATATGTTCTTGTCTGGCACGGCATGGGAGTAGGGGTACGTGGGGAGGTTCAAACCACTGTTTTATTGGCGGAACTTAGGCTAAATCAATATTATCTTTGTGAGGCACAAGGAAAAACAATCACATATTCTGGATATAAAAAAATGTCGATTACCACGGAAAATAGAAAACTGACATCTCTGAATTTACATGCATATGCATTGTATATTGGGTTTTTTCCAACGTACTGCGACACAATCGAATCCGGCTATAGTCCATTAAAGCTTGCGGTACAGTTTAATTCCCACCCGGATTGACAATATATTGAATCTGCCATCGTTATACATTTCATTTGAATCCATATTTGCAGAACAATAAGCAAAGAGTATATTCCTCATGTAACCGAAGTAAAAGATCCCTTTATAACATAATTCTAGATAATCCTGCCCCCTTAGCCTTACTGCAAATCGTTTTTGTCGAACAAGTTCGTTATCAATTTTAACAATAAGGTACGAACCAAGATATCAATAGCCTTTACGAGAGGACTCTATCTAAAACTATATCCGAGCTAACTAGGAAAGATACACTGAACCCAGGTAAAAGAAAGAGAGTGAATGTTTTAGTGTCCTTTATAATTGACAATAGTTCCAATAATACGGACAATGCGACTTTGTTTGGTCCTTTCCAAACAGTAGCGATCTACATAACCATGGAAAACATATCCGTGTCGGCCCCAATGTGGGAGTGAGTGTGTGTGTGAGGAGGTTCAAACCAGTATTTTATTGGCGTGAATGAGACTCAATGGTTATCTATAACTCAAACGAGGAGAAAGAATTTTATATACTGAAAATGATAAAGCGGATTTCCAAGGAAAAGCGGAAAGCTGTCATCTTTGGCTACTAGGGCTCTAATGTATATATTCAAATTATTTGTCCTATTCCCTAGAGTACAACGGAAAATCATATAGTCAAATACAAACACAAAGAATTGTGGAAATCCACGACACCATAAGCCTTATTTACTATATACCCATGCCGTATTTACTGTAGATACGCAACCTTTCGCTATATATATATATATATATATATATATATATATATATATATATATATATATATATATATATATATATATATATATATATATCTAAAGTTTCGCTATATTACATAAAAATACAGTACTGAACAGTGTTGCATACGCAAAATACGGAACACTCTTCCGTACGAATTGACTAAAATAAAAGTTTATAGGCCAGACCTAGTTAATTAGTTTTGTCAATTTCGGGTATATAGTAGATATAGAACCACTTACCATGCTTGTACAAACCACAAAAATTATCATCACATTTTGTAGCTTGTACAGCATGGTCAGGCCGCTCTATATAAACACGGAATACTATTATACATAAATGCATCTCGAAAAGTCAAATTGATTGCTGGTATTAAAACTCCGTCTCCTTGGTATAAAAAAGTCAAACTGTTGAGTGAGGTCAAATTGTCGGTAGGAAAAATCACAATGGCTGCTTGATCGAGACATTGCAGTAAGGAACACTATATTTCCGAGACTCTATTTGTGGCTATCAAGAAGAAGTAGCTAAAAATGTATATCAATCAAAGATGTGAATATCATGTAAGTATAAATAAAGGTTGGGAGACCAATATCTTCTTGTTACCTAGTAACAGCATCTATTGCCGGTGTCAACATCGATTGTATTGATATACGGAAAAGCCAGTTACTAATATAAATAGCAACGTCAGCAAACGTCATCAACTTCCGTAGTTCTAGGAAACTTACGATTGGAAATTCAAAAGCAGGTCCTAAAAGGTGAAACGCGTGAATCTTATGTTTGTGTCCTTTTTTCACTCCAGATTGTATGTCATGCACTGAACCCAGGAGAGACAGGAGGTCGACAAGAAAGGATGAGGAACCAAGAGGAGAGGAAAGAGGATCAAGGTGCTATAGAGACAGATGGGAACGGAGAGAAAGAAAGAGGAGGACTGAGAGAAAGGAGGAGAGAAAGAAATGAGGAGGACGGATAAAACGAAGAGGAGGATAAAGAGTATTTCAGGCTTGAAGCATATAAATGACTTCGATTAAGATTCAAGTAACACCGTGCTTAACGACTCCGGTCAAACCCCTGTGGCATACAGCTGGACACCTGATCTACAACAATCTGCATGACGAACTTCGTGTACAGTAATCTCTTAGAAGCCTAACTGTGATATCAAATATTGTACTTCCGGACTACGTTGATGATAGCCGACTCGATACAGCTGATAATGCGTGCTTGATGTTATACATCCCCCTGGTATATGAATACTGACAGTGATTTCCGGGTACCGGTCACCACTGGGAAAGGCTCTCTATATAGGGAAATAGGAGGGAAATAAAATATTTTGTATACATAATTCAATGTCAATACCGTGTCCTCTTTGGTACACTACAAGGGATACCCGATTTAATCGTAATACTTGCATCCCTGGGCATTCCTCGTGGAAAGGTTTCATAATGAGCTTGAAGCAGGAGAAGGCGTGGCGTTTGGTTAGATTCTCTAGATACGGGCATGAATGATCTAAGGACACATGGATGGAGAAAAGACAATTTTATTTTGCAAACTTCTACCATGATTCTCATCAGATGAATAATTGGCAGTATTACTTCATTGTAAATAGATTCCTGTATCATGATTTTTGTACGCATCTTATTGCCTAGTCACGTTAAGTGTGAATTAATGAGATAAAAGGATAAATGAGCTGTGATCAATCTGACCATCCACGACAATTTTTCAGAAAAAAACCATAACACACAATAATCTGTGTTCATAACATCATCGAGTTTGTACTTTCTATCATGCATCATAATGCACTATACATTGTAAGAATATTTGCTAAAAATAAATCATTTTCCAAATCATATTTTCCCGGATTATATCTTGTATGTACATATTTCGTATCGAGTCAACCCCCCGTTCTTGCAACTCGTGAATTATGCCTGCAGTTAAAAAGGTTATTGTTTTCCTTCATTATTTTTACTGATCATATCATGAAACTGTAAACAATATTCCTAATTCAAGTGAGCACTCCATCAAAGAACAATGTGGATTTCAACATAATATACAACTAGCTGGGCTGGATGAAGCTGTATACCTATCGGTAATACTACCACAAGTGATCCCCCAGTACGGCAAACGCGTAATTTACGACAAGCATGGGCCCCGATTAAAGCGAGAATGCTGAGGATGTCATTTACAGACGGAGGTTTCTATTAAGATGACGTAAGGTGGGTCTACCTCCAGCGAGATGAGTGTTTGAAATGGGAATACCGTAAAACCCCGCTTTTATGCCCATTATTTAAAGGGATTTTGGAAGAAAAAGGCGTATAAATTTTTGCCAAAGTCGAGGGTGGCTTATAACCGGTTTTTTTTCTTCAAAACTTGATTTTTGAAAACCCCAGAATCAGTACAAATCTATAATAAAGTACCAAAAGAACAGAGATACAGAAACGTAAATCATTTAATTATTTTTTTTGCTTTTTTTTGGCCTCGTCTCAAATCCGTAAATCATTTAATGGTAGTAATTTGTGAGATAGCATGTGATATCCTATATTGGTACAAAATTCATTGAAACCTTCATATTCTATACCGAAAATTCTACAAAAGTGGGTGGGTGGGGGGGGGGGGGGGCAGGACCCCAAGGTGGGAGGTCGGCTTATAACCGGAGTCGTGCTGTAACCATGGCGCTGTTGCTGTTAATAGCATCAGAACTCGCGACGTCCATGGTATCCAAGGATAATAGGATACCACATTAACTATAAATAAACATGTTTTTTATTCAACGTGCATGATCTATTGACTGTGTTTTCCGCCATAGCAACAGTCCTGTGCACGGGGAATAGACGTGGGATTAAATAACAGGACCTTTTTTATCAGGGGAAATATCACAAAAAATAGAACAAGCTGTAAATAAGGAAATGAGTCAGGAAAAGGACAGAAAAACATTTCTGGATTGTATAGGGGTAGATAAAGATTGACATGCTTCAAAGAGGGATGAATCCCATCTTTTGGGGGTTAAGAATTTCACATTGGTCAACGATAGAGTGAACACTTATCGTATATGCTGGATATCCACATTGTTCGTGGTAAGATAGGACACACATATTTCTTTTTTTTTCTAATTTCGTTTTTAAGGCGAGAAATGACAAGTAAAAAGACTAAGCCACATAAGACAGAGCACATGATTAATAAAGAAAGGGCTACGCTCGCATTAAATAAAAAATGAGCCAGGTATCCCGAGAGTCTTATTTTTTCAGGTGAGACAGAGGATGATTACTGTGAAGCAAACGCAGGAGAACTATACTCTCTCGGACCCTGTAAGCATGCGTAATGACACCGTAACATTCCGGGTGAACATCTGGCACGAAAACTGAGTTCTTTGGTATGAGAGACTTACGCAAGATGCTCAACGTTTCCTTCACTAAGACGCACAATTATGTGGCGACATGCGTGAGACACATCAGAACCCATGTGGGTAATATATCCTTCTAGTTCCCGTTTAATATGAGTGAATAGATAATAATGAAAGTAGGTTACTTATTAACATAGTTCAACATTGACGATATCATGCTAATGTTACATGATATAATATGGAACTGAAAGCAAGCGATTTCCAATTTCATCCAATTTACGGGCTGTCCATAAATGATGTCCTGCTATTTCTAATCATTCTTGCCCCCCCCCCCCCCCCGTCCACTCCCTTGCTGCATTACGTCATTCATGGACGGCCCCATGTCTATTGAACGATAGACTTGCTAAAGTCTTTTTTTTATTATGAACATTCATTAAATGATTAAAGAAAATCGGAATACAATTCACTATAGTATGTGTCACTCAGAAGGGTTGGAGGGGTAGGATACGTACAGGGACTGAGGCCAGTCTAATTGAACGATAAAAAGAATGTTGTTGGTGCTACACTAATTAAACCTATGAGGGTGGGAGCCTGCGACAACACCCTCCCCATATGGACGGGTGCCAGTGTCTGTGTATACCGCAAGGGGACGAGTATATTTTCGCAACAGAACTCGCAATTCGATTGTAGGCTGGTAGGCTATGGACGTTTTATTGTGAACAGACGGTTCGACCTGAGTTGCTCTTTGTCAAGGTTGATTCTATTTTTCGTCATGTGATATGATTCACAATCCATGATATTTTTGCAAATAACATTACATTTTCTTCACCCATCAGGACCCATGGGTAGCACCATGTACATGTAGCCATGTTCCAAAATGTAATTGTCAATTAAAATGTTACCTTCATGGAGTTTTATGTCCATGCTCTAAGGGAGACCAAGTACCATGGTATTTTATAAACTAAAACCAAACTTTAGTTTTACCCCCAAACCTATTTATAATACCTATCATGAATAACACATTGGAAGCACACTTTATTCCCATCAAACTACAGACTCTTACCACTTGACAACAAGGAATATTGTGGTTACCAGATCAACTGACTCACAGTTGGTATCGAGCACTTCTTGGTAATAAATACAGGCTAATGATTCTCAGAGTTAAAGTCGCCTAATTCACATGTATAGGTCTACCTGCAAATTTACAAGGCACTGCCACATAACCCTGGCAACAGAAACGATAAACAGATGCCACCCACATTGACACAACTGAATTCTATTTATCAATGGGGTCACACAATACAACACTATCAGGACTTGCACACTAGCGCCATCTTGTAATGGCCGCCTAAGTAGGTCAAACGAAAACGAGGCGAGCACCCTCCACTCAGCTCTGGCATGTAGCAGTCACACTGCAGCAAATTCAATATAATAATGGAAATATAAACGGCTCCTGTATTATTAATAACCGGCCGAATTTTATAAACAAAACGTTCTTAGAAAGACTTTAGCCAATCTGTTGTATATGATGTACCTGTGTTATGGCTAAGATTTCCTGTCATAGATGGAACATCTGGATAGTTTTAGGTAAAAAACACTAGGTATGTAATCTTCCTGTTTTCAGAGTGATTTTTTTAATCTATCACAATGACCTATAGAAACAAGAGCTAAGTGTGCATAGTCAAATAGAATCATTGGCCAAATAAGCAGGTGGACGCATTTATAACTACAAGTAGCTTCACACATGTTTAAAATTATTGAATGAAAATATTTTGATATCTTAATTCTAACTAAGGGAGGGAGGGAAGGAGAGAGTGGGGAAAGGGAGGGAGGGAGGGAGGGAGGGAGGGAGGGAGGGAGGGAGGGAGGGAGGGAGGGAGGGAGGGAGGGAGGGAGGGAGGGAGGGAGGGAGGGAGGGAGGGAGGGAGGGAGGGAGGGAGGGAGGGAGGGAGGGGGTCAAGCCAATATCTGGTGGTAAATGACATTACAAATGATTTTACAAAACAATATCATTTGACTAGGTCTTGACTGATTCCTACAACAAAGTTATGAAACATTTTGACTTCTGTTTATGTGTAAATATGCTGAATAAACCATCCTCTCATACACCTCATGCCTCCCCCCTCCTATTATGAGATTTGGCAAAAATACATGAATAGCACATCAAATATACATTTCACCTTGTTACTAGCGGTAAAATTATCGCATGAGCTCTACGAGCTCATGCGATAATTTTACCGCTAGTAACGCGGTACGAGGAGCCGTCCCAATTAGGTTAACTAGTTTCCCTAAAGTACTCATCTTAAATATATGTTTTTTTTATCTCACTTTTGAACAGTGCTCTTTATTTGAAATCTTTTAGGTTCTGCTATACAATCAGATGTATCACAAATGCATGTATATTGAAATATATGAATTCCCAGTGGTCTCAAGATTAAAGCTCCGTGCAAAATTATCATAAAATGCATATGAGTTCATGGATGTCAGTTGGGGTCACAGATAAAAGGTAGAAATATTTTTCATATGGAATTTAATGCATCAGAGAGACAGAGAAAACGTGTAAAACACATCAGTGTTTTTCATGGAATGGAGCTGAGGGTGTGTGTGTGTGTTGGGGGTGGGGAGTTGAAATCCGTATTTTATTGGCACGATTGAGGCTCAATTATACTATCTTTGTTTTGCACAAGAAAAAAGAACCTTATAAACTGGAGAAGAAAAGTATTATCCCTGTATAGAAGGAATTCGTGTCTTGCGCTTATCGCTGATTGCATGATAACGGTCAGTGATATCGGAGTATCTCCCCTATGACCCTAGCATGGTGCTGACACGACCTTCGCGGACGGCTCATGCCATGTACAACCACCGTAACACGATTTCGCAATTTCCCCCCAGATCCGTCCAGAGCTGAGATGTGCCGTTTGGCCGAAACCTTAAAGAGTAGCCGCTGCAGTCTCCGGGCATCACTCCGAGGTATCAGGCAGAGAGACTGAGAGACCGCTGACAGCATAAAGCCGGGAGTTACACTGCTAATGAGAGACAATCCTAAAGACTGAACTATTGTTACAAGTCAAAGCTGGCCAAGTCATCTGAATACACCTACCATCAGGTCAGTAAGCAGCCTGCTAGCTATCACTCAAACTTATATATTTTTAATACTTTTATGAGATACTCGACACAACTGCCTGGAACTCAGTGAGTTGGGAGGAAGTCTGCAGTGCGGAAACATATATAGGACCTCCTGAAGCCACTGTGCTAGCAGCAGTTGCATCATTACAGATTTGTCAGTTTTCCACCGTTCTAAACCCGTCACCTCCAACCAGCACCTCACGAATCACCCACACGGATCGTACAGAGTATACGCTCAGTGGATGCAATAGGCTGAGTACGACTCACACCTACTCGACATGGGGTGCAGTGAGAGCAGCTCGCAGGCGGCGCGCGACGTCTTCAGGGATGGCCCCAGCGCTACCGAGAATTCCTACTGGCTGGACCGGGAGGAGGACCTGGTCAGCAAAGTGCCCAGTGCCCAGCTGTGGGAGGAGTTTGAGGCGTCGTACGGACAGAGCACCCACGGCGCCAGCTCCCCGCAGCAGCCTGGCACAGCCGGCCCCAGCAACGAGTAGCAGTCATGAGCACAGTGACGTCATGTGAGCAGTGACGTCATGTGAGCAGTGACGTCAGGTAAGCAGTGACGTCGTGTGGACAGTGACGTCAAGTGGGCCGTCACGTTATGTGAGTAGTGACGTCATGTGAGCCGTGACGTCATGTGAGCAGTGACGTCAGGTGAGCAATGACGTCATGTGAGCAGTGACGTCGTGTGGGCCGTGACGTCATGTGAGCAATAACGTCATGTGAGTAGTGACGCCATGTGAGCAGCGCGAGAGCTTGTGATAAAGAAAGATATAAAAAAGCGAAACAAAGAGTAATGATTTAACCAGAGCTAGGGATCACTGTGTCAATGGCCGGACAATCCAAAAGGAACCAGGATGAGGAATGACGGTAAAAATGACATCACCATCAATCATTGACAAATACTGATATCTAAGAGCGACAGGAACACTGACATCAACTTCGAGTCATTGGTACCTGACCGGAGTGGCATAGACATTGACAAGTCTAACTCGAGTTCGGTTTCGTATTTATCCTACCCCATCTATAACACGTCATAATATTAGGAAATATGCAAAAACTCCGGATATAGCAGCCCCCGAAAACATACCAGAAACAGCTGTGTCTGTTGATCTTATAGCCGGAATTTTACGGGCCGGACCTTCAATCGCCGGATCAACGCAGTGACAATCGATCGCATCGGAACTACCTTTCAAATGCTCCCCGCTGATAGGTTGAATTTTGTATGTCTCTAGAGGGATAAATCGCACTTTATGTCATGGCATGCCACATAAAATTTGCCTATGTTATGCCTATGGACCTTTTTTATTAGGGGTAGAATAATACCCAGGACTAGTGATTATTGACACACTGATGGCACAACAACTTACATGTACCTACAAGGGGCGTTCCACTGGGCAGGCGGTGAACCCGACGACGTCGGGCGTTTGCCAAGAATGCTTATAGTGTGAAAACCCAAAGGGTAGTTCAAAGGCCGACACTACACGGCGGCCGACTAGGCTATCTTTGTAGGCACCCGACAAAAGCTGATTTATTAGGTTTTATGGACAAAATGGCCGCCGTTTGGCTGTCGTGAGGCCGCCGTGTGGTGCTCTTTTGTGGCCATGGAGTCAGCCCGATAGAACACCCCCTTACAACAGCAAAATCCATTTGAGGGTGGTATGTACAACGGCGTCGCAATCCAACACTAACAATCAAATGAGCCATTGTGACAATAAAATAACAGCCCTCTGTTAATAACTATGAGTATTTGTCACGGTGACTTCAAGGTCCAGAAAAAAAATGCAATGAAGAAAGGTTGCTGCTACAATTACAACATCAGCGTCAGTAGGAACTTGGAGTGACTTTCGCAATGACATTACCGCCTTGCTACAGGTGACTGGTAGAGTGAGAGCACCTTCAAGCATTGTCAGTGATCTGGGGTGATTGATGCAATACGTCACTAGGAGTTACTGGTGGATTGACATTGCGCTCATCTTGTGCACAGGCTAGCTCCATTGGAGGATAAAAATTAAGACGTAGCTTTCAAATGTAACTGCTGTTAGGTATATATATATGTGTATGTAGGTTATTAAGCAAAATAAATTCGGAAGTTATCGTTGCATTGTTTGGTTGAAAGTATTTTCACGGTTTTCATTTTTCCTTTGCTTAATGCTAAAAATCAGTAAAAATTGAATTGCATAAGCTACGAGGGTGAAAATGATTTTTATTTTGAAAAAGACAAACAAAACCTTTGAACGTGGATGGGCGTATTATCATGTAAATGAATAAACTACGGTGTATGCATTCTGAAGACAAAGGAGCTTAACAATATTATATTGAATGAAAGAGTGCTCTACTCCAAACCATTTAAGAAAACTGAATGAATTATGTCGTGGGAAACCTTTTCTTTACACTTTTCTTTATTTTCTTATACGAAATAAATCTTGCTTGCCTCTTATTTTATTTCATACATGTGCATGTACATGTCATACAGGCACGTAGGAGAACCTGGTAGTAAGTACATGTGTACTTACAATTTACATTCCTACTAAAAGTTCATTTGCTATTGATAGCTTTCCTGTTACAGGCTATAGTGTCATCATTGTAGTGTATTATTTTTGTCAATACCTCTGATAGTTTTTTTTTATAAATGTTGCTTGTGTAGATGTATTTCCTCAAGACCACGGAAACTAACTTTTGAAAACCTATCATAACCATGTATAACTTAAGTTTTCATATAAACAAGGACAGAGGAGTCCCAGTACAGGTGCAAACCATTGTACATCAACTTTCTATTTCGTCAGAACATTCACTATAAAGGTCATAATATGAGTGAGAATTATTGACCTAACTAAAACCTATCCTATCTCTGTTTGTTAGGCCAATCATACTCCAATTTCTTCTTTTTATGTTTCTCCTTGTGATATCAACATACAGACTGTTATTGACGTGAGTTTCACTTACACGTTTTTTTGTCAGTCTTCCCCTTTTTCTAGATTGCATTTTAAAAAAACCAATATAGCAAATATTTGACGGTCAGAATTGATTTCACGAAGGAAGGTAGTGTATACAACCTGAGGGTATATCTGATATGTCAAAATCCCATAACAAAAAAATCCAGGAATTTAGGAATCATAGAATAATGTTTGTATATGAATGCATACTTATGATGGGACTCAACGAAGTTTACATTATTCACGGAACTCGGTCCAACGGCCTCGTTCTGTATACTACGTCATGCCTCATCTCGTCATGTAAGATGCACGGCCATGGTGAGGTTTTTCTATATAAGTTTCACACTGTGCACTGCATCGGTAATATCGCAGAGATCAGTGGCGACTTTACAATAGAATTAACAGTTATAACCTCTAAATGGTACAAGGGGATATTTACATTCAAACTACTCTTTATAATTACGTGTATTATCACATTTAAACCGATACCTCATATGGAAGGCTAGGATTAAGTTATTCTTCAATTAAGACAGAGAACTTATGATCACTTTTCCCTCACTTGATGCACATATATTTATCAGACTACATGTGGAAACCCTCATTTGATTAGGTCTTTTGTGAGTCTTTTTCCTGAATTAAAAAAATACCCACAAAGGAAATACTTGTTTTTCCTGATCTGTAAGTACAGATGGCAGCGGGGTGACCTGCGGCGCTCCCTCCACTACGAGATTTCAGTGCGACACGTTTTCCAGCAGACTGAGCACGGTGAGGCCGACCGTCTCCCTGCAGGCGCCTCTTCCGCTGCGCCACCTCCTGTGAACACATCCCGTACAGCATGATAACCAGCTCACACTGTGCGACTGGATGTACTTAGGTACCCCCGTTCTGAGACTGGAAGTACATTCAAGCGAGTACCGCGGAAAAACGCACAGTGTAAACTGCACGCTTCCCACTCGTCTGAGACTGGATGTACCGGGTACGCCCAGTCTCAAGCGGAATTCACACAGTGGGATTTATGTACCTGAAAGGGTGTTTGTCTGAGAAATATCCTGCTGAGATTTTGTACTGGAACATAATCTCCTCGTCTGAAGTGTAGGGTTATATTTTCCTGACACAAATTTGATCACCTGCAATTGTCGGCAATGATTACCGATAACAAGATGCAGAATCCCATGATATTATGATTTTAAACATGTTTAAAATCTTTGGGGCATTTTAGTAAGGCATATAGACCCACTACTGAGTTGCCGACTAAGTACGCAAGCTAGCCATATAGGAGACCAGCAAGCATGATCACATGTTTGTCAAACCCCTCAAGGATTCTTGAGTCCCAGGCTGAGTATTCACTATGTCGGAGACTGTGTACCAGGTGTGTCCTTCCATGTGGATCCAATTCACCATTTTTTCTTGAGACTTTTAAAAGTCACTTTGCCATGAGAATTTTGTACCAAAGGATCATTGTCTGACACTAGGAGAAAGGTGTGAAGGACACCTGTTTCAGGTAAATTAATCTCTATGTGTGAATCCCACTTCAGACTGCAGGTACCTCAGGCACACCCAGTCGCAAGCATTTTTTAATGTCAGACATGTCTGATATTTGGTAACACTAGTCTCAGATGGGCGTACCTAGGTACACCTTATCGTAAGCCTTCTAGTCGCAGGGACAGTGGTTCACGCACATATTTCAGCGTACCTTGTGACTAGGCATACCAGAGGTGCATCCATTGCAAGCAATATGGAACGTCCAGTCTTAAGCTAGGTTGCGCTAGTTGCAAGCCCTCCAGTCGCAGAGTGTGATCGGGACTTAGCATACACTGACACGCCCGCCCAGCCCTGTGTCTATCTGGGTATGTCTTGTATAAGGCTCAGCGCTGCCTCCTGTGTTATGTACAGTTACCGGAACCAACTACATCGCTACACCCCAGCCCTTGCATAAAACAGGAAGGGCAGCTTATTTATATAATTACCTCGTGTACCTATCTTGATAATGGATTGACGGTAATCTAACGTCGCCTGAGCCCTGAGAAACTTGCGATTACTTTTCTCTCACTAATCAACACAATCTTTTTAAAGTATAATTTCCCAGGCTGAATACACCAGTCAAGACCGTCACAAAGGTTACCTCTAACTAAATGCCAAGATACAGTACGCAAGTATATGGTATATTGTCACGGAGATCTTGTGATATAAAATGTATATATTTCAGGGATGTCATAAAAAAGAGTGGACATGTTTTTCAAAAGAGATCAAGAAAACGTGGAAACATTTTGGTGCCAGCCTTGGCATGGGGCTGAGGATATATGGGGAAGTTCAAACTATTGTTTTATTGGTGGGGATGCGGCTCAATAAACATCATCTCTGTTTTACACAACGGAAAATAAACTTATGTTTAATTCAAATGAAAAAGTGGATTTCCCTGGAAAAATGAAAAGCTATTTAAACTCTGTATTTTTAATTCAAAACGGGAGCACCCTAAGTTCAAAATGAAATCGTGGATACGAACTCTAATTGCGTTGCTTGCCATGAAAAACAGGGCAAACTGACATCTAATTACGATATTAATGCCAATTATCGAATACGCTTTGAAATGTAATTAACGAAGACGAACAACAAAACGTGTGAACAATTATCTATAACGTGGGGGACACTGATTCTTGGAAAGTAGAATAGAAGCATGCTCCTTCAATTCTGAGGTGTGAAACTGGTGTATAGAAAAATACCTGTTCAATCAGATGGTTGAGACCAAGGGGATGCCTTAATCAGTCCAACAGGACGTTCATTTCTTTCTTTGTTTGATTTGACGTCCAGTCAACCATTACAGGTCCTTTCCAGACTTTCACAAGGTTCAACTTTTCTCACTGCTTTAACACAACACCTTTGCGGATCGCAGAATAGCGACCCGAGAGACTAAACGTTGCACCCGTACTTAAGCGGATCGCATGGGAATCGCATAACCACATCGGCGCGTACAATGCTTAGCTATTTGGTTAAAAATGGCCTAGTCTGATATTCTCCATAAAGCCGTTACACCCAGTCTCAGACTGGAGGTACCGCCTGTACCCCGGATCGCAAGCGTTTTTAAATATCAAACATGTTTCATATTTGGTACGCCTAATCTGAGACTGGGCGTACTCTATGTACCTAAAATCGCAAGCGCTCCAGTCGCAAGCGGGAAGGTCTCATAGAATCGATGTTACCTTGCGATCCGATGTACATGCGGTACGCCAAGCCGGTACCTCCAGTCTCAGACTGGAGGTACTGGATCGCAAGCTCCCCCAGTCGCACAGTGGAGAAAGGCCTTAATGATGTATGGGGGCACTACGACCCCCGCCCTTTGTTCTGATACCTTCAGCAATAGCGATCCACAAAAGATGTTAACCCAGTTTTAACTATGGTGCCATCTAATTAAAGAACTAATGAATCTTCCCCGGTCTCATCCAATAGGCCTTTTTCCACAGACCGGTATCCCACCTTGTCTGCTCAGTTACACCATGCCTGAAGCCAAACAAAGACCTGGCAATGTATTTACTAGATCACTGAGTGTATGAGCGTAATACGTTTATAATGCCCATGTACATTAGTTTCAGAGAAACAACAGCGCTTACCTTTTTCTAAGTTAAAACCAAGATAATCTGTCTGTCCTTGTTCCCGGCGTGTAATGGAAGACCGCCTGAATTGGTGAATTATACTGTCGTTATGTTTGTAAATGAATAAAAAAAAAAATTTAAAAAAATCAAAAAAATCATCAACTATCAAGTTTAAACAGCACAGACTCGTTAATACAATATCCTAGTTTGTTCTAGCAATTTAATCTGTCAAAAACCAAGACTCCTGCAATCACACCCACGGTTCACACTTTAGGTGTGATTGCTGTACATCACAACCTCACGAACCAATGCACTGTTAGGTGGCGTTAAACAGCAACACCTGTATATGCTCTATTACTATCACATCATGAAAATTAGGGACACCATGTGAATAAAGTGATATGATCCGACATTACAGGAGCAACAGTTCACAAGTTGATCATTAAAGTAATCTAAAAGATTATAGCCAACCATACCATAGCAACAGGATGAATGCAGGTAGAAATCTCATCCCGCACATTTACAGAAGTGAGAGTTCTTTTACTTCCCACACCACATAGACATGGTATGAGAAGGATTGGCCTTTGACATAGCAGTAAATCTATCACTGCTTGGATTGTAAGAGAAGAGTGGCTGTAGTGGGACTCAAACTCACAGAGTCCCATAACCTTGGAATTATGAGTCCAGCTCTCTTTAACAGTGGCCACTGGAAGTAAATGCCTGAATCACAGAGTTAGATGACGGTGGCTGAATGAACCAGAGATGACCATGTATGAAGCTTGCCATAAAAAAAGGTCCTCGGCACAACTGCCACTGCACGAGAGCAGAGCTGTGAGCACTGGGTCAGGATATCAGGATATCTGCTAGGATGGGCTAGTGAGTATCAGAGCAAAACTTGGACGATTAGCGACATGGGGTTCATCACAACCTACAGATGTGTAGAGGACGTGTCGAAATAGTTTAAAATCCTTACAAGGTGATACTCATTGCTGCTATCAGGACAATCTACTGGGTACGATATATATTAATAACAAAATCAAACACTGAAGAAAGCGCAATATATTATTAGATAAACTAAAAATTGAAAAAATATTAAAAGATATAATTCCCCTGCCTGTAGTGGAGTACCTGCGCTCATTTGACATAGCCTTTTGCTCTTGGCGCTTCCTCTTTAGTCACGCTGCTGATCAGGCCTAGATTAATCCATGACTTGTTGTTTTTTTCGGGCGGGGCCGGGTTTTTTATTACGACTTAATAACAGACATTAAAAAGTGAGACAGACCTTTCAGCCTCGTATTCCAAACATTAAAAGGTGATATGTGCAACTTAAGCATGTGTGTATCCACACCTAAGTATATTGTTCTGTACGTCACTAGTTTAGTCGTATTTAAATTTTTGACAACAACTACGTGCCATATGTAACGTAACAATGTTCAAAGTGACGTCATAGAGCTACCATGTAAATAGTACCAAACAAGGCGGACACGATACCGAAAGATAGAGTTATGACCTGCATATCTTTTTATGGATTATGCAAGACTAAATATATTATATATAGGTGGGGGAGTCGGTACGAGCCTTGCTGGGATATGAAAGATCGGTAACACTAAATACAAATACATAGACATAGTTTTAAGGTATCTGAGTCACTCCTCTTTCACTCAACGTATTAGCCCCCTTTTTTATTCCCGCTTTTGAAGTCAACATGTTAGTCCTCTACTCGTTTCAAGATAAGGGTCCAAAGAGAAAATAATGAGGGTGCAACTTCATGGGGTTGATGTCTTCGCTAAGCTAATTCATTGATCACTGATTGACATGAAGCCTTTATGGACGGGGACCTATGGCGGGCCTCTATGTGGGTGGAGACAGGGTATCAGGGTCAGTACATAACGCTAGGGGAGGGGCTAATTGTCTCTGAAGTCATATCAGGGCTGCCAACCCCGAATCGTCTAAACACGGACTTCTATAGACTTCCAAGTCCGTGGTCTAAATTAGTATTTGGTCTGCCCCAAATCTGTAATTTGCTATCATAATTAGTGATAGGTGGGACTGAAATCTGTAATAGAATCTTTAATGATGATTTTTGTATAAAATGTAAAAGAAGCTTTGCTATTGATACCATATATTCAAAAGAATGAGCACAAGACATCTTCCTAATAAACAATCCCATTCGTTTCTTAGTTTTAAAGACACCTGTCTATGTTTCCTGTAACTTAGTCAAATTTCTTACAGTCTCTTCAAAGATCAACAGCAAATCGAAAGAAATGATGGAAATATGACTTTCCTTTATCAATCAAGGAAAGACAGGTAAATCTGAATAAAATTAGGTGAGAATTCGTATTCAAATCGAAAAGGCATATTACGGATGGGTCTTGCCGTAATCCGTAGTCTAGAGCTGAAGAATGTCGAAATTCGTGAAATTACGAAAAATGCGTAATACTTGCCAGCCCTGTCATATTCATCCCTTCATCTCGCAATATGAAACACAATCTGTATTATCATTTGTTTTTACTATTATTGTTATTTGTGATATCATACCCATATTCTGTCTCAATTTGATGTTTATTAATCCATTATTCCCTAAAAAAAAACACCAGGATATATCAAATATTGTCTGCCTCAAGGCATTTTCCGTTCCTAGCATGGTCTGCCCCAAGGCATTATCTGCCCCTAGCACGGTCTGCCCCAAGGCATTATCTGCCCCTAGCACGGTCTGCCCCAAGGCATTATCTGCCCCTAGCACGGTCTGCCCCAAGGCATTATCCGCCCCTAGCATGGTCTGCCCCAAGGCATTATCCGCTCCTAAATGCGTGTAATGCAGACCATGCAGTAGAAGCCGTCAATGGGGTACTTAGAATGTGAGTTTGGGCGACGCCTTAATCAGACGACACGACACCTTCTGTGATCACGTGGTACGCTTGGCTGGTTACCAACTGCCGAGCGTTCATCCGCTCTCCCGAAACAACCGCGTTCTACCATCCTACAGTCAAACTCCGTTATGAGGGGCATTTTACCAGGGATTGGATGCTCTAGAGAGACAATAAAACGTGGAAAACACGACGGTGTCATCCATGGAATGAGGCTGAGGGTCTGTGGGGAGGTTCAAAGCACTGTTTCATTTGTGTTGTCGAGGCCCAATTGATATTACATGTATCTTTGATTTACATAAGGGAAAATTGAATACAGAACACTTCTGGACATAAAATCAGGAAAACAATGGTTTATCACCAAAGGAAAATCCAACTTTATTACCAATGGCAGCTCCGCATGTAAAACTAGAAGCATCTTTAATAATATAAAAGCGACCATGAATTAGAGAGTTAACAAGCAATGAGGGGATTAATTAAACTTCTCTTAATATTATTAAAAGCGGATTCGCATGCATCATTCCATTTGAAAAGCGCACCCTTCCTCAAGAGTGCATTAAGGGGAATTGCTTGATTAGAAAAATGAGGGATAAATGCATGGTAGTAATCACAAAATACCCCCAAAACGAACAAACTGTTTCAATCAGCACGAGGACATTTAAATCCCCGTATCCTATGAACAATAGTCGGCTGCATTTTCAAACCTTCAAGAGTAATTAGATAACCATGATAATTAATTCCAGCACGGGGTAAAGTCCGGAAGACTAATTGAATATCAACAATATGATCAAAGAATTTTTTTTTTATGATCAAAGAACATAACTTTAGAAAATAATACTATGGCGCATTAACCAAACCATAAGCAACAGGAATCTTATATACTAAAAATGACCAAGTGGATTTCCAGGTAAAAGTGGAAAATTGTCATCTCTATGTTCTAAACGCTTCTGAGTGTTGTGTGTCCTTCGTATGGCCTGTATCGTCCTTGACTAAAGTAAGTAAGAACGCCAATTATGGCGATTGTTTTTGTTATTCACAGAACATTATGGAATAAAAACATGATTAATAAAAATAATAGCCGTCTCCTTTTACCCAACGAATTTCGACTGGTTTTTGCGCTCCCAGTTAACTGCATTACAATATGGCGGTCACTCACAGCTAGAAGAGCTGATGATAGTGCAGTCTTTTGAATTCAGTCTAACGGTTCAGACAATCAAATACAAATCTATAATGTTAGATATATGATCATTGTGAGACACGCGAATTCGTGCCTTTGGGCATGTTCTCTGCATAAGATATTGGGGGTCTATATACAAATCGATGGTAGCAATATTGTGATAGTTCGCTGGATAATAAGGTCAACGTTTTTTGTCTGATGATAAAATGTTGCAACAACATGTGTGGCAGATAACAACATCAATGATCATAGATCTCCATTCTGGGTAGTGGATTTGATAATAAAAGATAATTTTTTTATTTTTTTTTTTGATCTAATAAAATATAATATAAGATCACTAACTTAATTAGCTAGAACTGATCGTAGGAACTGGGCTCTGAAGTAGTATCATATAATGAATAAAGAATGCTAAATCAAAGTTCAAGACACAGGTTGATTATCCAATAAATATCAGTATATACTGGTGGATGTATGTCATACGTATACCGCCCGCTCGTACCCATGTTATATCTATGGCCGTGCAACACGTACGTGGCATACGATGTATATATACGGCGGGGAAACCCAACAAATCGACCCAAAGCGAAGGTCAAGAATTCATATTTTAAGCTATATGATAAGACGAAAAGCAGGTATACTGTGTATGTACTTGATAAATACACAGAAAGTTTATCACGTACAGACACAGTAACCTTGTTTACGTATAAGTATTTGCATGTACTTCTCAGGAGTACAACGCATCTCTGTTTAAAATAGAATTCACACTTCAATCTTAGGAATATAAATACAGGCGTCTTGCCTGCCTCATTGGTTCTCTGGGAAGATCAAGCTTCGTAGATATGTATTTCTTTTATTGTAAACAAAATATCGCAGACGGAGAGCATGCAGCTGTATCTTGTAAAGAGTCTATTATCCATAGAACTACTTTCAGCATAGGGTAAAACTCATGGATATTACACGTTTCACTTTTGATATCATATCTTAATCTGATTACCGTGTAGGGTTAGTCATCTGTGTAATAGGTCCATGAAGGAAGTCTCCATTCACGGGGTATGCGCAGAGGAGAGTCCGATACTACTTATATAGATCAGCATAACCATGGGCGTACATAATAATACAAGACGTTAACCTCATCCAGTCTTGTATGATGTACGACCATGGTACGTTGGTCTCTGTTGTCAACTTAATCGTATCTATTTAAGGGATGGCGGCAGACCGCGAAGCCCATCTAAGCTTGCGATTCATTTCCCAATTAAACAGAAAGTTATACATATGAAATTTGTAATATCATTCAGTAAATTGGCATACAAACCATGTTGAAGTAAAATGTCTACACTCCGCCGATGTTTATGTGTTAAGTGCAATAGTATATGACAAAGGGTGCCGTAGATAATATATTTGGTACAGGGAGCAGCAGTACGTAATTATTAAAGGTATTTAAGAAACGTTCGCAACAGTAAAGAGTGTAGGCTCAGTGAGGAGAGAACAGGGAAACCAGTATTGAAGGAAAGAAAAAAAAAATTACATCAATTTATGTCAAATGACCATCACCTTGTGAGCGCCAAATGACCTCGCGAGGACACAACAGGGAAGGGCCATCTTTAGCTTTTCTATGAGTGAATGCCCGCAGTCTCAGAGTATTCTGATTAACCTCCTGCTTACCGAGGGACACGTGTGTTAGGTGAGGCATGGCGGGAGTGGGCGCGGAGGGTTAACCAGATCACAACCAGAGCATATCGGCACGGCCATGCCCTCTCCCCAGCCGCGCCTAGTGTGACTGTGCCGCCTTCAGATCCAAGGAAACAAGGAGAGCTAGCAGGTCCTGGTCCGTCACTCTCCTACACAGGTAAGGCCAGTCTGGTTACCTCTAACCTCTACCACTACTATCCTCCTCTCACACTCTCACATCGTCCAGCTCAATAACCCATACTATTCGCTAACCAGGAATATTTATTAGTTGAAATTTAGGGGGATATTTCCTGTACATAACAAACAACAGCAATAAGTTCTCAAGATGGCCGGGGTTATTCTGCACGAGTCATACACTAATCTCACACACTCCCACACCTCTGTGAAAAATACATACAAAATCATAATTATCCAGGGCTAAGTTTCAAAGAATGGGATTAATATAAATGACCAGTAGATTGGATCCACTACTATGTCCTTGTAGTGATAGGGCGATATTTTCTTGTATCACATTGGGTTGCGTACTAGTGGTGTTCTTTATCTCATATTCTGACAGACTTATACCATGGGTGTGGTCATATCTCTGACCCTCATATAACATGCCCTGGGCGGTAACACCACGCCCATTGTAGCTTTGTACCCTTGTATAGACCCTTAGTGAATAATACATTATAATCCCTGTAGATAACGTTAGTCTTGGGGCTTGTAGATATGGGATACAGAGATAACATACGCAGGGTGTGTCCCTGTAACCTCAGGTTGGAAAGTTTCCACCGCCACAGTTACTTTCGCCATGCTCCAGTAAATTCGGATTTAGTTCTCTGATTAGCTCTGTGCTCTGAAAAAACATTTATCAGAGCAAAATTACTTCATTAAGTATTTTAGAAAAAAAGAAATATACTTATTTCCATGCATTATTGCCATTGCGTTTCAGGTGCATTCTTGTGATAATGTGGTCTTCTGTCGCCGATGGAAATGGTCGCATCCAGGCAGTTATCAGACAGTATTCGGTGTTGTTTGATAAGAACAACATCCAGTTCAATAAATTTACGCTGTAGAATATACGAAGAAGACCTAATGAAGTCAGGACACTGAACGCATACGACCAAAACTATATAGTTAATAGACTTGGTATAATTTCATTTGTTTAAGAAAAACCTGAGGGTTAAGCGGAGTCCCCACTGAGATGATATTCGAAATTCTGGTCCCATATTTAAGCCACAATCTGAAAATGAACCCAAACTCGGCTGGAGTGTAAACTACCCCTTTCCCTCAAAACCACATGTCTTGTGAGGAATGTGTAGCGTGCTGGGCTAATTATACACAGCTAATTCTTTTCACAGTGATTGCTAGGAGATTTTGTATCAACGACGATGGGGTAAAACTGGACCCAAGCCTAATTCCGCGTAGCATTGGTCAGTACAGGAAGTTATCTCTAATTGATTTCCCAGCATTTCATCTCTTTTTTCTTTTTTTCAGCTGCCGGTTTTTTGTCTGTTTCTGTGCCTCTCCGCCTGTTGCTGCGGCGACTCAGTCCACGATGGTCGACTTCTACGATCAATTAGGCCCCCCCGTGGAGTACGTCCCGGACGTCTATGACGCTTTCGACGGGCCTGCTGGATTCTTCCCAGGATATCACGGCTACGGGGGCCCTGAAATTGAGCCTATGTACGGCCCACCCATGGAGCCTATGTTCGGCCCTCCTCCCTGCGAGCCTGTGTTCGCAGAGGAGTGCGACCCATACCCGATGTTTGATGCTGGACCCATGATGCCTTTTGAGTGTGATATGATGCCGGGTAAGTGATCACCACCCTCGTAATCTCTCCTCCATGAAGATGAGGGGGGGGGGGCGCAATGGTCATGGTCATGGTCAACTCAATGTGCCCTATAGGGTAGATAGCGTACCTTTCATGGGGCCCGCCATTTATCCCCAGACGCACCACTCTCTAAGCTGATATCTATAGTTGGTGCTATAACTCAAGCGGCACGAAGGATCTGCTGGGAGACTGCCGACGTACTGGAACTCCCCACTCTCCAAGCAGATCCTTCTTTCCGTTGGGCTTGCAAGTGGGAGGAAGTATCTACTACTGATTTGATTTATAAAAGAAGTGACGTGTTACGAGTAAATTAACATAATTAAATTATCATAATTCCCATATTGCTTTGAGGAACGGGCATGTATTATCAAATGCAATAAAAACTTTAGACATAAAAACACATAGAAAACGAGGCAAAAACACTTCTATATCCAACCGACGAAAAAAAACATATATAAAAAAGAGACTGCCGACGCCTCATGAACCTGGTAATGGATAATCAAGGAACAACAGTACACTCTAATCAATGTGTGTTGTAATGTGAGAATAGACGTATAGCAGTAATAACGCAGAGTGACACCTCATTCACCGAGATGAACATGGCTCATAGCTGAGCTGTTCACATTTAGAAGCAGAGCCACACGCATGACTAGGTGTACAAACTTGATCACATCATCTAATATTCAGTGAAATATTCCACCACTATCATTAGACTCTAATACAGTCTGTTGTCACCAGGGCCAGGGTGCACAGGCTCGAACTAAGACTGATAGCGGGTGCCATTTTGAGGCAGGAATTCCTGCCTCCGCTGGTACTAAGCTGACCTGAGTTATTTGCCAGTAACAAGTATATTACTCTTCATACATAGGTCCTGAAATTAGAACAGCCAACCACGCAATTCCTTTTTCGTATCAGGCAGAGGGAACAGGCAAACGAGAGCTGTGCTCTATTAGACCCTTACAGACTGTAAGCCTAAGTCTGTAAATGGACTACATTATCATGTGCTCAATAGTAATAGAGATTAGGTGGGGTATGGGAGTCTGGTTGCGTCTCCGAGAACAACAGTTTTTCGGGGCCTGTGAATAATTTATGCCAGCAAAAGTTCAGGGTTATCGTATGAGTGTTATTGTTTAATGATATTCAAGTTCGTTCGCTAAGACAGTCCTGGTCAACAGAAGGTTGTCTATTAGTGTTGAATAAAGTTGACCCACATCGTCACTGGGTCTCTTAGGCATACAAAAGAAGGTCTTCATGTGAGAGCCTAAATTATAAGTTAGAGATAAACAGCATTGGTACTGTAACATAATGACCTTTTAAAGCCTATACAAACTAGAATGCTAACAGGAAGCATATAAGTGGATTCAAAAGTTGTTATTATGGGTGTGAAACCTATATATATATATATATATATATATATATACCAATTTCATTCAAAGTTTAGCATATATATGAAATCATAAAAAGAAAGAGCATTTATTTTAAGTCCTACTAAACTTTCTTCTCATTTCAATGTAGCATCTAGCTGGAGGTAGACCTAATACAGCCTCGCCCATGATATGTATAAGATTCACTAATTGTACATGTATTATCATTTTGACGTTTCTCCTCCTCCTTGTTGCTTTGCTAGGAGGCTATGGCCCAGTGGTTCCAATTATGGAAGAACTTGCGGCGCAGGGTTACAACGGTCCCTGGCCTGAAGAGTACTACATGGAGCCACCTGAGATGTGCCCAATGGGACCAACGGGCCAGATGGGACCACCAATGGGACCAATGGGCCAGATGGGACCACCAATGGGACCAATGGGCCAGATGGGACCACCAATGGGCCAAATGGGACCAATGGGACCACCAATGGGCCAAATGGGACCACCAATGGGACCAATGGGACCAAATATGGGACCAATGGGCCCGATGGGACCAATGGGACCCATGGGTCCACCTCGACGCCGTCGGTATGATTACGACTCGGACAGTGATGACGACGATGATTACCCTCATCACCATCATCACCATCATCATCACGGACGTCGCAATCGCCACCACTGCAACGATCAGCAGGCACCACCACCGCAGCAGGCACCACCACCACCACCACCACCGCAGCAGCCCATGTACAACAACGGGGGTATCTCGCAGGTGAGCGTGGTGAACCTTGCGCGTGACAGACATAGGGTTGATATTGTGTGACAGGTGGATTTATCTTTTTGATAGAGGTGTAGATAACACTGTGTGAGAGGTGTGGTTAACACTATGTGGGAGAAGTTTGGTTAACACTGTGTGAGAGGTGTGAATAACACTGTCTGGGGAAAGTGTAATTGACACTTTGACAATCTAGGATACGTGCGCCACCTATCGAGTGTGCAATATATGTCCCAACTGTGCGTCAGCAAGATTGCAGGGGAATTACCTTTATTGTTAATTTTTGTGAGGACAGAAAAAAGGATTCAATTAAAAAAAAGGTATTGTGGACCCAATGGCTGTGATATCCTGATTGCTGACGACATAATACACTCGTGTATTACTACGTATCACCTACTCGCAGATTACGGACATCCATCCACCGAATCAGTTATTATTATGTTTTTACACAATAATCGATGGTTTTTTAGACAGGCGGACATAAACCACAATAATTTGCTGTGTAGTAATATAAGACTTCAACCTCAAGTGGTTTGCAGAGCCTCCTGTCTATAAAACCATCGTGTGTTGGATTTATCATCCATCATTTACAATAAATCTAACCCAGGAATTGCCATATTAAAGGGTATATCAATGGGGACTATTTCGAGCAAACAAAGTCGTTGGGGCTGTATACAACGGATTTAAACCCATATACAATGGTTATGGTATCTGACAGTCTTTTTAAACAACGGGTAGTGGTTTACTGGGTCCTCATGCATTTTCAATGGAGATTTTGTATTCGATGGATAATAAATAACTTTGACTACCCCCTATGCTATAACATTTGCGTATATTCACTGGCCTTACTCGGAGACTAATATGCTGAACATGAACCTATTTGTTCTTCCTTTGATCTGTCAATTTCATATACGTTATCGATACCTATCCTCTCATTATGCAAGTGAATAGTGAAACTTAAATAAATGTTATCATGATTGCAGGGGGATCTCCAGTCCATTCTGAACAGGTTTGAGTCTGCGCTGAAGTTGAAGTACAGGAGGGCTGAAATCCATGAGGTCAGTTCTATATCACTCTGTCTCGATAAAGGTTGTGGATTTATAGTAGACAGGGATGTCAGTTGGGGACCATGAAAAATATAGAAATATCATTCATGTGAAATTTGCTGTGTCAGAGAAACCGGGGAAATATGGAAAACACATAGGTGTTATTCCTGGAATTGAACTGAGGGTGTATGTGGAGGTTCAAGCCACTGTTTTGTTTATGAGAATAAGACTTGATTTAAACTATCTTTTACACAAAAATAAATATTTGAAACTAAAAATAAGTACCAATTACAGTCATCTCTGAATGCAGGTTTCCACAAGAATATGTGATCACACAATAACATATATAAACAGCATAACTATTGCAACATATATACCTGTATACAATATAGGAGCAAAATATGTATCGGACAATACGGAAATAACAGAATTCCGTCAATATATGACTGCCATTATATAGTTACTGCCTGTCTAATATTCGATCGAATCATTATCAGACTATACGGAAATAAAATTACAATCGCGGAAAGTATAATCATGTAGGTCTTGTATCAATATGAATCCATATGATTACCGCCTTAGTAACATATATTCACTCACAGATGTGCTACATACTAATTAGCCTCTCACCCGCTCTCTTTTCTCAGCTGAAGACTGAGAACGATTTGCTGAAGTCTCTCAACAAGGAGAAGAGGAACCTGAAGAAGAAGGTGGCTGAGGCTAAGAGAGACATGCTGCTGAAGGAAGCGATGGCCTTCAACGCGAATGACCCGATCCCTGACCGGCGAGCACCCCGCGCACAGCCGCGTCAGCACGTGGCCATCGGTGAGTCCCGCCTCCACCGGCTTTCTCGCGTGGCACACCGCATCATTACATTGTAATCTCAGTTAGGGTCAGGGGAAAAAATTGGAAATATTTTCCATGTGGAATATTCTGCCTCCGAGAGACCGGGAAAACTTGGATAATATGTCCTTGTCGGCCATGACATGAGACTGAGGGTCTGTGTGGGAGGTTCAAACCACTGTGTTATTGCCGTAGATGAGGTCAAATCAGTATAATCTTTTTATGACAAAAGGAAAAACAATTATATCTACTGAATATGAAAAAGTGGATTTCCATGAAAAACTGGAAAACTGGCATCTCTTTTACAATGAACCGAGCCAGTATTTGACGGGGATGTCAGGTGGGTGAGAAAATAGTGTTCATGTGGAATTCATGGAAAACATGGAAAACAATCGTTATTGGCAATGGAATGTGGCTGGGGTGTGTGGGGAGGTTTGAACCACTGTTTTAATTGAGTCAATGAGGATCAATTAATTCTCTCTTTGGTTTACACACAAAAGAGGAATTTGTTAAACTGAGACTGTAAACGAGAATTTCCTTGGAAATGGGAAAACTACCAGCTCTGATAACGTAAAATCACCTCTACACAATTGTTCTTTTTGGATGGGGTGGAGGGTAATGGCTTGATGCAATCTACCCAGGGGTGGTTTGTGTGGGAAGTGTTTGAATATAAACATTGGTTACGAAATATTTATTTCTGAAAAGCTCACCTTTTAACGAATGGAAGTGGCCTTTGTCTATCTACATTCCTCTTAGATTAGTTGAGATATATATGGTGCTCGCACATATCATTCAATCATTCAACTAATGAAAATTAGATGCTTGTTAACCTAAATTATTGATTATGACGATGGTGACTAAAATGTAACCTAAATTCTTCGAAACTCCAGCACAAGAACTATACAAATATCATCTATAGATTTTTCTACAGATCCAATATAAACATTTGTATACACATATAGATCTTTCAAAAATCGCTCCCAGGTGATATGTTTCCTTTGAAAAATATTAGCATTTAAAAACAAATTTTCCTTTACTGCAATGATTAATAGGCAGAGGTAAGCCTCGTAGAGTTTTTACTCTGGTATTAAACGTTTCGAAATGGTCTTCAGTGTATACAGTAGGACCCCGGCTTGGGGGACATCCCTCAACCCAGCAAACTCTGGCCTAGAAAAGAATCCCCTAATTCATGTTTAATTTATCATGATACACGGTCCCACCTCCGCCCCTACCCCCAACATGGCCCACTTACTCCGCAATGGAGTGTAATCCTCTAAGCAAGGTTCTACTGTATCTGTTAGATGTAGTTCTAAACTCATTGATCACAGAAGGCTATAGACACACTGTTATAACATTGTTACAACGTCGTTGTTACCACCACAATGTGTTATTTATAGATTCACTTTGATCTACCTGGTGATCAGCTTGTCACAGTGTTATACACGTATCTCATACACCTAGATAAAGCACCAGACCTAGATCACAGTTCTAACACTAATAAGTGTCAACACCAGACTGTATTGCGTGGGATACTTTATGGTGAGATCAATCTGCAAATTTGTGCGCGAGATTAAATGTGATTATGATTTTATGTCAGTTTCACAATACGAGGCTTAAATTTTCCTGACGCAACCGATGGGCCAGGAAAAGAAAAAAAAATTATGTCAGTTACATCATCCGTCCATCATCTGCGTCATGATTAGATTCTTTCACCTGCATAACCTGGATTTATTCCATCAATATTCACAAAACCACATCCCTAGAGAAGTTCTCATATTTGAATGCATTACAAAATATTACACCATGCCACAGTATAATCAAAGGTATATACAATTAGTACCTGACCTACATAATCATAGTTATTAGTTATATTGAATGCAGATTAAACTATCATAGTTAAACTATGGTTCTCGTTAGCATTGTAATCTAATTATGGGTGGTTTCTTCCTGCTGTACAGACTATGGCAATTAGATCTCACAGGTAACTACCATCTTTACCAGCCTTGTATGGTAATATCCATGCACAGTGGAACCTAGATGGTGTATTGAGCGGCATTTCGCTGTATTCCCCCCCCCCCCCCCCCAATATCTAAACGAACAATTGAATATTTAACATAGAATTTCTAATCGAAAGGAAAATTTCACTGATGTACAGGGCGAGCTTGAACTTATATAGAAATTATTAGTGTCGCAAGTCTTAATTACTTTAAGATTAATGATTGATGTATTTTGTTTTTCATGGTGTTACCGTAACGTCATTATTACAGTCCACATTTTGAATTACAAAAATCTGGACGATAAAAACAACGGGAAACTAGCTCTAAATTAGTTGTGACCACCTTGTTCCACTCATTAAGGCGATCTACCTCGAGCCAAGCTATTTTCAATCTAATCTAAAACAAATATATCTACAACCCTAATTTTCGGACACCGCCTTTAATAACCACTGAGCTTAAAGGTGTACATCGACTACTGGGGCTTTGAAACGCCTAGTTTTCTGCTTACAATACTTCAAATCTTACTCTATAATCACCCAGTCTCAATAGGAAATGCTATATTCAGTGCATGTTCTATGAATAACTAATTCCTATAGTCGTGACTGATTCTAATAGGACGAAATGTCATTGTTCTTTATGGAAATGGTAGCAAGAAGTAACACATTTTCTAGAAAAAAGAGAACACAATATTGAGGTATAACATGAACAAGAGGAACTTATGTGTCCAAGTTGATATCCATAAAGCATGCCTAATAAAGAAAGGCAGACTTGTATTAGTCTCAATATACTACGATTTTCTACTGTGTAATACGTAGTGCCTACACCTAATGCGGGAAAGGGACATCTGCCTCATCAATGATATCTATCCAAACAACAGAAGCTAATGAGAAGTAACCCCTTCCGGCTATTGGGGAGAAGGTCTTTGTCCTTCATTACTAAACAAATATATGAATGCACACTTTTCTGTGCTGTTTGAAATATAGAAAACTTTCTACTATTAAGATTTCAGATTCTAAGATACAAGGCAGCGACCTTCTGACTGCAACCTACTAATGTTTCATAAAAACTTATTCATAAATTGTTGTTGTGTTGTTGAACACCAACCACAAACCCATAAAATGTGGGTCTTAGTTTCATTGACTCTTTATACTGTGGTACAGTTTTTTTAGGACTTTTTTAGCTAGCTTTTTGGCTACTTTTCGGAGCCTGGTGGCATCTTCTCCAAGGCAGCTAGTGAGATAATCCGCATTCATAAATTATTCATACGTTTTTCTCATGTTAACATTTGCACAAGATAACCACTTAGATTAACACCATTAGGTTACCATGTCACAAGTTCCTTAGCATTCCCCGGTCAGTCGGCCTTTGTGTTTAACGCACATCACGTAATAAAAACTCATTCACATATAAATGCATCTATGACGATTTACTCGTGTTAAATATGACTTTGCCACCTCTGTAAGTGTCTCTAATAATTCCATGTATTGAGAGATATAAAATTAAGAAAATATATTATATACAAGTCCGTTATAAAACCAGTAATGAAAAAGTGGCCTGTATACATGTACACAGATAACCATGGAGAGTGTACCTTAGAGTATAATGTCCATGAGATAACCTGTATCCTAGGTCCCTGATATAATAAACATTTGCAATAATCTACTAGAATGTATTATACTGTGCTAATTTTCCATTGAATTTTCATTCTGGAAAACGTTTGGTAAGCTTAGGAGAAATAATTTCCTCAACACTTTGGTATTTTCAGATTTCGGAGACAATAATGTGTCACCATTACGGGCCCTGCCTGCGCCGCCGGCCCGCGCCTTCAGCGACATGACCGCACCCCGCCCAGCCATGCATATGGGAATGATGGCCGGCCGGCAACCATCCACCATCTGGCATTGATCGCAGCGACACCTAGAAGGGACGCCTTCAATGACGGCATCAACGAAAGTGAGGAAATTTAAGGCGACATGAACGCCACCTCTCGAGACGCAGCGATTAACCCCAAGCTTCAAGAATAGCATGCTTCAGAAGTAAGATGAGAAACTAACATTAAAAAAAAAAGAAAAAAAAAAGTGGAATATATACTCAGTAATGGCTTTGTTACGATAACCAGTGTGCTTACACACAAGTTTGATATTTTGTACCCGGTTATATCATTCGAATGCTGATATTTGCATTCCAAAGAAGATACCTGTATATTTGCTCAAATGTATATTAACGTTTAGCGGTGAATTTTATGTTGAAAAATATACTTTCATTAGGTCACGAAGGGGATAGCCTAACTAGTAAGAGCAGCAAAGTACAATTTGACATTTCTTTTTTTACATTTTCACTGGATTATTGGGACATCATTATTCATGTATAATCTTTTTATTATTGAATATCGATTGATAATGCTTTCATGTTATCAATTTTATATTATCACACTATCGTAGGAAAATGTATACGAGTATTGAGAAACCTAATCAGGGTGAATATGAAACTTGAATTGGAGTTCGGGTTTAAAGATGAAATGAATCGGATCGCTCCCTGGAGTAAGCAGTACTCCTGTGGGCCTACACTGTGACTTTCGAAATTACCATAATTCACGAGTATGGTATTTCGGTAGGCTATGGGACAATATGCAAAATTCATAAGTACAAAATGTACACTAATTATGAGTATCTATTAATAGTCATCGCTTCCAGAATCGGGATGGTAAACGAATAAAGGATTTAAGCAAATGAATTCAAATAATCATAAAAGGATTATCTAGATATGTATCTAGAAACCTACGACGTTGTTATTCAAGTATCTCTTGGTCACCTATTGTAAAAAGGACTTGTGCCTTTTGGGTGTATTGGTTGATATCACCCTTTAATTTCATCAGAAGTGAGAAGCTTGATAATTTTGTTTAAAATTTGGCTGATTTCAATCGTAACAAATATTGTTCTTTGTAAAGTATGATATTTCAGAGGCATTTTGTTTCGCAAAGTGGCTAGGCATGTGATTAAATATGTTATCAGCTAACAGCAATGTCAATAAAGATTTCGTGAAAAAAAGGCATGTGGAAACCATAATTATATTTTTTCTAATATGGCTAATCCTCACAAGATCTAATGTGATATAATGATCGAAGCATAAATATACCCTTAATCGAATTAAGTAGTGTATCGAAGGAACATAATAGAATAGTCAAAAGAAAACTATATGGCTATCTTGAGCACATGTTTTTGATTAGGCAACCTATTCTTAGTGCTAAAGGACTGTTACTACTTGCGGCATCTATTTTGAGGACGGATAAGTATTTCCATGTTGATTGTACAATATTTACCACCAAATACTGTTGAATGGGGAGAAGGGCAATAGCAAGGGTTTATAAACAGGTTCGCCTGGGATGAAGGAGTACTTTAGATAAAAACTACTAGCTTAGACCGCTCTGTATAAAGATTATTGTTAAAAAAAGATGTATGTCTATTTTCACAAACAACGCTCACTTGTAGACGAGACATGTTACCTCGTAATATTACGGACATAGATAAGACCTCATATTCATTTCTGAAAAAATATACAAAAAAATACTACAGAACCCCAGTCCCGAGTCACCCCGTTCAGAGAGGACACATTGGCCCAGAATAAAATGCTCCATTTCAGGCGTGTACTTTATAGCAGTTCACCCTGCAATGCGGTCCACTTTATACGAAACGTAGCGTGGCATTCTCAGTGGGATTCTACTGTATACAGTATAGAATCATTGGCTCTGAACCAGATGTTAGGGACCTATTTCCTTTCTTTTTTTCTTTCAAAACAAAAGGATTAAGGGGACAAACTATTTTATTTCGGGTCAGAAACTCTACAAATTTTCTGCTGATATGTGGAGGTATGAAGGCGATTGGATATTGTTCAATTAGCACTGGGGAAATAAAAAAACAATACAGTGTATTGCTGGCCAATGGGGGTGTGGTCATCGTGACCATCTCAAATTGAAGGAAGTATCCAGCTTGGAATGACGTGTTTCCCAGTCACCTTTAAATTTGAAATTCAAATTCAAATTCATTCCTATCTTTATGTCCTTCTTTTCTGGTCTATAATATGCAAATGAATCTGCTACGACTAAACACACATCCCATTCCACTTGGCATATTCTTAGATTGTGGCACTAACGATGACAAGCGTCACACACCATCAGCAGCATTAAATAACAAGAATCAATGGAGAAAAATGCAAGTTGCTAGCTTAGATATTTGTAATCAATTCATTAAAAGAATTTTTTTTAAATCTCGATCCTAGCGATTCTCATGTTCCTTAAAATTAAGTACAACATGATATGGTGGTATCGAAGCCACTGCATGGGGTTATAGAGGGAGGCCCACTCCCTTCTTCCTTGGCAGTTGATGCTATACTGAGTAAGGTCAATACATGATAGATACTGCAGCCACAGGCATTGCCACGAATATTCAAAGTCCAGGTAACTATTCGCCTCTCTGGACAAGTCATTTTAAAAACATAACGGTGGGGTCGGCCTATTAATAGAACGGACAGCTTTATACAAGTACCCCTGTAAGATAATTTTCTGTAAAAAACTATGAAAGTTCCATCCAATGCGGCGTATAATGACATCTAGGACTGCTATAATGGGTAGCTAAAATTACCCCAAAAATACACATATGTTCTGTGGATATTGCACTGGTGATTACGTCCCGTAGGCAGCACCAAGTATAGAAAAAGTAGACATATACATGTATGTGCATATTGCACCGATGATTGCGCCCCAAACTAGTACATCGAATCAATTACACGGCGATTCCCAAACACGCAGTGTGTATTGGCATTGGCCTCTACAACGAGGCCACCTAGCGTTAAATACTGTTGGGATCTGTCTATATGGTCACGCGTGTCTCCTAATACAGGGAATCAATCTGAGTGAGTTCGTAATAGATCGGGAACCAGCCACTGCTGTAGAGAAACTGACTTCAGAATACTGGACGGAAAGTCTTCCAGGTAATATAAATACGTGAGGCCTCACAGACCGCAGAATGATAGAGTTCTGACTTTCGTGGAGTGAGTCATCACAGGTACGAGCAGATGGCAGGTAGGTGTCGCCCCCTAGGGAAATGACCATGCCTTAATCATGTTCTACGCGTCCTATGGATTCATGAATCACTAGCCTGGTTTTCCATAGGCCTACTTCAACATCAACCATATACTAATTACCCATCTCCTTGCTTCTTTAATCAAAATTGTATCTATTAAAGTCCATTCCTCTAACATATACGGACTAATATATCAGTGTTGTTGTTTGTTTGTATAGTTTTACGTCGATTTACGTCTCGGTAATATATCAGTGTTGGAGTTGACACTATACAATACAGTGAAGTCGGTACGGTTTAGAAAATAAAGTGGGAATATTTTTCAAGTCAAATTTGCTGGCTCAGAGGGACCAAGAAAAAAATATAGTCTGTCAGTTAAAGCATGAGACTGAGGATCTATGGGGAGGTTTAAACTACTATACCACCGATCTGATTGAGGTTCAATTAACATTATCTTGCTTTAAACAAGAAAAAATATTTTACACACTCAATTGGAAAAGTGGAAAACTGGAATCTCTGTACAATATCCTTGATATCGGCCGGATATAACTACGTGTCAACTACGCGTAGAATACGACTATGCAGATCAAAATCATGGTAAATACATGTATTGTATATATAATACGGTTTCACCCATTTTTCGCCAGTAGCACCTTATAACAAGATTTCACCATGCTTCACCAGTTGTATCTTATGGTATTGTTTGAAGCACAAAGAAGGTAGTTTGTGACTGACCTGGTAGGTTTGGGGTCGGGGTCCGGGACGACGCAGGAGATGCCTGCCTTACTCAGTGCCGGCATCTCTGATTGCCGCTCAGCCAGCGCCAGCTGCAGTCCACTTACGTCAAACGACTGGAGATGGAAGACAAAGTACAGCTTGTAAGGGATACATGGATATACGTCTTGTATAGTCTAGGGGCCTAGACTGGCCAGATACAGACCTTAAGAAAAAACCAACTAGAAGACTTGAGGTAGAGGTACACCGTGTAGAACAGATTGTTTTATTCGCATATAAATCATCAATATGAGGGGTCGGTACAAACAGTAAACCTGGCCATACTGTGCAGTCATTGGTTCACTAACTGTTATTAAAAATTCTTTTCGCATCCAAGTGATTTGATTTTTTTTTTCACTAACTGCCCAGTCAGGACCCAGTATTAACTGACCGATGAATATGGTTTGACTACGTTCCAGTCCAGTAAACGCACTGACCACCATTCTCCACAAATTTCCCCTGGAAATTTATATCGTCTATTATTTTTTGTTATATCTATGATCACAGTCAGTAATCTAGACCTATATCTATCTCACCTGCATGTTTCCAACATCAGTCTGTAGAACTTGAGTTGGAGTTTTCTTGAACAACTACAACAGAACAAATAAGAAACAATTAGTGATACGTGTACGAGTCACTTCATCCAAGCTAGGTATCCTAATATGCTTTATTTCGTAAGTCACTAATACACTAAATTAGATGACTAGATTTTGTTTAATGAAAAAGATAAAAAAAGACAACTTGGATTATAATTCAGCTAACAGTGTATCAAGCATACATACTCGGGATACAGGGAACGAAGTCGGGACTGAGAAAAAATATCGGAAATCCAAAACGCTATTTAGGAACGGGGTGTCTATGAATCGACATATATTCTAACTCTGCAAGTGTTACCTATGTATATAGAATGTCGGAATTCTGCTATTTGTCGGAAAACTCGGATTCCATAAGATATTACAGATTAATAGAAAATGAACAAAGAAACTATTGACATCCACAGAGCCGGGCATGGACTGAGCGCTGTGAAGCTACGTACATCTTTAGAAGGGCTGGAGATGAGTTGAGACAGGAAGTATCGCTCAGCCGCAGACACTCGGGGGATGTCCCAGTGAAAGTCGGGTTTTGTCGAGTCGTCGTCCGCATGGCTCTGTATGGTGTAAAGTAGATCCTGATTTTAACGTTTATCTAATTCAGCACTATAGGGCCTTTATGTTCACAGAAATGGAATGTTTAGGCCCTTGTGAGTTAGTTCTCGATAGATATTGATACAAATCCAATACCTTCTGACTGATTAAGATATTGACAAATAATTCGTAAGCCCATGCTCGTCTTCCATTTCTATTGAACTTACTTTTTATATAGATTATCCTTTTTAGGGAAACACTCTTTGAATCTGGATCCCACAATAGTCCCTAATATGCCTTCCTGGCGTATAACAGGTACTAACAGTTTAATGTGTTTTGATCCTGTCGATAGGTAGGTATGAGCAGCTTTAGACCATACTAAGAGGCAGGTACCAGCAGTTGGATACTATCATATACCAGTGCACGAATGTCTCACACTTACTTGCCAGCTGTACAGATTCTGTTCTGCACACTGTGCACGAACTAATAGTTTGTGCAGTCCGTACCACGTGACTTGTTGTGAAATAGAGTGTTTTAAAAAGAAATTATTTCCAGGTATATTATAATACGGAGACAGAGTGAGTGTATCTGAAATATATTTGTTCCTTGGCACAGATTTCCTTCAGGCATACTAACCATGTCTCCATATGATATTGGTATGCCATTGGTCCAGTGTGTGATTGGTGTATAGGCTAAGGCAGCACTACGGTGGCTATACTAAGAGGTGTGGGTACCAGTGTGTGTTTGATGTGTTGTACACTGGACTGAGGGAGCATTATAGTGGCCATACTAATAGGTTCCTACTAGAAGCTGAAAAAAAACTTGGAGGATCAAACTAGACATTGGACACTATGGGTATGCCGTTGGTCCCAGTATTTACCCCACCACTGGTATTTTTCCTCATAGACTTAACATTGGGGACTTGTACTCAACGTCCATGCAATATTGTAAAAAGAATACTCGATGGGGGATGACCTCCACAAACGTTGGCTAATTAGTCAGTGATAGGAGTGAGATAAATTCTGAACGACATTCAATCCACTGCCACTGATAATACACCATTCATTTTGGTTTGCTAAATAATCTCACTCTGATTTGCCTTGTGAAATTACTCTGCAACTCCAACTTCAGGGGGTTGAGATCGCGAGCAGTTCCTTATTATTATCCTACCCCTAATATAAAATCCCATAGGCTTAACATTGAGTTTCCGTATGCCACGCTGACTGGCATACTGAGTTTTATATGTCACTAGTGGCATACAGAGTTGTTATCACGTAATATTCCAAAATCGAGGAGACGGGCTAGGATAAAATCAAAATCTGATTTGTTTTAATTGTGGCCACCGCATGCCACTCCTGGAGTTTTGGCTCCGGACTTCACTGGGCTTCGCCTCTTGAAATCAATATGCCAAATTCCAGTCGTGGCATAAGGTGGCCAAGATTAAAACTCATCCAGTTTTACTATATTATTTAATGTGTGGCACCCTGGACCAAATGAATATAAGTCCCCATATTATAAGAGGTACCTGCTAGCATTTAAAAACTAACTTGGAGGATCGTACTAGAAATTGGATATTATGGGTATGCCATTGTTCCCAGTGGGTATTTGGTGTTATGTACCAATGGCGAAAGGAGCACTACTGAAAGATACCTACTAGCAGCTTTAAAACACACAAGGTACTGGTAGTTATATACGGAAACTGGCTTACTCTCTTCGTACGTCAAAAATATGCAGACAAAATTATCAATCAGATACATCACTCTGCTTTCAGCATCGGGATGTAACTGATAAATAATTTTACCAAGTATTTTGACGCACTAAGACAGTCCACCCATTTTTGTATTATCATATACCTAAAAATGACAAAATTTTAGCTAGTCATGTGATGTCATAACCTATACGTCACAATGTGACGAACAATCATAAATACGTCGTAGGCAGCAGCGGGTAGTATGCGAACGTCATACGGCTATAGTTATATAGTAATAGAACATACCAGGAGATGTACGAAGATGGAAGCGAACGGGTTAGCGGCGACGGGGTCGGTGCGGTACATCTCATACAGCAAGAAGACAGCTGCCAGTTTCTGGGTCGGGTGTGGCAGCAGGTCCGGGTTTTGTAGGAGTAACACCTTGAAAAAGATAGACATGGAAATGAACGTAAATTCGCTACCAAATCAATCCTATAATTTGGTGGACACCTCTTCTATGGTTCAGCAAAAAATAAACGCCTTGATTCAGTTTTTTTTAATACATCTTAAGCCCTATATTTCAATAACTGATTGCACTTTATTTTTACAGTTGTATTAAACTAGCGGCCTAGCACAAGAAAAACTTATATTTGTGTTTATACATGGTTAGGATTAAAATTTTAGCAGATATATCAGTAATTTATCTGAGGCAACTACTTGAGGTATCATAGCGCTAATCACTAAGGTGACAGATTAATGAACTATCAAAGATGTAGTATGTTAGTTCTCGGTCAATACAATATGACAGCGTCACAAGAACATTAGCCAAGATTCTTACCAAAGCCGTTCCCACTTTAAAGTAGTCCTGTTTATTGAAATAGTGATGAAGGGAGGAGGCGAGACTCTCAAACGTCTGTGTTTGGGTGGCATCTTCAGAAAGGACGCTGGAATAGAAAATATACAACCACTTCGTTAGATGCACACGCAACAATATCTAGGGAAATAATTTAAGGCCGTGCTGCAGTGCGCCGATCCATTGGAGATTGAGGGGGGGGGGGGCGATCATTTGGTCGGCGACCGATCGGTTCTCAGTTGCCGATAGAGGAGCTGTAGTGGAGCTAGAGCACTGATCGTCGGCACCCGAACTCCACATAATCGGCACCTGATCTCCACTGATTTCTCAATGGTTTTTGTTACATTCTCTCACTGGTCGCCCTGCCATCGGCGATTTAAAGGCGATTTTCCAGATCTTGACCCTCCCAATACAGGGAAGAATGGCATGTGATGACATTAGAAAAATAAACATTCATAACATCAAGGCTTGTCTTTATTTACCTTCATTTTTCTATATACATGTACTGCAATATCTAGGGAATGTGTTGGCACAATCTTTTATTTGAAAAAAAATCAAAAACGGTCAATTTTCAGCAAGCTAGGCAAACAAGAGCTAAGTGTGCATTATCAAATTGAAATATTGGCCTTTAAAGACCAAATGAGCAGGTGGACGCCTTTAACCCTTTCCTTACTAATGATGCCACTATGGCATTCCCCAGCCACAGGCGAATGATGCCATATGGCATTCTCCAGCCATGGGCGAATGATGCCAAATGGCATCATTTAACATTTTACAATTTAGGCCCATAATTAATTAACTCTTTCAGTCCAAGCAATGCCTGGAGGCATTCCCACCCAGGGGACGAGAAATGCCTGGAGGCATTCCCACCCAGGGGACGAGGAATGCCTCCAGGCATTGTTTAAAAATATATTTATGTTTATGTGTCATCATCACAAACGTTATGTTTTATGAGAAATAATGAATAGATTTACACCATTTTTTCACAATTAATAAAAAATACCATGTTCATCATTATACTCTGTGGGTATTCAATAAGTAACTATAGTAACTGGTATCTAAAGGTTGCTAAGTGACGCCCAGACGACAAACAGACACCATACGGCGAGTCTCGTCCCCTTGGGGTTTATAGAGGTATTATGCCTCGTCCTATGGTGCCTGTGCTCTGCAATCAGGCTCGGACAGAAAGAGTTAAATAATCAATATTATAACACCATTTTTACACAAAATATGTATTTAGATATGACCAACATAATTATTGAAAAAAAATATGACATGGTTGCCATAGTGACAAAAATCACGTCATGTGACACCATTTTTGAATTTGGTGCTCGCCCTTACCAACCATACACATGAACTGGCATCGCCGCCTACACAATGCATCACAAAATCCAATCGTAAGGATTGGGTTAAAACTCAATACAGTTCAAAGGTCTGCCAGTAATTAATAACTATGATACCAAGACAGCCTCCCTGGAGGGAGATCATGGATCAATGCACACATATATTTAGCTACCTGAGGGCGATTTCGTTTTGTAGTTGGTGATAGCTTCATGGATGAGTGCACACAGACTGATCTGCATGCAGCCTGGCCATGTGCTGGGGCAAAACCTTGTTCCTAAGTACACCAATTAAGTAGGTCAAGCAAATATCTGGTATTAAATGATATTGCAAATGATTTTATAAAACAATATCATTTGACTGTGTCTTGACTGATTCCTAGAACAAAGTTATGAACCATTTTGACTTCTGTTTGTGTGTAAATATGCTGAATAAACCATCCTCTCATACACCTGCTGCCTCCCCCCTCCCATTATGGGATTTAGAAAAAAATACATGAATAGCATATCAAATATGTATTTACCAAAATAATGACACTTCCTAGGGTGTAAGCAGCTGTCAGTGCCAATTATGGAGATGGTAAATGTTCCACTAATGCTCACTATAAATCTATATTGAGTAAACATCTGTTTGAGTATGCCAATTTCACCCCCCCCCCCCCCACTTTTAACAAATACTTGAATATCTCAGCAAATATAGAATCTACCTAGAAAATTCCACTTCCTAGCACCTACTGTTTTTTATTCTCTTTCAAATGAGGCATATTATATTACGATTGAACCAGTTTTACAGGTAGAAATATGTCTATAAAGGAGTTCTTAAAATGGACCTGTGACTCAAAGAGTCCCCCCCCCCCTCCCCAAAAACAACAAGTGAAATCTCTTTTTTCTGAAAATCAATGCCAAAATACTAAATTCTAAAACTGTAAGGCATTGAACCACCATAAAACCTTGTGTCCAAAACAGAAATCATATTCCTATCTGTATTTAGTCAGCTATAAAAGGCAAAAATGTGGTCAGGTTGCCTAGTGACTCTACAAGCATGTGTACTACAGTAGGCTATAGCCATAACCTAAAGACCAACCGTCCACCTGCTAATAACCACCCAATGGGCGGATTCAGGTCATAATTTTTTTTTTTAAATGATGTGGTTTGACGAAAATTGCCTGACCCGCTAGCGACTGAACAGGGAACTCCATTGCATAGTGCAGCCAACGTCCACCAGACTGTGTGAGAGTCGGCGCCCGAACATGGGGATATCCGCGGTCGCAGTAATGGAGCACCAGTGCCTGGCAGTGGAGCTGGTGCCACGACCAAGTGCAGACCAGGTGCCGATTGAGAAGAGATTGACAAAAAAACAGTGGAGAGCCAATGGAGCAGCACCACTGAGAGGGGAAGAACAACTCAGGTGGAGATTGCGTGGAGAATGGTCGGAGAACGGGTGGAGAACAAGGATTGGCGCAGTGGAGCATGGCCTTTATTGAAAGAATTTGGGCTATTGATGAATGTAATATATGAATAAACTCTTGATTTATGTATCTATTTACTCTGCATAATCCTGTCATATATATAATTGCAACTTTTATCAACTCATGACAATCGCTTATTTTTTTTTTTTTTTTTTTTTACAAAACCAATGGCACGAAGTTCCGTTAAACTGTGCACTAAACATTTGTAAAATTTGACTTTCTTCCACTCATAAAAATGTTGTTGTATTGCCTTCATCAGGTGACAACGTAATAGAGTAAGGAAGTCCTGGTTTTTGCAGAAGTCTCGTCCGGTACGGGCAGAGTCTCTTATCTTAAAACTTAGCAATTGTAAGAAGGCTTCACCAGTTTCTGTAACTGCAGAACGACAACCTCATGATTAGGCCACTCCAAATAGTATACTCAGTCTCTGTGTCTGGGAGAATATCATTTGCATTACCGGTATATCTATAAACTGTGTCAGAGCTTTTGCAAATCTGGTTAAGTCATAGTTTTACTCAAAATCAGAAGATTAACCGAAAAAAATACAAACAGTAGTGATGGCACTATCTGTTGTGTGAAATCGACTGAGATAGTGAGACTAACTGAGTGACAGGAGATGTAGAATAAAGGGTGAGAGCAGAACGATAATAGGGGATATATGAATAAATGGTATACATACTCTATGATTAACCTAAAATAGATGTATACAAGCGGAAAGTTACTTCTATATCTGATATTACCGTTCAAATATCCATCCTTATATCTTAATATCTAATAATATCCATGGAAATTACCTCAGTAGCGATGCCAATTCCTTCAAGGAGAGCGCCATGTTGTTATTTGCAGTGTAAAAACCTCAAAGCAAGGTAGTCTGTAGACATACGGGATTTCAGAAACAAGATACTTATATCTGATCAGTACTAGAAATTATAATCCAAAATAGTAGTTTGTCTTATTCCATTAATGATATCTTTGATACAGGTTATAATGAATATCTATCACATTTGTAGTTGAGACTATATACTTGTACCCAACAGAACTTGTCAAGAAAGTTTGCCGACTCTCCGGGAATCAGCTTCAGCGAGGAGCGTGTATGGTAGTGTATGGCCTACAGAAAATGGATATGACGACCACGAAAACAGTAGTTGTTTTTGCCATAATATTCGGCTGTTTCGCCGTTTTATATCCAAAGATCTTCCATCCAATGGTACTACATATATTTGGCTTGGCGCCACAAAAACAGGGAAACGATGATATTCGTAAGTACAAAATAGGAGATGATTATGTGTGTTGCCTGAGTTGTGTCGTTATTCTGTCAATGGTCTTTGCCTCGCACTACCATAAAGAGGACTGACACTTCTGACAGAACCAATGTTTAATATATATCGCTGTCGAGTGCCTAGTCGGTTTCTTTGCGGTTCTGGAATTGCTCAAGTCTTGTGTGTCTAAAAGGGCACATTATTACATGAAATTTATTTCCCTGTTGCGCAGGTTTTAGTCGATACCACCATCTTTGGCATCAACTGTCTCACTCACGGATTCAGCCAGAACTTGCTGAAGCCAGAAGGCATTCTCCATTCCTATATACTGCTGTCTAGATATGTACAAACATTCACTGGCATTGATCGATTGTATATATTACCGCATTCCCCATACACTTTGGAGACATACTATCTAGTGTCTGAGCAATTTCAGGATTGCACAATTTCTGGTACTCTTCAGTCAGATTCCTTGTTAGCACACAACAGAAGTCATCCATTGACAATGTTTAGGATTATTACCACCTAGTTATTTAGTGTCATTTGCATATTTGATATATGTATATGTGTGCCCTAGTGAATAGAAGATATTTAGAGAATACATGTTACTGGAATGTTAACATTGTAATACTACGATTATGACGCAAACCATCACGTGCATAATTGTTATTGCCATCATGATATTCATACTCATGGGGATGCAAACATCAGAACATTGAAGTCTGAGTAGAAACATTGAAGCCCCCCAATAGTCATACTAGGTCCCAATGGATATGCATCACGAGGTCGCCGTTCCAAAATGACTCCATCAAAATAACCCCCCCCCCCCCCCCTCCGATGAGTTAGACGGTATGTGGATGCTGCGGAACCCATCCTACGCTTTGTAGCCAGCACGCTTCAATATTTAGCAGGTGACCGATGGACACTACGCTTTTTTTTTTTTAATTATGACAGAAATCTGCCAGGAATTGAGGTAGAAACTTCAAATAAAGATATGTATGGAAAACAGTTAGAAGTTTATATTTTGATTCACTATAGGCAACATAAGATAATTTGCCATTGTATGTTACGCGGTTCGCAGCGAGTTTGAGAACATCTCCTGCCGAAAACGAAGCGTAACATCCAATTTATGAAGTGTAGCGTCCAAAGTGTGCTGACTACCCAACGTAGCGTCCAATATTCAGATAGACACACTTTGTGAAAGCTCCGTCCTCAACTCTATAGTATCTCTTTCCGCTTAAGATTTTGACAGAGTAGACCACAATTTTTCTTTAATAAGTTTTGCAGATGTGCTGTGATTTTTATTGCCTATCTTATAATCAAGACTATGACAAAGGCTAAGCGTATGTGATATGGTAGAGTAGGTAAGTAGTGCAACTAGATACTAGTATGAAACAATTACTTTTGACGAATGATGGTGACCCACCCTGGGTTTCCCGTGTCTCTGAGAGGTGAGACTGGGAAAGGCTGTTTTTGGCGAAACCGTTTCGGGAAGGAGACTTTTTGATGTGTGATGCCAACAAGTATTGCAGTTTCAAAATTAAAGTATGAACCATTAAGTTGAGAAAATACTTCTTCTTGGGCCTTGCATCTATTTTTGAGGATTCTCCAGAATCTGTCCTCACGCACGATTTCACTCACATTATTCAATTATGGAAACACGTAAGTTCTATATACATCTCTATTAAAAATACTACATGGAATCAAACGAGGAGATGTGTATGTCTTTACTCAAGTTTACTACTCAAGTCAGCATACTCAATTATCAAAGGTGGTGATAGGAGGATCTTAAAAAAACACCAGAATGAGCCTTGCTTGATTATTGATATCTTTAACCCATTGCACCTTGCATGTTCCTGTACTATTCAGTCTTCGTATAATCGTCGGTAAACAACTGATCTAATGATAGTTCTCTCATTGATGTTTTTTGTACCCCTTTGTATGTTGTTGTCATAGCAGGGTGGTCCTAGGTGCCGAACGCCTCATATCTGTGCACCAGTGTTATGTTTGGGGAGGCAGAATTACATTTAACCAATTGAAATTTCAGATGAAATGGCGCGAGGTTTCGGTGAAGGTAATTCAACAAGTTGCATGTTCCAGACTATCAAATCTTTTCGTTATTAGAAAATAAGGCAAAGTTGAACTGGGGAAATATTGTTTCAGGATTTTGCACACTTTAACTGAGTCATACCACGATCGCACATCATGATATTTTCGTCTTGTTTTTTGGTCAAACGTCAAAGTAAAACGTGGAAATTCAGTATTCATATTTCATATATGGTTTTGTTTCTGAAGAAGTAGGATTTGATATATATTTTCCATAGATTTAAAATTTGTTCCATCCCTTTCCCCAGGCTAGCCTAGTATTTTCTTACAATATAATCCTCCCATGTATCCTTTACGATTGTTATTGTTTAAGTGCAAAATCAGGTGAGATAGCTAATGCCAAAAGATGTTCAAGAAATAATACAAAACGAGGACAGGGATGAGAATTACAACATCCAGGGTGTATGGCTGCTTTGATAATTAGAAACAAGTTATATCTATATGAGGTAATTTTGGTTTGACTTAGTTGAAATAAATTTAAAAGCAGTATTCCCATTCAGTTTCGCTCTACCGATCGCACGTTTCCCACTACTTCTATGCAAACAGTCTATCTGTTTGAATTGAAGCGGGAATAGAAAACATCTGAATAAAGTTGTATACTTTTTGTGGGAGATTCTTAGAAGTGTTCTTTACCTTCAGATTCCGTTTTCTCCTCGCATGTTGTATATATCAGTTTGTTTGAATGCCATTTCACTCTGTGGTGCCCCCAAGTTCCTTCCCCCAGCCTCACAGAGTAGATTTTCTGAGAGAATTCGCTGTGTGTTTTATCCCTTTTTGATTACCCTGGTAACGGTTTTATTGCTTACGAGGTGTCTGCGAAGGCGAGAGGCACGTTACAAGTTTTCTAGGTCGTATTAGCAACAACAATAAAGTTAACAGCAATAACAAACACAGTACCTGATTTTATGAAAATGAAATGATAAGAATAAAATGAAAGACATGATATTAAATAGAAAGTATACTAAAACAAAATGAATCAGATGTGTCGGTGCCTGCCCCCTTCTATGAGATCACTGTGAGTCCAGTCAGTCAAATGTTCCCCTCATCCCATGGTATCTCCTCCTTTCCCTTGTGAAGTCCTGCCCAGCAGTTAAGATCGTGAAGAAAATAAGACTAAAATCGCCCCTAACCAGCAGTTAAGATCTTGCCCTCATTTTGCGCTTAATTAATCTTTGCGATTGAAACGCATGGTTTCCATGTATATTGTCGGTAAACTATATTCAACCAGTGTGTCAGTGTACCATGTAGTAGTCCAGCCACATCTGTCGAGCTGTTCTACCCGCTCAGAAGGAATTAGCGGGTAGCAGATTCTAGCTCTACTCAGATGACCTTTGTATTGAAAACCCTGCACCATGATGCTAAATTTACATATTCTAGCTCAGTAAATCAGTGTCCAATAAGGGGTAGACGTTCACATGAAAGATCCAGCAGAAATAGCACATTTTTAGTCGTTACTAAGAGAGGTGGCAACAGTTCTGACCCTTGCCAAAACATCATTCATTCCCAATTTGATACGATCTCGTAATGCGTTGCATATAGCAATAACTATTAATGTCGTCACAATTGCCGATATTTCCATAAGACAGCCTTCTTACGTATTTCAGATATGTTTAGATTCAGTGATATAATGTATGCATCTTCTATATGTTTATTCTCTCTGAATTTGTATTAGTGATGAATACATAAAGTCCCTACAGTATTTGATCTCTTATCCTAGAGGAAGCATGCAGGTGCTCACAAATATCATTATAATGTAGCAAAGTAATCTGACGACTGATGCAAAGTAAATTATTTTAGTGACTAGAATAGTAGAAACTAGTCTCTACTGGCTTTAGTCATATTTAGGTCTTCTTTAAAATGCACTCCTATACATCCTAAATCAAATGCAATATCGTTGCTTGATGATAATCCCTCTTTCTGAGAATCGGTCATTATGCTGCCGTTGTTGAATTAGTAAGAGAGACAGTAGAACCGTTGCACTCCATAGTCTCTGTAATAAAACTACAGAAAACATTGTCTGAGAGAATTGATGTAGTTGTGGTCACTTGTTCTGTTTTCTGTGTTTCGAAGAACTTTATTTTAAAATTACCAATCACCAAACGGTTCACAAGTTTTGCACACACAGACATTATGATTATGTGCATTTTCGTTAGAAAGAAATCCAACTCTTCTCTCTGCACTCTGTCGAGCACTATGACTGCAAGATTCGATTCAGTATTCGTCTTATATTTTTGTGTGATAAATCTGAGAGGTAAAGTTCAGGTATCTTTGTTAAGAAAAGTTTGTTAATCCTAACTTTCCGTTAAGAATGAATGAAAATCAGTTATGTAAGGTTGAATTTTATGTGGACATTCTCGTAAGTAATCTAATTTCCAACTGACAAAAAATGATTACAACATACATTGTTTTATTATGTGCCCTAATAAAGGACCTTTAGATTAAAACAAAATGACAGACACGAAGAACCAAACCGAGGTGACTGCAAGTCCGTATCGAAAAGCAAGAGGCAACTCGTACTGCAAAGGTAGTTACCTGTTCTTGACGATATTCAGAAAGCACATTTCTGATATGTTAAGTTTGGAAAACTTGTGAACCGTTCCATAGCTTTTTATTATAAACTTAATTGTCTTATTTTCTAAAGATCATATCCCAACCTTTTTACAAGCACAATATTGAATGGCACTGATTCAGATGCTTGCAATTTGGGGAGGTATACGCAGTCCCTAACAAAATTAAACACCAGGCGGCGGTACTAGTGCAGGTCAACGCAATATTCAAAAACATAACGCCATTGAGGACAGAATACTGCGTAATTAGCCGGTTTGACGAGTGTTTGGCAGTAATCTTTAGTTTAATAGGTCCATAAACTATTTTTCTGTTTTAGTCATAACAAATTTTGTTTTGAAATATATCTAAAAAAAGATATAACAGAAGTTATTGGACTTTGTATCATGTCCAATGGATAATTGATATAAAATCCTTCCTTTCCACGCCAATAAACAAAGACTTTTAATCCGTAGGAGTATAATACCATGTTTATGTGGTGTGGGAAGTAAAACAACGCTTACCTCTGTAAATATGTAGGGGTCAGATTTCTACCTGAATTGATCTCATAGATTCGATCACCATCCCTTTTGTGTAAAAAGCTGAACCTCGAGGAGGTATAGGAAAGACCTGTAATTGTTAATCGGACATAAAACCAAACAAACTAACAAGTGTACAGGTGGTTGGTCTGGTGCTAGTGGTGTTCACTTTACCCCAACCCTTCGGTTTCACCCCTTTGCGATTTCCTTCTCACCCCCAGTGTACACAAACCGAGTTTTCACTCAATGCCTACGCCCACTCCTATTCCCACCCCTGTCTTAGTTATTGTAACACCTGTGTACTCTGGTAATATTTTACAGGAGTACTAACGAATTATTGGATAACTCTCCCAGCTGTAGTTTAGACTAGAAACATTGCAGGTTACACACCGATGTTTATAAGACACAAAATGCGTCTTTTCTATACAAGCTTCTGGAATTTCATGACCACCACTCACGCCTTACTATGCACGAATAATTGAGAAGGATCATAAGCCTATGATACATCAACATCTATCAACAATTCTGACTTATCGATCACCAATTACAATCGAGAACAGACGGGAACAAATTTGTCGATGTACGAGGGTACCCGATTTGCCGATTGTAATCGGGCATTACCCGCATGCAAATAATGAGTACTGAGAGTCGGGTACCCTTGTACATCGACAACAGTGTTCCAGACTGTTCCCAATTACAATCGGTGATCGGTTTGGTGAGAATCGGAGATATATCTAGATCACGCAAAATTGTTCTCATGGGCAACAATAGGATGACTTTTAACCCGTGTCTGAAGCTAAGGTGTCGTGCATGAAGAAACTCGTCGTATAGGAAAGTTCTTCTGCATAATGACTGTACATACTGAAAGGTTGCTGTGTTTGTGACTAGTGTTAGGTGTACACTAGGTGTATGTGCAGCATGATGTATGAGGAGGCATGAGACTCTTTCAGTTCTAAAGTTGCCTCCAGGCAACTTTCAACATGTTATTTTAAATGAGAAATAAGTGCAAATTTAATTAAATAATGAATATATTTTAATGATTTGTTCACTATATTCAGAAAAAAATATACTCCTTAAAATTCACTATGGGTTAGCATATTGTAACCAAGGAAACCCTGGGTTAGATGGTTATACTTTCAAAATGTGTGACATGAATACATATAGGTCCAGGATTCTAGTGTGTTAAAATTATGCTCAGGATAAGTGTGTGATGCAACTGCTAGGGTGCAGGACTGAATAGGTTAATTCTGGTCACCACCGCAACGTGACATTGTTTTGATAAACAATAAGAATAACTCCATAATTGATTTATGTATTGATCATGTGCAGCAACATCAAAAACATATAAACTGTTTAGGGAATCAGAATTCTTATTGTACTGCAGTGGAATTTAGTTGAGAATATGAGACTAATTTTGAAACAGTGTGCAAAATCATTGACAAAAAAGACATCTCTGAGGAGCTAGCTAATTGATAGATAATAATAGATCCATTATCAGGCAGACATCATCTCTAGGTGGGAGAGTTCACGTGAAGTGTCATGACTCAAGTTATAGTATTAAACATCAAGAAAATATCATATTCAATTATTCATAAAACCTTGTCACCTGTGGAATCTCCCACTACTGTTTCAACTCGAAAAGAACATCAGGAGCGTCATTGATTTCATCTGATCTCCACTTTCTCCATACTTTATTTACGGCGATAGAAGTTTCGTGGCTTATTTCATTAACCTTGGATTTTTCCTAAATGATTAATTTCAGTGAGCAAAGTGCCGCCACATCTGCGGAAAGGGCCGGGCCCGGCGCGGGTTCTCCAAGAAGACATCTCCAGACATGTGCGGGTAAGCTGTCAGGTCCCTCCTCTCAATGCCTCTTTCCATCCAGCTATTTGTCAAAGTGACTCCTAGGGAGGCACCCACTCTATAGCTTCGTGCCCAGTCGTAGTATTTTTGTGTTATTTCTATGTCATCCGTTTATTTACTTTATTTTGGTGATTCTGGAAATGAATAGACTTTGCGATGATCAATCCGAACAAAATTAAGTGGTTGAATCTATACAAATTCTCATAGTGCGTTTGATTTTTCCTTGTGTTTTTATATAACGCAGTATTATGTGCATGAACAAGCTTTAATAATCATTCACGATGTCAGTTATTTTCAATTAGAAAAAATCAGCATTGAACCTTTTTTTAAAAATAAACCAATTATCGCTATTCAGGCTCAAAAGTATGTGAAAGAGATGATATAAAAGACTAAAGAAACCTATATCAATGAGTGTGAAGAGCTAAAGAGAATGTGCGCAAAGACATTGTGGCGGATTGCACAGAAGAACTTCCTCCCTCCTGACTTACTTCTATTTTTCGATTCTTCGTTCCGTTCAACCTCATTTGGTCCCTGCACCTGTTCTCGTTCCCTCACTCTAATTTCACTGAGCACACTGTCAGGAGATGGAGAGTGGTTCGTGAAGTGGACAGACGATTTGGTTTATATATCGGTCATGTAGTGCCACTATTGCCGCACTGTTAAGCTTGTAGGAGAACTTAGCCTGTGTAACGGTCGTTCTTAATAGGAACTTTTCAAGTTCTGTGCAAGGAAACTGTCACTCTATAAGAAAGGTACGGCAAATTTACAATGGCGACACGCAATCTACGATGATCGACGAGATTGGCCAGGCAAGCAGACAAAGGCCCACCATGGTCTCAGTGTCGGCGACAGTGGCGCCACCTATATTTTCGCGGTCACGTGGTGACTGTATCCCGACTGACCAGAGGGAGTCCAATTACAATATTGACTGGTTTCGGATACTTGTGGCCCGTGCCTCCCCGCCTCTCCTCTCCTCTCCTCTCCTCTCCTCTCCTCTCCTCTCCTCTCCTCTCCTCTCCTCTCCTCTCCTCTCCTCTCTCCTCTCCTCTCCTCTCCTCTCCTCTCCTCTCCTCTCCTCTCCTCTCCTCTCCTCTCCTCTCCTCTCCTCTCCTCTCCTCTCCTCTCCTCTCCTCTCCTCTCCTCTCCTCTCCTCTCCTCTCCTCTCCTCTCCTCTCCTCTCCTCTCCTCTCCTCTCCACTCCTCTCCTCTCCTTGCCCTGCCCTGCCCTCCCTCTCCTCTCCTCTCCTCTCCTCTCCTCTCCTCTCCTCTCCTCTCCTCTCCTCTCCTCTCCTCTCCTCTCCACTCCTCTCCTTGCCCTGCCCTGCCCTGCCCTCCCTCTCCTCTCCTCTCCTCTCCTCTCCTCTCCTCTCCTCTCCTCTCCTCTCCTCTCCTCTCCCCTCCTCTCCCTTCCTCTCCCCTTCTCTCCCACTCCTCCCCCTCTCCTCTCCCACTCCTCCCCTCCTCGCCTCCTCACTCCCCTCTCTGGTCCTCGCCCCTTCTCCTCTCCCACCCTATCTCCAGTCAATGGTGGGCTGGCCTAGATCACAGTTTCTGGGGTTCGAGGCTCAGCCGTGCTGCTGATTGTTTGTGTCAGCCTCATTTGATAGATTTGTGTCATCCTCATTTCCCTGTCTGTTGGGATTTATTATAACACCACCCTAAAACCAACCCTCCGCACGAAACTGGGTCGGTCCTTGGGTGAGTCCACTTATGGAGAGTTTGAAGTGTTTGACATGTCAGTGTATTACATCCTGCAAAATGGAAATTGAGATTTTATGTATCAATATCAAAGTATTTCCTTATTGAATGATCTTTGGCTCAGTCCATTATGAGGGGTGGCCGCTAGCACCTTTCAGATACTATAGAAATAGAACAATTTTATCGGTCTAACTCATCATATATTAAATATCGTTATCATCAAAACAATCGAATTAGAGAAGGTTTTTCTTTCAGATTTTGATATATTTTTTTTAAATCGTTTTCATGCAATATCTCAATTCTGTGCATGCAGATAAGAGTAATTTGGGTGTTTATTATGTTTTCACAGGACGATCATCCGGGCTCCTTCAGGGTAAATACCATAGCACCATCATTTACCCCCTCCCAGCCCCAGAGGTGTCAGACTGGGGGTCAGTTAATCTGATGCCCATTTAATCTAGAGGATGGGACATTTAGTCTGTGGGCAGAGTCGGTGGACAGTTCAGTAGTACGCATACCTATTGAAGCTCTAACTCCTCAATTTACCGATTTCTAACATACCACACACGAACCCCCGGTTATAAAATAGCTTCTTTTGCATCAACTCCACTCCTATCAGACCTTTTAGAGATGGCTTGTAAATTGCTGTGTTTAAGATTAAGGAATCAGCAGATTGAGGAGATGTGGTATTGATAACAAGATACTGTATTCCTATACACCTATACACAAACATTCTATAGTTACATGCCGCTGCTGGGGGTGTAAGAACTGACGTTTTCATAAGAAGGCTGACGTTTTCATATCAAGGCTGATCATGTGACGCCGTCTAGACCAAACAGATCGAAGTTTAGATGCATGATAAAAACAAATAAGTTTCTCGATAAGGGTGTACATGGCTACCCCATCCATCAGAGGTCTAGAAATTTACATTTTCATCGATATTTCAAGGTGTATAGGAAAAGAGTATTTCTAAACTTTTAGATTCCAGAATGTTTTCAAATCTAGTGTTTGGAAAGTGTTGTTCTGGTTTGTCTAAAAAAAAAATTGTATAGGAAAAGAGAACCAAGTTACAGGTGCAAGAATCTCGAAGTTACTCGGTGAGAACGCATAAAGTTACTTACCTTGGCTGAAGTAAGTTTTTTCAAGCATCCTAACCATTTAACATCGAGATCCTTTCACCCGGAACTGGTTTCCCTTTGATACTTCTGAAAGCTGAAGTCCACCGACCTAAAGAGCCTTCTGTCATCAGACTGAGACATTGACCTTAATACGCATGCGTCTGTTTTTGTTTCTTTACATCCGGTTTGTCACATCAGATTAACACGCATGCGCGGGTATTTTATAGTGTGGTTACAGATCAAGTAAGCGGCAGAGGGGCTACCGTAGATGTATGTATTATCAAAGATTAATGCAGAGGTAGCTAACGCTCCAAGGCAAGTCTTTGAAGGGTCATGAGGCTAAGATATATTTCCTCATTATTTCGCCACGTTCAGAGTCACAGGTTTATGTAGATCATATTTGTCCTAACATTATTTTGTCCCTTACATTTAACTTACTTTCAGCTAATTGCGGTTTTATCTATTCAGCATGATCACAGTCGGAGGAAATCTGTGATAACTTTCTCGATAATTAGTAGTAGATTGTTATATTTTTATTTAATAACCATTTGATTTAGAATAGATGATAGAATCGAAAGCAATCTGATCTTAATTTCATATTTTTTTATGATAATTACTTATCTATAGACGCATGCACCTAGGAATGTGATTGTAATGTAATGATTTATATTCCCATAAAAAAGGGTTCTGACTTAACATGTTGCAGTTAACAACTTTGGCTTGCCCATAATGTTCCTTGCGTGGCTGTATTTCATCAAATAATATATCGTGTATATTGTGTTATGATAGGGTTTTACTATGTCCTTATTGGGAAAGTCCATGTCAATATTTATAAACAGTTTTGATATAACGTAAGGCAACATGTCATCGGGAAAACTGTTTATCTAAATATGTATTGGACCTATGATATCAATAAATCTAGGTTAGGCTTGAAATTCCCCTGATGTTATGTACAATAGTCTATACGTGGCACAGGATGGTGGGGTTTAATATTATGTACATTTATGTAATATCTAACGAGAAGAGGCAGTACTTTCCGGATTGACCCGCTATGTGTATATTCCCATAAGCCTCGCACTCTAACACCATCTAGAATTAAAATGTCGCGGGATCGGTTTAACTACTCACAGTTAATTGTGAAAAAAAATATATTAATCTGTATAAGCTTTCAGTTTACTGATCTTTCAGAGAGTTATTCTTATCCACCAAGTGTATACACTCCTAAATTGTGTCATATGACATAATACAATTCAAATAATTGAGGGAAAAAAAGATATTTTCATGTCTATTTTGTTCATTCATAGATCTTCAGGTTAGTTATAGTTCTATGATTACAATATCTATACAAAATGCTGATCCAATTATTCACTGCTTCCAGTGTCAAATGTAAGAGCATCACTAAAATAGACTTTGATTAAAGAAAAACAGGCGCGTTCTTCTCGTGTTTTCTGTAAACCTGATGTACAGCAAATGTTCCAATAATGACTCTTTCTTTCATGTTCTCTATGGCACAGTTCCCCCAATTGAGTTTACAATGTGGAACTTTTGATTCCAGGCCTGGTCTAGTGATAAACGCCAGGCAGAAAGTAGCAAAATATGATACAACTCTGGAAAAACGCCACACGGGTTGTGCGTCATGAACTGTGTTGTCTTTGCAGCCTGGCCCACATCCGGGTCTTCGGGCCGCCGCCGAAATGAAAAAGCAAGCCGCCACCACCACCGGAACGGGAAAGGGCATGATGGGAGTTGTGCTGCCCATGTATGCTGTTGGAATCGTGATTTACTTAATCTACACTCTAACTAAGGTGAGTGGTCACATCCACCTATCATCAAGACATTGGAGCATTTATCTTTAGAGCACATAGTAATCACCTCATGCAGGCCGCCATCTTGCCCCCGATACCAAACATAACACCAGCCGGCAGATGGGCTTATCATGGACTATAATAGAGCCTGATAACAGACCTTAACCCCTGACTAATGGCATTCACCCACTCTTCTGGCACATTCCGCCTGGCTTCTAAGCAGGACAAAGGATCTGTTTGAAAACTGGAACTCCCAGTGAGTCCTCTAGAAATAGCTTCTGATATGATTGAAATACGATTTATTTATTTTCTCAAATCAGTTTATTCATCCTGTATAATGACAAGGCAAACGTATGCCTGTTTTCCGTCAAAACCAGCGTTTGATAACTTCGGTATACATCAAAATATTTGGGCTGTGTAACCCTGCTTTACTAAGGTAAGCTCACGTCAATAATAAGAGTAGAATACAAACATGAACACTTGTTTTGTGCGTCCTCTTTGTTTTGTATGTTTAGTACAAGACTCAATAACTTGCTAAAATACCTCCGCAGTTGCCAATGCTAATATTTTTTTCAAAAACTGTTGTCTCAAAAACATTAACTTTGTGTAAGACGAGGCGTGAATATGTCTATATTCCTAAAAAAAAAAAAAAAAAAAATTTCAATTAAAGAAATGTGTATCTGGATTTTGGAAGCCGGCTGTAGGATTACTGCGGTCTATATGTTAGACGGTGATCTCATTGTGACTCGGGTCTCGGCAGGTGTTCGGCAAGAAGGAGGAGAAGAAGGAGGACGTGCTGAGTAACAACCCCTTCAACGACGTCAGTTACGACCCAACCAAGAAGGAGTTCAAGTACAGCGACGGCCAGGAGGACTCCGAGGACGAGAGGGAGATGTCGAAACCCAAGAAGCAGCAGCGCGACCTGGAGCGCCTCCTCCTGCGAGCGGACGAGAGGAACATCAGTAAGTGTCCTGTGTCTCACACACTGTCCTGTCAGTCGTCCCCACACCACCAGCACCGCCTGTGTACCACATGGAAACTGGCTTACTCTCTCCGTGCGTCAAAAATATGCAGTAAAAGATAAGATGTTTATCTCGCCTCTGGTATTTTTTCCCCATAGATTTAACATTGGGAGCTTGTACTGAACGCCCATGGAGTATTTAGAAAAAAATACTCAATGGGGAATTATTTCGCAAATATTAGCTGGTTAGTCAGTGAGAGGGGTGAGTCAAATTCAGAAACCTATGAAAGTTTACGGTCAGAGCTCAATCCCATCTTGTGTGAATTGCTATGTAATTCACGCGGCTTCGCCTTGTGAATGACTATGCTATTCAAACCCGAAGGGATAAGAGCTCTGACTGTAAACTTTCTTAGGTTTCCTCCATAAACCTTGTGGCGAATTAGAGGGATATCTCAGTGACAATTTTGCCAAATATTTTTGACGTATGAGGAGAGTCGGGCAGTTTTTATGTTGTTATATATCTTATGATGGCAACATTATTCCTAGTCACGTGGTCACGTACCCCAAACGTCACAGGGTGGCGTACATAACAGATACGGCATGGGGAGCAGTGGGCGATATACGTAGGTGATATTGCCATAGGTATATAATACGGTCATAGGGTTGGTGGTTTACATCTCGTAGTAAATATCAGATTTGCAATGTTATGCGTGCTGTGTTCTGACTGGATTCTGATTGCTTTCTGTCTCTTCCACATTGTCCAAGATATTCTAAACGCAACTGTTTGGTTTCATACATTTACACGGCCTATGTCATCTGTTCTTAGTTTTATCTGTTGCTTTTAGACACATCTACGTTGCCCTGTACTTTATAGTGAATGAGTCATCAGTATAGCGAATGCTGTGGGTTTTGATCTGACTCATTGATTGCTTAAACTTATGCAGATATGAATCATAGGGAAAAGATGAAAAGTATCTTTTTACGAAGATATGTGTCTTGTATTTAAAAAAAACACAGCAAGATTTTATCAAGGGGAACCTACACTCCCTGAAAAGGGGACATGGGTAACTCGTAAATATCTTCTCTATAGTATATTGTGTGATAGATAACATGCATGGAATGCTATAGATAATAAGAAAGCGGTTAAACATACCTTTAGGCTCTATCTTTGTGAATATCACTTGGAAATATTCCCCCCTTTCCAAATTGTATTACCAGTCAAAGAAGTCACAAAATGATAAGCAGTCCAATGGTTGCTGTGTATGTAGAGTTAAAAAAATGCATGATGGATATCACAAAGACATATTTTTTAGTGTACAATTTCCGGGGGTTTCTAGACAGAATGGAATTTTGTGATCTTGTTGATATATTTTAGGAAGGACAGACATGTTGGATGTTGTATCTTTAGAACCAGCATACGTATATAGAGAACATTTTATGCGCATATCGTATTGCGGGGTTCCTCGTTCTACATGAATTGTACACTGTTCTGTGGATATAATCCCTATCATTTCCTACCATGATATCATCAAAACGTCTACAATCCAGTACAGACCTTCTTGTAGACTATCATCAAGAGAAATTGGAGTCACTTCAATATAGTCTCTCCACTGCTGAAATACTAATAAGTATATCTGTCTGAAATAAATAAACACAGAAAAATACCTGCACTGGCCATGATCTTGTTAAGATCTTCTCCCCTTCTGTTGCTAAGGATACAAACAGCTTTGTGACCAGATCCTAGCACAGTCGGCTACAGCGGTAGAGACTGAAGGTAACTCGTTGAGACTCGCCCTTACCTAGGTTAAGGTGGTGATCGGCTTTATTACAGCTCACCCCGTACAACCAGATTTCAACATACTCTTTGTTAATACATTCTTCCAATTTAACGAATGCTTCTTTACCGGATCCATGACCGTGTGGTGATGTTTGCTGACATTTTTATCCCCCCCCCCCCCCCCCGCCCCCTTCCGATCGCGCTAAGATGTGTCGGCATGCATGTTGTGCATATTGATGCTGCAGGGTTTAACTTTATACAAAACTTAGTCGTTGCTTACAAAACAAGGCACGGCAGTGGTTTAATCTACCTGTCCCCATGTGAAGCACATACCTCATCTACACGTATGTCACCTTAGTCTTAGAAATATAGAAATAACAAAAGGAACTGGTAATTATAACAATAATTTCATGGTAAAATATTGACTTATCATATGTAGGTTTAGGTTGTGATCTCTTTATGTAGAACACTTATTCTACATATACACGGAAGCACGAAAATAGATTAAAATATGTGTCACTGAACTAAAAGTACGAGGTTTATATTGTTGTAAATGAACCACGAGTTATTTTTAATGGTATAGATTTATTTTTTTTTCATTTATTCTTATTCTGAAGTCTCTACGAGGGTCCATAAACCCTATTTTCAGTTGGCTCCAGGGTCACGATGAATTTGTGTACATATACTACGTTTTGCAATATATACTAGCAACATATATACATATCAAGTGAGCATAAATGGGTTTTCGATTAACCATATTGTAATCACATATTACACCTCATGAAGCACAGGCCTTGTTTTTTTTTTTAAACAAAAAAAACAGCAGTTTCTCCCTATATGGAATCATCAGGCATAGGTTTTTCTTATACGAAATTTAAGTGACAATAAGTATGAAAAGATATGAAAAAAAATCATAACAGGCAAGTCGAATAAGATGATACGTCATTAAGACGAATTCAGAACGAGTATTTAGACTGGGCTGGGAAAATACCAAAAGACTTTAAAAAGAATTGAAAATTTGAATTTACACTCACAAAAAAAAAAGACTGGAGAGAGTACTGTGTGGATAAGTTGATACTGGTAAGACCCGAGTCTGATCTTGTTGATTGGAGCTGAGTGACAAGTTGTTGACGATGTGGATAACTTTCGGCCGGTTCTTTTTAACTCAGGGCGCAACGGTTCATACTTCATGCCCTTTCCACCTTTCCGAGTCTACAGCCCTAAGAAACGAGGTAGATACATGTTCATTTCTGGCAAAGGAATGTTTCTACTCCTTCTATGTGCATTTCTCCTTATATATTCCAATCGTCTTTATACAACACCTAAGAAATACCATTTCAAATAAGCAGGTCAATTCTTGGTTATGGTTTCCAACTATTTTATGATTAATCATGTATTTGGGTCTCTTTATCCCTAAACACGTTACTGGTGTGAACTCTTTTCAATAAATAAAAACAAGCCCGTAAGATTCGCGAGATTTCCTTTCTTGTCACACAGTCCCCTTAATGGAATCACTAAAACTCGGAAATACTGTTATTATTATTTTATTAAGTAAAGTAAGAAAATAAGCTATAAATATGGTTTACATTCTGTTTCGCACCTTCCATCATCACCTCTTTGATATGTAAATGACTTCGTCTCATTAAAAAAAATATCTCTGATAAAGTCCCGAGTTGAGGAAACATTCCTTTGCTTGTCTAGAAGTATGCTTTCTGTTTGTTGGCATCGTTAACATTGTTACCAACTTTCACCCATCTCCCGGTGGTCTAGATGGGCTCGGATGTTACTGCTGAATCAAAATCGTGTTAAAGATCTCAGTTATTAACGGTCAAATTGTGGCGGAGAGCTAGAACGTTAAGTGTATGAATAAGATGTGCTGTTTCAACTACTAGCCTGTATGACAAAATGATGTTTCAGTGTTTTCTAAACCGAATGTCTTGATGAAAAAGTAAGAAGCTAAGTGTTCAGTACATGTCTAAACGAAGAGACCTTTACAAAGATTCTAATGAAAGCCAGATGGAAACGTTTTGTATGTTGAATGAAATGTAAAAGACCAAGGCAATACCAGGAGCTATTTGTACCTTAATGTGAAATCCACTGATACTTCTCCAAGGTGAGAGTATAGTTAATACTTGTATATATAAGATAATCTAGATTTGGGAAAAATCATAATCTTGAATTATAAAAGCACGGTAATGCTCATAGATATTTAGTTCCCAAAATATAAGAGCAGGATCTGTAAAGAAACATAGTAATAATCTGCAGATATCGCAGTTCCATAACACCTTGTGTCCTCATTTAGTGTCTAATAACCTCTGTGTGACCTACTAATCCAGTTTCTTAGCATCTCACATCATAATAGCCCCCATATGTATGTACAATAAGCTATGACGAGCAAAACCTGCCGTACAGTGACAGAAACGTGTAAAACATGCAGTAGTTTTACATCAATATCGAATACTCACCAATATACAATGTATCAGTATTATACTAGTTCTTCTTGAAAGACGTTATTTTTTAAGATATTTGTAATGTTCGTTTTGTAATGGAGTTTAAAACGGAGATATATGTTAATCTGGATGCTATATGTATGTGTACATGCTGCATCGTGGACGTGTAGAATAGTTCAGTAGATGTATAGTCTGTATCAGTCCTGGTATGTATCTTGTTCAACAAGCGTGGCCTGCTTCCCATCTTGTTGCGTATGTGGTGGTAGCAGGAAGTCACCATCAGTTGGGATGGAGATATTTTGGGTCTGATCATATTGTACTTTCTGACAGCTGAGATCGAGATGCGACAATTGAAGACGCGACTCCTGGAGACTGAGGCCCAGATGTCGCGTATCCTCAAGGCTATGGAGACCGTGTCCGATAAAGTGATAACCAAGGTACGTTCTTGATACACATCATGATAACATACATAACAAATCAAATATCAATTCTTTATTTGGCAGGTGTATTCTCTTGTGCAAAAATAATTACCTTTATTTCTTGTTGTTGTGCCCTTGAACGATGTAATCAGATATGCCAGTTTTTCAATTTTTAAAAATGTTATAGTCAGTTTAATTTATATCATGTTACTGATTAAGACCTGATATGTGAGGGATTCGAAAATGTTCCGGCTTTTTTCTAACCCTCACTGGCTTCTATGTTTAATCATATACATATATAGTTTCATCCGGCCTATTTACACAGCTGTAATGTAATCATCTCTATATTAATCAATATTTCACTTGCATAAAGGTATTTGTTTATATATGTGGCCATTTCTGTGTATCTCTGTTGTTTGACTATTTTGCTTTATCCAGTGTTAGATGGGCTGATGTATAACGCATTCTTCAATTGCTCTGCTTTGCAACTAGGCACTCATTTATAATACAGCGGAGTGTGGATATAATCTAAACTAGTCCTGAATCTGTCTCATCCGTAATACAGGCGAAATTATCACTGAAAAACAGAGAATTATGATCATATTCTGGGTTTTTTTAAACAAAATAAAATGTGACTTTTAGACAGTTATCGTTTAGGTTGTAATTGCTGTGTAAACTCGTGGAGAGTGTATTCTGGAGAGTATAATATCCAGGGTAAACCCCAGGACTCCCACCATAGTCCTTTATACACGTCCGTGTTGCAACATCCATGAAAATGACTGGTAACTATTTTGAATGTTGCTTTATTTCCGTGTTTAGGAGGGCGGAGAACCGGCAGAGGCGGAGGAGACTGAGATTAAGGACACGAAGACGGCGCGGACGGTGGACTCGTCCCCGGACATGGAGACCTACGAGATTATTGACGGCAGTGAGCGGCCCGAGGCCCGGGCACAGACCGTGGAGGACGTCGGGCCCTGCAACGGAGTCCCGGGCGACGAGGACCAGGCTGAACCGTCAGCGAAATCAGACGACAAGGAGAAAGACTCTGCACGGAAAAAAGAGGTGGTGAAGGACGCTGGCGAGCAGGAGGTCGGGGAGGAGAGTGAGCAGGGTGGAGAGTGTGAGCAGGGTAGTGATGGCGAGCAGGCGTCACTGGACGATAGCGTACAGCGTCCGCCCAGCGCCGATCAACCGCAGCCCGACGCGCAGGAGTGTCCCGCAGCAGAGGAATGTCCCGCAGCAACGGATAGTCCCGCTGCAGAGGACAGTCCTGCAGCAATTGCCACAGATGAAAAGATCCCTGAGAAAAAAGAAGAACGGGCCCAAGAACCTCGACCAGACTTGAGGAAACGGAAACAGGGCAAGAAAGCCAGACGAGATAATTAGGTTTTTTTTTTGTGTTCCTCAGATGGGAATCTTATAGGGATTGTCTTGTTTACATTTTCATTCTAGGTAGCAATATTCACACTTATATGTTTGTCTGTATCAAAACATCTCCTTCCCGAAAAGGTCTAATCAATAGGGGCGGTCGTCGCAGTACCTCACCTCTCCTCACAGGGATATTGTAGACCCTCAAGTAGGTCACGTCCACCAGCTGCTAGTAGTTCTGTTTAATATCAATATGTAGTTATACTACATGATTTACTGTATTAACTGTGCTGAAACATTGTCAAATCATTTCTAATTATAAAATAGGCAGTCGGATCCACATCGTATCTGTGAGAAACATTTAAGAAAAATTGTATTCTGCTACATCCTGAAATCTAAAAGGGAATTTTTTCTTTTGCTCTAGAGGTGTTATTGCCACGTCGTAATAATCTGAAATCTAAAAGGGGAATGAGGGAGTAGCAAGGTGCGGTGGAGCTTTCACACGGCGCGCCAATCGCGTCCTTTTGAGGGGAGGACTGGGGGCAGCCACAGGGGCCCTTTTGACGGAGCCGGTTAGGGAAGAGGACCTTGAGACGCATACCTGTACCTGTATCATATCTACACTGTGTATCATTTGACTGTTTGTATGTGTTTGATATTCTGAAAGCTAGCGTTCATTCCCATGTCTTTTTTTTTCGCATCCCAAGAAAGTTCCCAGTAAACAGACTTGATCCTGTTCATTTGTGCTCATTAAGAATGGTAAAACTGATAAAATACCATCGTTTTTCTATGCCTGCTGATGAATACTACTAAACAGGAGCGATATTTTAAAGTATTGAAACAATATACAATCTACTTCTAGTCAGTTACAGCTTTGTTAATCAGGTTTCATCACCAGGTTTTTACAAATTTACGTTATTATGATGTTTACATGGTCAACAAAGCCACAACAACATCAACAATTGGTATGTACAATACTCCTATCATCTTCATTACGTTACATTGTTAATGGGTCCTCAGTTCTGTTACCTTTGGTTGTACATGTATACTGGTCCCCAGCTCTTCCTACACTCAGTTGGTAGTTTTTACCCAGGAAAGCAGTACCCACAGTTTATTTCATTGCACACACTGAGTTGTTTGTTGGTCTGACTGCTGACAACTTTGTATAGTTTCTTTTTGCTTGATTCACTATAACTACGTTGGTCTCTGTCGTAAGAACCGGTGAGCCCTACCTTGGAGAGGGTCACATGGTGGCCTAGTCTGTACATACTTCATCTCTCATCTCTACATCGAATGCTTCATAGACCGTCATTTAAGGAATAGCTATCAACTGGGTGTGTGATTATCAATACTAACAAACAATGTGGTGTCGGGGTGTGTTTATAACATTTTATAGACTATAATGAACGTCATTGGAACTTGAGACTTACATTTTAGTTGCAGAAGGTGTTTCCATACACTGGGAGTTATATAAGTGTATCTGACAAATGCAATCCTATCTATGATGTAAAACGGAGGTATTGTAATGTGTGTGAGTAGCAGAAGCCTCTTTATCAGTATCTACTGTTGTGTTTGTTAGGCGGGTGACTCTTAGAGGGTGTTACCGTGGTTAACATCAGCACGTATTAGCTTACGTGGAACTCTCTGTCAAATCATTATTTTGTGCCGTGAGCGATATTTAAAGGACTGAGCAACACGTGGATGCTATGATGTATCGGGTGGAATCCTACCACTGGCAGGGATGCAAGTTATTTGATAAATTATGGATACCTGAAATCCAATAATCTCAATTAAAACCACGCAATATTTAGTCTGCCACACCTGGCCATACTACAACTGAGCCGTGCTGGCACCAGGCTACCGAATCTAGCTGCTGGAAGGTGCTGTTAGGCCGATGAAATATGCCGACTTTTCCATTTTTTGGAAGCGAGTGAATCACCTTAACTGATATATATTTACACATCCCACAGCTCTAAGCATGTTCTTTAATTAGTGCTGACACTATCTAGCCATCCTTCCCTCTGGATTTTATTTCCAATATTTTTTAAAAGCCCAACTTGCATCCCTCCGGTGGACATTATGGAACATTAAGAAGACATCACAATCAGAAAGGTACCTATTATAATATAAAATTGTGATAGTAATAAGGGTATGTTATTTTATCAATTTGAAGCATCTTCATCCATGTTTGTCACCTGTACCAAGCCTATCTTGCTAGCAGCTGCTAGTGGGTTAGCGAACATTTGTACCACATGGTTTATAAGTGGATGTGGGTCAGTAGACGTTTGTACCACATGGTTTTATAAGCGGAAGTTGGCTAGTGAACGATTGTACCACATATTTGTACCACATGGTTTTATAAGCGGATGTGGGATAGTTCATGTTTATATCGCATGGTTTTATAAACGGAAGTGGGTTAAAAGACGTATGTACCACATGAATTTATTCGTGGAAGTGGGCTAGTGAACAGATATATAAAAACGGAAGTGGGTTAGCGAACGTATACCATGTGGTTTTATAAGCTGAAGTGGGCTAATGAACGTTTATACCACGTGGTTTTATAAGCTGAAGTGGGTTAATGAACGTTTATACCACGTGGTTTTATAAGCTGAAGTGGGCTTATGAACGTTTATACCATGTGGTTTTAGAAGCAGCGGTTGTTGCTCATTTTTGAGCAGTTTATCTGATTTGATGTCTCCGTGCGGGTAGCGGACAGCACAGAAAGACATGGGCAAGCTGAAATCATTGAAACTAGAAACTTAGGGTTCCAATATATTAGTTTTCCGGGTTTCTCTGTTTTTATGGTGCACTTGATTTTCATCATATTAAAGAGAAAGTGTGGATGTCAGCAGGATTAAAAATTTGACATGTTTATTTTTTCTCGAGACCTCACTTTCATCACTGATGTATATAACAGCAGGAAGACACTTTGTTGAGATTACACATAAAGTCAAGGGAATATTTATAAATATATGGGGAAGATAATTTCTTTTACCTTCTTGTTCACATTTGTTACCTGCTGACCTGGGGCCTGCTCCTAAAAAAATCGCTCGAGAAATTCTTGAAAGAAAAGTAGTGATCTGAGTTATATCCAAATGTCTTTTTTCACAGAATTAAGGCGATTGGAAACCAATTACACCAAATAACGTCTCACATGTTGCTACTGTTCTGTACTCTGTTTCACCGTCAAAAGAAAGTGGTTTTTTTCAGGCTGTATGCCTGAATTCTCAAAACTGGTCCTAGGAACTGGTTTCTGATTCTGTCCATTCGATACCATTTTGAAAATTATGAATAGTGATTAGCACCTACTTAATCAAACCTATCTGACATTGATAACTTACCCCAGATTCTCATTGAGCCAATGGTGGATTATCATCGGTCATCAGTAACAATCTTTTCGATGTACGATATACTTGTACAGCGACCCGACTGAGATCACAGCTCCCACATGTAAGTAATAGAGGGGCAACGATATGAGGAAACATACTTACTGTGGATGAAGTGGTGTACGTTAGTAGTTTGTTCCGAAAATATGTCCCGATTTGGTAGAGGGATATATTTCCAGGATAAAAGACTGAGAACGGCACCAGTCCCGCCACAGTAAATACGTTTCCGTATTATTATATTCTAGCTATACTTACATGCTAGCAGTAATTCACTACGGCCCTCGGGCGCGAGTATTACTAATACTGCACCCCTTGCAGCGGGTAGTATTTCATCGATATTCGACCACAGATATACAATAAAATCGGGTGAGCGAGGTGTGTACATCTAAAGGAATGTCACCTACTGTCGCTGACGAATTTGTCGGATCGGACAATGTCAGCATTCCGATGTCTTTTAGGCGTTAGTCCATTCTGCTCTGGCCCTCCCTTAGTACAGAGGTTTCCCATGTCTGATTGGAGTCATTACAGTCAGTGATCAGATGTCAATAACCGTCAGTCAGCTATCTTGAACAAACTGTCATATCTCTGACTGTACATACAGAGAGTAGACCCTTTAGGGAGTCGACACTAACTCACATTGGCTGCTATTATTGTATTGTGTGTGATAATGAGCTAAGCAGGAAAAGTAAAGTCATCATCCAGCTGGCCATGGGTAGTAGAAGATGTGAATTATTACCATCAAGGACCTGCTACAAACCCTGTAGTGCTTTCTCTCTCTGAGCTATGATGAAAGATGGAGATTAACCAGACATATGTCATTATACATAATATGTGGAAAAGTCATTTTGTTGTTCCTAGGGATGGAATTGCATAGAAATAGTAACCGTGGTCATGTTAGTTCTGTTGTGTTGGTTTCAAGGGGCGCCGGTTGAAATCCCAATGAGGGAAAGAATCTTTTTGTTTAAACCACTACAGCTACCAAATCATGTACTGCTTTAATGTCATGGTTGTATTTCTAATGTTTCACATATAACGCTCATAATCACCGATAAAAACTTGCATGTACATAATATAGAACATTTCATCTGCTAAACATTGCCCTTTTTGTACATGACAAGATTCCTGCATACCTCAGGTCTTCTTGTCGGCGATAGACACATATCCGTACTCGTATATTTTTTGATAGGACTATCTTAGAGTACATATCCTGTTGAGTAAGCGAGATGGCCCCCTTGGACAATTAGTCAGCTTCTAGCTTGTGAAAAGCTACGCTATCACAGCGCTATTTACCTCGGTTTAACGTTAATTTGAATCTAACCTGATGTGCATGTTACACGGAAAGGAGGGTGAACCGACTAATCTACACCAACTCTCACATAGACCAGAATTATTCTCCTGGTTCTGTTAAATCCACATCTGAACCGTGTTACTGTACGTGATGACTTGATTATGGTGAATATATTATACTCAGTGATATTTAAACGTTTATGGTATTTTATGTTGAAGAGTGTCACTTGTTTTTAATCATGTCATCTCATTTTGTAGCTTTACCGTAGCATGTTTATTGAACTTCATGAACTTGTTCTTTATCCAGTATTTATGTACCGAAATGTGATCATATTGAGTTAGAAATCATGCTATTTTTGTGGTCAGATTAACAGTGTAAAACCACCCCCAAGGGAGCTCTCGTGAGAACAGCTATGGACTGAATATCATTACTCTAGCTGAAAGTTGTCCCATTTACGGTTGCCCACGCCCATCTATTTATCAGGATATATGATAAATGATTGCGTACAGCCAGGTATTTGTGACAATGATGTTAGTTATACCGCCTACGGGCCAACAAAAAACAGAAACTCATAATTTATTAGAAAATGCGTTGTTCCATACCTACCACAAATCAAATCCACCACCATATTGATGGTGGTATTACTTTGTTTCTGCTGCCCTTTTCGGATGGGAGTTGAAAAAAAGGAAAAAGTCCCACCCTGATTATTCCAGTATTATATTCATTAAGAAGGTATTATTCAAACATCAGTCTGAAGCTAAGAATCTCGTCTCTTCGTGTGTACATACCGACACGCTGGTAACCTCATGTCGTCCCTACAGTCTTGGAGTGATGTAGGATAGTCTCTAGTCCTGTTGTTGGTTTCCTATTAGTAACCAAACCCGTTACTTCTCCTCTTAAGGAAGAAATAAAATAAATCATAAATGGTATAACCATGCTTCGTGTTGTTTTTAACAATTTTGAATTGCATTATTAGCAGGTGGACGGTTGGTCTTTAGGTTTTGGCTATAGCCTACTGTAGTACACATGCTTGTAGAGTCACTAGGCGACCTGACCACATTTTTGCTTTTTATAGCTCACTAAGTACAGATAGGATTATGATTTCTGTTTTGAACAGAAGGTTTTATGGTGGTTCAATGACTTACAGTTTTGATATTTAGTATTTTTGCATGGATTTAAAAAAAATAGTGAATTCAGTTTGGGGGGGGGGGGGGGACTATTGTAGTCACAGGTCCATTTCTAAGAACTCCTTTATGGACATATTTCTACCCCTTAAACTGGTTCAATCACAATATGATATGCCTCATTTAAAAGACAATAAAAGACAGTGGGTGCTAGGAAGTGGAATTTATATTTACTGAGATATTCAAGTATTTGTTGAAAGTGGGGGGGGGGGGGGGGGGGGATTTTGGTTGGAATGTGCATACTGAAACAGAAGTTTACTCAATATTGATTAACAGCAAACATTGGTGTAACATTTACCATCTCCATATGTGGCACTGACAGTTGCTTACACCCTAGGAAGTGTCATTATTAAGGTAAAATGTATATTTGTTGTGCTATTCATGTATTTTTGCCAAATCTCATAATGGGAGGGGGGGGGGGAGGCAGAAGGTGTATGAGAAGATATTTTATTCATCATATTTACACACAAACAGAAGGCAAAATGGTTCATAACTTTGTTTTAGGAATCAGTCAAGACCCAGTCAAATGATATTGTTTTTTAAAATCATTTGTAATGTCATTTACCACCAGATATTGGCTTGACCTACTTTATTGGTGTATATAGGAACAAAGTTTTTGTTGGACCACATGGGCAGGCAGCATGCAGACAGGTCTGTGTGCACTCATCCATGAGGCAAAATCGTTTTGTATGTAGGCATTGCTGATTGCCAATTGAATCCCCTACAGATAGCTAAATATATGTGTGCACTGATCCATGAACTACTGTGTTCACAGAGGAATAGGCCTTTAAATAGCCAATCAATGCAGGTCCTTACCTAGTCATGGATTCCCTCCCTCCCTCCCTCCCTCACCATCTCGCTAGTGAATGAAAACAGTTTGTTATCTGAAGGGTGCATATTATATCTGGTTCTTGTTTTTTGCCACTTTTAAATGTGGAGACAAATAAACAATTGCTATACATGGCCAAATGGATTGTTGGAACTATCTAATCCAAATCACTGAAATTTCATAGGCAGTCAGGTACCATAGTTAAGGAAAGCTAGTAATGACCAGAATTCCATAGACTAGAAAAATTGTTATATGAAAAAACTAAATTTTCCAGGTTTTCCAGTCTCTGTGAGAATTCCATGCTTTTCCAGGCCTGGAAAACCCAAAAGCGTTATTCCAGGCTTTTCCCGGTTTTCCAGGCTCTGTGCGAACCCTGTGGACATGATGTCGGAGACACTGGAGTGGAATAAGCGTATGCTCCAGCAATTCTGGTCAGAGCTAAATAAAATATTAAAGCCAGATCAACAAATTGTAGCACCAACAATAATTGACCCAGAGAGTAAGAATCAAATAGCCCAAAATGAATCTGCAAACTACTTGAACAACTAGGGAGTCCATGAATAGGGAAGGGCCTGCATTGATTGGCTATTTAAAGCCCTACTCCTCTGTGAACTCAGTCGTTCATGAATCAGTGCACACATATATTTAGCTACTTGTAGGGGATTCAATTGGCATTCACTAAGGCCATACCTATATATAAATCGTTTTGCTTCATGGTGATCCTTCATGGATGAGTGCACACATACCTGTTTGCATGTTCCCTAGCCATGTGGGGGACACAACTTTGTTTCTATGTACACCAATAAAGTAGGTCAAGCCAATATCTGGTGGTAAATGACATTACAAATGATTTTAAAAAACAATATCATTTGACTAGGTCTTGACTACAACAAAGTTATGAACCATTTTGACTTCTGTTTATGTGTAGAAATGCTAAATAAACCATCCTCTCATACACCTCATCCCCCCCCCCCCTCCTATTATGAGATTTGGCAAAAATACATGAATAGAACATCAAATATACATTTCACCTAAATAATGACACTTCATAGAGTGTAAGCAACTGTCAGTGCCACATGGAGATGGTAAATGTTACACCAATGCTCACTATAAATCAATATTGAGTAAACATCTGTTTGAGTATTCCAATTTCTCCCAAACCCCCCCCCCCCCCCACTTTCAACAAATACTTGAACATCTCACCAAATATAGAATCTGCCTAAAAAATTCCACTTCCTAGCACCTACTGTTTTTTATTCTCTTTCAAATGAGGCATATCATATTATGATTCAACCAGTTTAAGGGGTAGAAATATGTCCATAAAGGAGTTCTTAAAAATGGACCTGTGACTACAAAGGTTCCCCCAAACTGAATTCCCTTTTTTTTTTAAATCCATGCCAAAATACTAAAACTGTAAGGCATTGTACCACCATAAAACCTTGTGTCCAAAACAGAAATTATATTCCTATCTGTACTTAGTTAGCTATAAAAAGCAAAAATGTGGTCAGGTCCTCTAGTGACTTTACAAGCATGTGTACTACAGTAGGCTATAGCCATAACCTAAAGACCAACTGTCCACCTGCTAATAATTACAAATGGCATTCCTTACAGTGACATCATCAATTATGGATTATATTTTAACTCACTATACTGGTTAACATATCACGCTAATTGAGGCTTTCAGTATCTCTGAGTGTGACTTCAATTGGTTATTGAATAGAAATATGCTTCTTGTCTGACCTCCGCGATCTAGTACATACATCATGATACATCATAGTCAGCATTGACATCATTTCTAATGTACTAAACGTTCTGACTCGTCTCATATAGGTAAGAGTCAATTCCTGTTTTTGCCTCTCCAAAAATGCAGTATTTGTTCTTGCAGTATTTGATGTGCTATTTGTATTTTTTCAATATCTCATAATGTGAAATTGCCCTCAGGTAGCTAAATATATGTGTGCATTGAGCCATGACCTGCTGAGTTCACAGAAGAGTAGGGCTTAAAATATCCATCAATGCAGGCCCTTCCCTATTCGTGGATACCTTCCCTCCCTCCCTCTTCCTTGTTATCATAGTAATTAATTACTAGCAGACATTTGAACTTTATTGAGTTTTGAATGTGTCCACCTGCTAATTTGGTCTTTAAAGGCCAATATTTCTATTTCTAAGTGGTCACTTAGCTCTTGTTATCATAATCATTATTATTATCATGTTACTCATATCCTCAATTAATTTTTCTAATGTGATTAGTGAAGTATGTTTTGACTGGATGGATTTAAAAAAGAGAAGCATGAGGAAAACATACCAGAACCGTGGGGTGCATGTATATCAGTAAAGGACACTCATTTTCTGAAAAGCAAAATGCAACATTTTCTTCAACCTGTCTCAGTGGCAGGCTATTAATAGAATTGTATGATTTTAACCTTTTTGAATGAAAATCTTGAAATTTCGGACATCAGTCATTCATCTGCATCTTTGCATCTCTGATAATTTTCTATTTGTTTCTATGCATGGTGCGGCTTACCATAACGCTTTAAGGTGTTATTTTCGACCTTATTCAGCCTATTATAAAATCCAATGTTAAACCTATAAAATAAAGGACGTGCTCTACTGGGCTGGCGGTGTGGCATGAAAAGGGGGTCGTGTCAGCTCAAGTTTAGAGACAGGGGTTGTGGAGCAGGCCACATGCCCACTGGCGGCGGCCACATGGGGTGAACTAACAAAACCTAATCAATTAGGTTTCACTAGTTACCGGGCGCTGGTGACTGGGCTGGTTTGTTTAACCAACTACAGTAAAACCCTGCTTCTGGGACACCTCGTTTAAGGGGTCAGTTTTATACGTAACTTTTTGTCGCTGTATGCATTTCGAGTATTTGACACCATTGTGCTGATCACAAGCATGGAATTGGAAAATCGCGAGGAAAATATCCGGAAAATCGGTACTTATTTTCACTTACTGCTTATGCTCCAAACAGGATCCAGGATCAATACCCTGGGTGGGAGCTCAATCCAAAAAAGCTCCTGCGTTTTGAGTTATTCTAAAGGAACTACTGGCCTCATCTGAGAGCTAAAATGGCCAGAATTGCAAAAATATTGCACACAATCATTTAGGTTTTCATATTGAACCTCAACTCCCCAAAGCAGTTTCCTCGGATTGACCTTGATTTAAGAACGACCAGGAGGACGTGAAAAAGATTCCATGCCTGCACATTCTTGAAACAGTTAGACTTAACAATACTCCTATATTTGACGATATCTAATAACCTTAATCCCTATTTGAAACTATAGTACCTTTATGATACATATATACATATATTTTTGGGAATTATCCCATCATTTCGGACCCACATCAGATTACTGTGGCTCACGAATGTTCCTCATGAAGAAGCTGCGTGATAAGAGAAATGAAGACACAAGAGACTCGTGGTATAGAAAACTGTCGGTTTTACTTCTCAAACTGTACAAGGCTAACGCCCAGGTCCGGGGTTTAATGAACTCCCTCGACCCGCTCTGTGTGGCAAGACCATCTGCCAGCCATGTAGGCACTTTGCTCATTACTTACACGTAACTAGGAGAACGCCCTGACGATATGCCGCAAGGTCGCAACATTTATCTTCTCCACCTGACACATATGACATGCTTCTTCCTCAATGGACTTTCAATGGTTCACAATGACTGAGAAATGACCGTAAAACATAGAACTTAACACTCGATGCTGTCTGTAGACACATTTCATCGTCTCACAAATATATGCATTTATCTTAACCCTCCTTCCCCTCCTTTCCATTTTGAGTGCACCATATTTTAATAGCCATACAAGGCTGGAGCCAGGAACGAAATACATGGACATTGAACTCCCAGTCAATCTATAGTAATATCATATCAACAAACATCGTCTGTTTAGTCGCCCCTGAACCGCTTTCCTCGAATTCAGTTCGAGTAAAATTCTACTCAGTCAAGTTGCTTTCATAAGAGCACCTGTATCTGTCTGCACCCCTTCGCCCTTCCCGCAAACATGTATTCGCATGTTATCGACTTTAGAAGTCGTGGAGCACCGTTGAGCAAACTTTTGATTTTCATCTCCAAAAACTGCGACGGTACCAAGTCAGAATACTCCTTGCAGTGGGTGACATGAACCATCCCTGGTGATCTATCATTTCAATATTCACAGTGTAACAGTAGCCATCGATATCACTCAATACGGAAGTAACAGTCCAACAACTGGGTGTCTGGCATTCAGAGGCAACAAGCCAACTGTCCGGTTTGGGTTGATGGACCGATCCAACGTAGCAACTCAACATGAGTTAGTGGAAGCACACAGTAAACCCCCTCCCTCACCCTTTGCTATAACCGTGGGATACTCAGCACAGTATTAGTGACTTAATCGGAACTGATAATCACATATTGTTAGCCGATGAATATTCTCCTGTATCAGATTCTGGTTTATGGACGACAATATTATGATTCAACGATAGTGTCTCTGCTTGAATTATATATAATTCTGGAAGCCTCCCACGTTCTGTAAATGATATTTTTAAAATATAAATGTAGGTTTAATGATAATGGATACTGGTTTGTACCTGCTGCCCCTTTAACAGCTAAATCAAACGGTGACAGACACCACATACATGTACACACATTAAATGCCCGCGAAATACATAATATCAAATCTCAACCATATATGACATTTAACACTCATAATCTCCGTATGGTGATAGACAATATAACAGGAAAGGTCGCCAGACAATACCATTCTCCAAATGAATATCGACATTGTAATTCCCTAACATAACAATGACATCTATCACCTGTTTCCCCGTTTACTTCAACAGACGTTGTGGTAAAGAAAACAAATTACATACACGCCATAAATAAGACTGACTTGACTTTTTTCACGTCCTGCTTTGATTAATTCTGTAAGAAACCTGATATTTCATCCTTATTTGGAATATAGTAACCGGTAAGACAGAATTACAGAAGCCAAATAGAAATATTGCTTCCGAATACTGACCAGAGGGTCCTGCTTAAGAGATAACAACAGGACTACATCTATCAGTCTTCGTGAGTGTGGCCTGGCTACCCTTCTCCGGCAAATAATCAATTCAAGACGCATTACTTACCCCTATTATGCCTGAGTAAGGGCGCATTTTCCTCTAAATCAATCCACATTCGTACCCAATCTTTTCCATCTAGGTATCCACTCGGAATCAAACAATAAAATAGCTCAGGGGCCACCGAATGAAATTCCACATCAATATAACCAGTGTTCTCCATATTTCAGACTAGTACACTGGGGACTACAATGATTAACAGTGACTTCACAGCAACATTCAACATGGCAATTCTCTACTCGTTCAATCACAGTGTACCCTTTCACCTGTCAATGCGTCACTGTACAATGGAATGGAGGGCCGGGGGAGGCATGTCATTTTGCACATTACAAGTCTCAGAAGGGAAAAGTCTATGCTACTGGTTTGGGAGCTCTACATTGGTTGCCATCACGTTTTGGGTATTGGTGTCTTCTTCTGTAAATATTTTTGCTCAAGTGTGTGAATAATTCCTCAGTTCTCTAATAAAAATAACAAACGACAACTTAAACACCCTATTTTTCACTGCGAAGGTTTGTGTTCTGCACTACTGTTGGGGAAATGTTCGTATAGGACACCTGCGATGCGTTGGATGCAACAACTGGTTTGGCAATGACTAACCCTCCAGGTGCTGCTTGTGCCACGCCAGATGAGGAAAGCTGCGAGAGGAGGTTAGTCTTCGCTGACGCAGCCTGAAGAGTCATGCCCGCAGGTAGGCGCAGTGGGCTGACCACATTACCACCAGCTGTTCTCGTAAATAAAACTTGCGGTGTTGAACCGCTCACCTTCTGCGGGGTCGTAGCTTGAGTTTGTAGTATCATCTTGCCGGGTGAGGTAAGAATGGGCTGCTGAGTAGCAGAGAGCAGTCGAGGTGGTGCAGCAGCTGCACCCACAGAATTGCCTGCCTGTATGACTTTTGCACCAGCAGGCAAATTACCAATGGTATGCATCACTTTGGGGGCTGTATTGTGATTGGTATTGGGCTCACCACTAGAGTTGACCATACGAATATTGTTGCCGAGTGAGAGGCCCTGCGCTTGGACAAGCTGACCATTTACATTGACTAATACAGTCACTTTATTGTTTGACTGCTGGGCAGTTGCTACTTTAGCAGATTGTGGTAGGGCAACAGTGCCCGCTAGTCCAGTCTTAGCGGTGGGTTGTAGAGCAGAAGCAGTTGCCATAACAGGTTTGTTCAGGTTGCCAGCGGCTGATACCACTCTGACTGGCCCAGTGTTCACTAGCCTTGTATTCACTGCACTGGGCAAAACGTTCCCGATATTTTTCACAGGGTGACCCCCACTGCTGGCCGACAGAACAACCTGAGAAGATGCCGCTGATGCTGGAGAGGGTGTCACAGTTGCAGGTGGAGAAGCAGTTGTGCTAGTCACAGTTGAGGTTGTTATGCCATGTATGGCTGATACTTTAAGAGCTGCCAAGTGCTGTTGGAACTGTGACGTTTGGAGCAGTTGCTGGACGTTCATGCCAGCTGGCACTGTGAACCGCAACTGGACCATCCGGCCGCCCACACTAGCCATCACCCCAGCCTGCACACCTGCACTGGTACTGCTGGAAGCTGAAGGCACCACACTGGCCCTCTGCGCTTTAGTAGGCGTGGTAACCAGTGCTTTCCCTGCTGGCACTGTGACTGTATTCGCAACTTGTTGCACTGACTGGGGCGTAGTTGTCGATGATCCTCCAAGGGCTACCTCTTGCTGTAGCGTCAACTGGCGAATCAGTTTTTGCTGTTTCTGCTGTTCTTCGAGCATTTGTTGTTGCAGCTTGATTTGCTGCTCCAGGACCTTAGCCTGCTGTTGGTGGAACTTGTTTAGTGGCATTGAGGTTGTGTTTGCTTGTTTTACTTGCTGCTGATGCACCTGGCTGGTGGCAGTAACAGCAACCTGCTGGTCTTCTTCAGTTGCTGCTGGGTTGGCTGCACCCACGTACTGTTGGAGTAATGGCTGGTCTGGTTTTGGTGAGGGCAGTTTGTTATCACTGGCATTCATCCCTGGTCCACTATTGCTTATGTTTCTGTCAGACTGTGGCAGAGGAGCCTTGGCCTCTTGTAGCATTGAGGCAGCTGCCAGGAGATCCAAACTACTTGTGACTTCCCCCATACTGTCTTGCTCTATAAGAGCTGAAGCTGGTTGTGACTGTACCTCCTCTATGGATGCTCCTGAGGATGCTGTAGCAGCTTGTGTCACTGTAGGAACAGAAGTAGATAACGTTTGCAACTGGGACTGCGTCACCTGCACTGGGACCAGTCCGGCGCTGGACAGGGTTAACTGAGGCGACACGACACGAATGTTCGACTGGCCACCCACCACCTGCTTCACAGATGGGGTGACTTTGGGCATGACTTGAAGCTGCTGCAGCTGGGATTTCTGTATCAGCATTGTGTGTGAGACTGGAGTGGGTGTCAGGGTACCTACTCCAGCACTGTCCTTTTTCAAGACTAGAGTATGGCTAGGTTTCAGTGGTTGTCCCCCACCCAGAGCGACTCTTTGAGCCGGCTGTGTGGCTGCACCTGTCTGCGAAACCAACTTAATCTGAACCTGTGGCTTGGCATCAGTTCCTACAGTCTGCTGTTGCATAGTGGTCATCATAGGTCTTGCATCAACTGTTACTGCTGGCTTTGTAGGAAGTTTGTTTGCACCAGGTGGGAAGACAGTGATGGTGCGGGTGTTGCCTTGAGCTGATGATGTCTTCAGAATGGGCTGCAGAGAGGTGGAGCCTGCATGTGTGGAGCCACTTACAGAAACACTCTGACTGTTAGCAGCCTGTGCCAATTGTAGCCCACCTTTCCCTGCTTGCAGAATCACCTTGCCAGTTCCACTCTCCGCCTGTAGGAAAACAAACGCCAAATAAATAGATGAATAAATATACTATGACATTTTTCTACCTATGAAGCTCCCTTCTTATTAACCATGGAAGAATTACGAACCAAATTGGAATTTTCTCCGAAAGCTAAATTATCAAATTAAAGGTGCTTCTTCTTGTCAGGCCGAGGAATTTGTTTAATCTATTAAATTGGTTGGAAAACACGTCGTTGTTGGCTATGGCATGGGAATGATGATCAGTTGGGAGATTCAAACCACTGTTTTATTGGCACGAGTGAAACTCAATTATTATTATCTTTGTTTTATACATTGGCAAAAAATGTATAATCTGAAATTGAAAAAAGTGGATTTTCAGCGAAAATATAGAAAGCTGCCATCACCGAAATCAGAAAAGAGGTAGAATGATTCACATGGGACAAACCTTAAGTGACTGTTGTAGCAACTGTTGAGGAACGACCATGTTGACGACTCCTTGTGGACCCATCACCTGCTGTTGACAGGGTACAACACGCAGAACCACGTTCTTCTGTCCGCCCACCAGCGGCAGTCCTGTGGAACTGGAAACAACACGTCCCTGCAAGTTGACAAATACAACCGTTTAACATATGGCGAAACAGAAAAACCAGAGAAAAGTTGAAAAAGGTAGGAAACCTTCCACTATCGTTATTCTTCATCTCTAATAGGTTAATAACACGGAAAATCATTTAAAAAAAGGAAAATTAAAAAACCCCTGATTTCTCTGAGAATAAATAGGATATATGGTTAAACCGAGGTTCAGTTTTCATCTTTAAGGGACTCGTCAGTGTTTGTATATTAAGGTTTTCATAAGCACTACTATGGTAGATGTCTCCTTAACAATCATCTCACTGTAATGTCAATTCTGTGATAACCACCACACAGTAAGTGAACCTATATTCTTCTTTCACGTTTAAATGCGCCTACAAAAGTGATCGACCCGCTCCTGAACTGCGGAACTGTTTGTTTAGGAAGTATAACGTCCAATATGTTCTATTAGACTTACATTGGTTTTGATGATGATATAATCTATAAGATGAATTTGGGAAATTTCAACCCTACACATTTACCGAGGTGAGAGTTCTTTTAGTTCCCACACCACACAGACATGGTATGAAAACGATTGGCCTTTGGTATAGCAAAAAATCTACCACTGTTGGGGTTGCAAAATTGTAGATGTTTTTACTAGGAATATTCTATGAAACTCTTTTTCTTCTACAGTTGGGACTTACCGGTGCCACAGCGGAACCATCAGATGTGAGGATGACCCTTTCTGCCTGGCTGACCGCCGTCTTAACATTCGTCTCAGCTGTCGGCATGGCCGCCACTGATGGGATGGGTGATTTCATGGTATTCGTTGTCATAGTAACTTGTCGCAAGGGTTGGTGTCCTGTGGTGTTGAATGGTGAGGAAATGTTCTGTGGGGTGGCTGGGATGCTGCAGCGTACTGAGGTGACCACTGATTTCACTGCCTCATCCAGGTCGCTCATGTTGTTGGTGGTGACGACAGGTGAGGCAGTATCGACAAGCTGCACGGTTCGCGAACCGGTCGGGGAGACCAGTCGCACCACCTGCTGACCCCCACTGCTCACCTGTTGACGTGGTCCAGCAGGGCGCACTGTCACTTGCTGTATTAGAAATAAATAACAGGTAATCAGGCTTTGTGATCAACTAACACGTGGGTTTTAAGAGGCAAACAGAGCAAAATTTCCAAAAGAGATGCGATTATAATCAAGTTTGAAATAGGACAATACAGATCTCGAAGTACTTAAGTTGCACTATTTGTACACAGATTTTAATGGGGTAAGAAATCAATAATTGGCTGAACAATACCTAGCAATGAAACATATGCAAGGTTTCTATTTTGTTTTCCTTTCGCAAGTTTATATATGTAGTATTTTTTGGGCGAACCAACGATGCTGTTGCTTCGTCTTGTGCATCTCATATTGTAACATAGGTGTATCGTGTGATGGGGCGTGTGGGGAGTCTGGGTATGATTGCACAACTGGCCAGGTGAGGTGTTTAAACCAAAGATTTTCGCGCATTTCGGCTGATTTCCGGTTTTATTCCCTTCCTAATTAGGTGAGACCGTGGCTGTCTGTGGTTACATGTACACACTGATGTTTAGGGGCTGTGGTTGGTCGTTTGGAGGGGAGTCCCCTCTCATCAACCTTGATCCCTGCTCTCTGTCATGGTGTTCTTCAAGTATTGTTTATCCCCTAAAAACTAAATTGAACTGTGCAGTTTCGCCATCATCTGGTTCATCAGATACATTTCAGACTAGTGTTGGTTAGTAAAGTGTGTTATCCTACTTGTTCTTTTTGTTTTATGTCAACCTTTGTTATCGTTTGACATTTGTGTGTGATTTTGATGAGTGTGTGTGTGTCAACCTCTCATTGTGTAGACAGTGTTATTGGTTGTGGTTTAGGTACTCTGGAATTGGATTTTTATCTGAAACCAGAAACCTTAAGATTTAGAAATATCATATTGTAACTTAGTTTTTTTGCACTTTTTAAGTCCTTGTGGCGGGGTCTCCACAGCTGAGAATGCTTTCTTTTTTAACTAGTCTGTGTATAATAAAAAATCTCCCCTTGTAGGAACGAGCGCACAGACTCAAGTCATGTCAAGCAGTAGGTTGAGTGGAAAATCACACTTTCATAATCACATCAAAAAAATGATGGGTACAATTCTAAAAATTCTAAAACCACATATAAGTCGGTTGTCTAACTTTAAAAGGAAAATAAAGCCATACCTGTCCGGATAAGGTGCGTAGGATGGTGCCCTGTGGAGTTCTCAGAGCCTGGAGCTGTATCGGTGCCTTGGTCGTGGCGGTGGTCTGCGTCACGCCCGGACCGTCAACCTTAACGCTCTGTATCTGGATCGGCAGTGTCTTTTTAGGGGTAAGCTGTTGTGGTCTGGAGGAGATCCCCACTTGGGGAGGGGAAACTGAAGATGCAGAGGACATGTCAGCTGCCGGCACTGGCAACACCTGAGGCTTTGGTGTGTTGACATTGTGAATCTGGATAGCAACTGGCTTCTCATTCTGTGAAGGGATGTGCAGGTTCTGCACCTTGACCGGTGAGATGGCAGACTTCTGCAGAGATAGGACAGCCGTCGGTGAGACTGGAGTGCTCCCCGCATCACCTTCGCCGTGAAGCTGGGCCTTCTGGCGCAGCGCCCGACTCTCCAACAAACTCTTCACTGTTACATTGCTTGCGTACTTGGGTCTCATGGTGTTGTTGAGTGCTTTCACCAAACCAGGGTTGGCATGGATCAGACTGCCAATGTTGGACTCATTGACGATTCCCATTTTGACAGCAGCTTTGAATTCTGGGCTTAGCTGGCATTTGGGAAGGAGATTAGTGTTCGTGGGTGAACTCTGTGGGGAGGTGAGAATAGTCACTGTTTGGCTGTTTCTGCTTGTCGGCGACTGAAGACCACTTTGTGCGCTTGTGGCTATCACAAGCTGTTGTGCTTGTTGTGGCTGTGGCTTTGGTTGTGACTGTGGTTGAGGGTGAGGTTTTTTAATCGGTGACTGCTGCTGTGGCTGAGGCTGTGGTTGTTGCCCTTGCAGTTGCACCTGTTTTAGCTGCAGCTGTGTGGTGATGGGTGGAATGTTGGTGCTCAGAACCGTCTGTGCTGGCCTCGTTGGGCCAGTGGAAGCTAACACTTGTGATAAAATGGAAGGAGGTTTCACCTCAGCACTGGCCACCATATCTGTAGCAGCTGCAGGAGTTGACATGGCTGTCGTGACAACCTCCGCCTTGTTCTCAGACTTCACAGGGATGGTGACAACTGTGGGTGCTGGCCTCACTGCAGCTACCTGCATAGGGGCAGGCTGCAGCATGGATGCAGTCATGCGTGGAGCCTGTGGCAGTAGCCCGGCTTGTATCAAGTTGGATAGAGCCGTGCTGCCAGGTGGCACGGTGCTCACTGTTGACTTAGTCCGCACTCCCTGAGACGTCTTCACTAACTGCTGTCGGATGGTGGCCTTCATTTGTGACATGTCATTGTACTTATAAAACTGTGGTTTTGTGCCGTCATTCCCTGCAGAGGACTGTAGCAGGGACTGCCCAGTGAGGTGTGTGGCTAGAGTCACCACAGGCAGACTGGATGCCATGGTAGTGACTAACGTGGAGCCTGAGCTTGCTGCAGACTCTACATAGCTCAGCTGGTGTACCGTCACTTTAGAACTGGGCACAGCAGCTGGCTGTATCATTCGTGTCTTTGGGTGCTGCGGGGCATGCCCTGATGCCAGAAGCGTACGGATCACTTGCTGCTGTGGTTGGCTACTTGGTGTCGATGAAGTTGTTGCTACTGCAGCAGGGGCAACCGACACTGTCGAACTTGTACTGGTGCTTGCAATAGAGCTTGCACTGCTCACCACAATCTTTTTAGAACCGAGAGAATTACCAGCAGCTGCTTTGGCAGACAACTGGGCAAGTAAAGTTAGGTTATTTAGATTGAGTGGTGCACTTGTTTGCAGAATCACTGGAGGGTTAGTGTTCGTATTCAGTAGCACATTCTGCCCTCCAATGCACAGTAGCTGCATGCCTGGTGGCAATGCTGATGGTGTTGATACTGGTTTTGCTTTACTCAAAGCGTTACGTAAAGATTCAATCTTATTTGCTTCTTGAGGTGCTTGTTTGTTCTTTGCACGACTACTCGCAAGGATATTAGGTGAAGGTGACGGGCTCTGATCCTTGTCTTTACCCTTCTTCTTTTTGTTAACAGGAGGATCATCGTAGGCATTCGGAATGACTTTTCGCTTTCGGACCCTGCCGAAGGAGCTTTTCTCAGGATCATTTGTAACCTTGGCAGTGGTGTCTCTAGCATCATCCTCTGCTTCTGGAGTAGAGACTATCGATGTTTTTTTGGGAGTTTTCAGTTGGACTTTGGTCGGAGAGGCAGTCACATTTTGAACCGGCTCCTTCTTGACCTCCATCACTGCTTCTTCGTCTACCTCTTCTACTTCTTCTTCCTCCTCTTCATTTTCGCTGTCCTCATTTTCATCACTGTCTTCAGACTGCGACTCTTCACTCTCCCACACATCCTCCACCTCCTATAATATAAACAAAGCGGTAAGAACATTGTAAGTGAATACACTAATAACTGCAATGATAGTGATCAGTAATTGTATTTTATTCACGAGGACTCCTTTACAAGGGGGTAGTCATAATAACCTGAAAACGACCATACCAAATAAATATAAACATGATTACTTGGTTAACTCCATATCATGCCATTATCTCTCAAAATGGAAGATCGTCTGGAAGCGGATGAACGTCTGTAACGTCTTAAAATAAATGTTTGAATATAAAAAAAAAATATAAAAAAAATAAAAAGGCTGCTTCCTAACTTTTGTAATTGATGATCAAACTGATACATAAAAGAAATATCAATCACATTGACATGCTTGGCATATACTGATCATCATAATTCATCATTTTCAAAATCCATAGAATTTTGACAAATGTAAAAATGTACACTCTATATCTACAGCTGGAGCACACGGTACCTTTGTCTCATCTACATAGCTCTCGTAGTCTTTGCGTAACTTGATGCGGGCCTTCCTGTTAACAGCCAACAGTTTGCTCTCCCACGGTTCGAGCTCCTTAATTAGATAGGTCATCCGGTCATACAGGTCGCTCACGCATCGTTTACGTGGTGGCGGCCGTAAAACCTGTTAAAAAAGAGAAGATTTATCATTTCAGGTTTATTTCAATTTAGAGGGTAGCTCTGGAACATTATTACAAAAGCTCATAACTTGACATTGACAGCTATAATTATAACATATTGACGTCAGAATTTTAGACATAATTTATTTGGAAGTTCGTGAATAAAACTATGAACCACATGCAAATAGCATGTTACTATATCGAGGTGTATTTCTAATATAATATTTCATATTCTTTCCAAACTGAATTAGAATTTGTTATGACAATAGAATTAATTAACTACTTTCATGACATAAAATTGTTTCCATATAAATATTTTACATAGTTAGCTTCGAAAGGCATCAAACGTGTTATATTCCTATTTTGAAGCATACCTTTTCTTTCTTGCCTTTGATTTCCACGATTGGTTCTGGTTCAGCGAACTGCAAACTCAGCGCACGCAGATGCTCTACTGTATCAGCCACCAGTTGGAAGGCTCCAACTTCAGGGAACTGAGGGAAAATGGGATGCATCTGTTATTATACGATCCAGCTACAGTAGGGGATGTCCATAAAGGATGTATGTATATATCAGGGATGAAAGTCGGGACTGATGAAAAAGTCGGAAACGGAAAAAAAAAGAAAAAAAAGGGGCGTATTCGGGGGGGGGGGGGGGGGAGCGCCCCCCGCCCCGTGCCGTCAAACAAAATTTCGGCACTTGACGGAACCCTGACGGCAGTGTCAACGGCCCTTGGCACGTTTAACTGCCGCCAAAGTACTGACTGGAGGTTTATACGCCGTCGATGAAAGCCTGCTGCCAGAATTTCTTGGAATTTAGTTTCATTTTATGATTTTCATACTCTGTTAATGATCATATTTCAAGATGCAGAAATTTCTGATTTCCGTCAATTGTCGGCAAACTTGCATCCCTGATATATGCAATGATATCTAAATGTGTCTTTGATATATACCGGCGACTTTATATTAGATATCCTGTTCTTTATTTTGAGTGGCAGAACAGCTAACCATATGAAAGTAAAAAAAGTCTGCCTTACAGCATTCAATAATATCTTTGTAAATGAAATAAGTGACACTTAACGGGAAACATACAGAGAAACAACGCGTAACATTTTAAGATAAAATAAGCTATCTTGGGTTTGAATGAGCAGCACAAATGGAAGAATGAATCGGATATTCCCATGATTATCTGTTTCATATTACATCACAAGGTAGTTGTTATTTCAATAAAACCATGAAAAATAAGTGAAGGTGAGATGAAAACATAAAGTCAGCATCGATTAAAAATGCTAATTGTTGACAGAAGGAGGGAGTGATAAAGAAATGATTGAGGATTGAGATTATTGAAATTCTATGCTGGCAATTGTCATCCACTGGTGGATTTCCATTAGTGTATACATATTTTCTAATGACTGTGAGACATGGTAGGATAAAATCTAAACATACTGTCTTCCCCCTCACTTCACACCCCAACTTCACATGAAAAGAAGAGCAGCAGAAAACTAACCTTCATCTCTGGTTCCAACTCCTCTTCTTCTTGTTGCTGTGTCAAGGCAGCCTCATCCATGACGTCATCAGGCATTTCTTGCTTGACACCACTCTCTTCCATGACGTCATCAGGCATTTCTTGCTTGACACCATTCTCTTCCATGACGTCATTTGGCACTTCTTGCTTGACACTACTCTCTGCTGTAGCGTCATCTGGTGTACTGAGCTGGACAACGCCTGTGTCTGTTTCCTGTTTTACACCAGCATCAATCTCCATTTTCAGGCCGGACTCAGGTGAGGTTTCTGATTTGAGTGCGATACTCTCATAGAGTTCTGGTATCTTTTCAGATTCGGAGGTGATGCCATCAAGCCGTTCTTCTTTGACGGGTAACAGAGGCCAGAGGGTGGCTGTGCTGTCCTCACATGCACCTAACTGCTCTTTCCCTGACCCCCTGTCCAGCACATCTGTGCTCTCACAGTCAAAAGAGTTTTCTTGTTTTACGCAGCACAATTTTTCCTCAATCTCTCCTTCCATTTTACAAATACCAACCTGGTGGTCTGCGTTTTCACCATTCAGCGGGCTGCCTTTCAGAGATCCATAATTGAGCACTTTGGTTTCAGCTTCTAAAAGTTCACCGGGTCCAGCAGTGGTAGAGACACCGGTAGCAACAGGATTGTGGAGGTGCAGTGCCCGCTGCTGACAGGCAGGTGCAGGTTTGGAGTCAATATCACAGTTGATTTTTGTATCACTAAGACCTGGTCCGTTACACATTGCACTCTCCTCCACACTGTAGGAGTTGAAGGGCGTGCCGTCTCGAGCCACCTCCGTCTCCATAGGGAGGTAGCCATTCACACATGTCGCCTCTTGTTTCACGTCTAAGGCAGTTGGTCCTGTAGAAGCCAGATTGGAATCTGACAATGCTGTAGCAGTACCATCTGTACCTGGAATGTCTGGACTTTTGCATTCACCACCGTCTTTCACACGACTAGGCATTTCCCCAGTCTCCATCCCCTCCTCCTCCTCTTCCTCTTCCTCAGCTCTCTTCCTCTGCGGGCCCTTCCTGCGCCTGCCCCGGGCTCCACGCCGGGCTGGTAAGTCTGTCGGGAGTTTGTGCGGGGAGGAGGCCCGCGACGAGGTGTCCACTGAGGGCGTGCTGCTGCGGGAGCCCGGCTCCTCCCGGGCGGGCGGGGCGGGCGTCGACTCCCGCGACCCGCTGGGCGTGGCCGTCGTCGTCGGCGTGCTCGTGCCGGAGTTGACCGGGGCGCACGTCAGCCTCTGAGAGCGGGACCCCCGCCGACCCGTCAGCTCGGCCAGCAGCGACGCGTCCCGCGGGGTCCAGTCGCGCGCCGCCGCCGACGTACGCGACGACCGCCCCTTAGTGGGCGTCGTCGTCGTCGCCGCTTTGGTGGTGGAGCTGGAGGACTTGGGGCTGGGCTTAGCACGCCGACGTTGGGGTTTGGGACACGGGGCCTCCTGGTCAGAGCTCTCACTCTCGTTGATACCGCTGTCGCTACTACTACTCTCTGATGGACTCAACGCTCGCCCACGCCGAGAACTCTGTAAGATGGATCAGCACAATGTATATTAAACAGATCAGAGATAGAGAGGTTTCAATGAGGTAAAAAAAAAAAAAGCGGGAAAATGTTGGAATCACATATGCAGAAAATTAACACATCTTAAAATACAGAGGAAAATCGTGACCATCCAGAAAACTGGACCCTATGCAGATGTTTTGGGAACATGTTTTGGAACAAATATTGCATAGTACAGTTGTCTGTAGTGAACATAGTCTTAAGTGGTTTTCCGACGATGAAACCCATGCACAATCATGGATTTCAGGGTACCTATGTCATAGGATCTGAACTGGTTAACTATAGAGATATTGTTTCCCAGGTGTTTTGTTTGTATTGCAGTATATCGGCAATGTAAGATACAAATGAACAGAACCTGTAAGACTTAAACTTACTACTATGTCTAGCTTTTGTAGCACATGTTCGCTTACCTGTCTCGCTTTGGTAGACGAGGGTTGGGCGGCTGGCCTGCCCCTTCTGCCAGGCCCCTTCTTCTTTTTATGAGACTGCTGCAAAATATATCAAAATCATTTAATTTTTACTATATCATTTCAAGTTTTAACAAGACGTGGCGAGAACACCTATATGGTCTCAAAAAATATAAAATGTTACTACATAATTCCATTATATTAATGTGGATAATGTCTTTATCGCTAAAGTGAATCGAGATTTTTTTTATCAATTCAGGGTACACAAAGTTAAGACTTCTTATGAAGTACATGCATTTCTCACAGGTCACATTTAATGTACTAGTGAAAAAATATAGTTTCCAGAAATAAAATGTCTCTCTTTCCCTGTTGGGGTGAGAAGATTCCAATAGGGAAAATATTGAATATGCACATTACCATCAAGCCACCTTATTTAGTATTTAGTAATCGCGATCAGCACAGATCATAAACTATTTATCACGAAGCCGCAAATAACTGTATCTGTTCCTCTGTCACAAAACATAATGACAGGATTGTAAGAGATTTTTTTAATGGTAAAAAATCTGTCGGTTAAATCCATAAACCGTCTATATACAAATGTAAGAAAAAGATGGAGCAACTGAACAACCACTGTATGAGTAAGATATTCTATATATTGGCAGACACTAGAAACGATTCAGTGTAGGACATGGAGAGCATGCTCGAATTTAAAAAAAAAAGATTTCTTTTGTAAAAGATTTCAAGACCACAGTTATTTACAACTACAACATGTACTGATAAAAAAGCAGGGTGCTGATGGCGCTGACCTCTTTCTTGAGCTTGCGCTTCTCCGGTTTGGGCATGGGCGGCGGCTGGATGCGATAGACTCGCAGGTCCTGGCCGCAGAACTGTGGGAAGTGGATGTAGGAGTTGCCGTCGGCGTCAGTGCCCAGGTCATAGTGGCGCTGTTCCACCAGCGGCTGCGACTCCAGCGCCTCCCGTATGCTCTCCTGTGTCGCCTGGTCACACAGAAACACGCCGTTAGACACAGGGATGTCAGTTGGAGTCAGGAAAAAAGTGGGAATATTTTTCATGTGGACTGAGAAAACATGGAAAACTCAACAGTATTGTCCATAGAATGGTGTTGAGGTTGTGTGTGGGGGGTTTAACTGCCGCGAATTAGGCTCAAGTTATACTATCTTAGTGATATACAGTGTACATGAAAAATAATGGAAATAAAAACAAGGAAAATTGGAAAACCGCTATCTCTGTAGACAGACAGCCTTCATTAACCATAGCAAATTAAGAATCGTACGTTTTTTTCGGTGGCAGGAGGAAGAATTATTTTTGCATAGACACTCACTGCACTCTCTTTTTATCATAACCAGAAATGCCAGTGAAGTCTAGAAGAAACACGGGAAAAGGCCCAAATCCTGTAATTTAATCCCTACTTATTATCTCTAATATAAAAATTTCCTGCATGAAAAAAGACGGAAATACACACAAAGCTGGTATTTCTTTGACAGAACCTAAGTGTTTAATTACCCAAAGTTATTACCCAAAGATAAGTGCTTATCCTAGAATATATTAGAACCTCCAAAAAGACATTTACCAAATATGAATTTACTCTCAATCTAAAGTAAAAATATTTCGCTAAGTTACTTACTAAACACCAGTCGCAGAGGCTCTTCACGATCCAAACGCGTTGGTAAAAAGTCAGCTCATGGAAGGGTCTCTTCTCCAAAGGATTCGTCAAACCCACCACCTGGAAAAACTGCTCCTCCAGACCGATCTTGAAATGTGTCTGAAAAGACAAGACGAGGGGTTTACAGGCCAACGCAGAGGGAAATTCCGGCTCAACTTGTCTTTTTATGAAGCCTAGCTGCAGTCGTTCCTTTTCTCAATGCAATTCATTATTCATCCATTTTTCCTATCAATCATCTTCCCGAATAAGACTCGAGTAATGAAATAAGGAATAAATTAACGCCAATCACTACATAATCTAAGATGGCAAAGTTCGAATTGCTAGTAGTACATGTATAACTATTGCCGCAAGTCCAGGCACATAGGATCACTGATCAACTAAGACTGAGACTTACCTTCCTAGTGTCCCTGTTGTTCTCATTGAATATCTTGTACCAGTTTCGAACACGGACCCGCAATTTGTCTTCCCAAACTAGGTATGGCATGGGAGGCTTGGAATCCAGTCTGGTTATATCAAGAAAATGCAAGAAATAATTACACGGAATGTAGCTGGTAGCTAATTAATTATCTGGGTAAAAATGTATTCCTTCCACTTAGTAAAACAGGCATTACGACATACGTAGTATTATTTATGTGCCGTCAGTGTCTAGAGTCGGTATTCACTACATACAGCTATGACGGCTATGTTCTCCTATTTTAAAACACAGAAGAACTTGAACTCTGAATATAACGTGATTATTTTCTTATCATGGGAACGTGATAGGCCGCGACTAATGTGCGAACTGACCCAATAAAAAAACAACAGATATAAATAATATACGAATCTGAATTTGTCAGTAAAAATGGCGCGCTACCGACTACGTCACGTCAGGGCGTCTCACCGGGTGCGCTGGTAGGGCGTGGAGAGGAGTGACGTCATGAGGAGTTGGAGCACGGGCGATTGACGTGGCATCCAGAAGGAGCGTTCTAACTCCCACTGCATGACCTCGCCCGTGTTCAGCACGTCCGACGTCAGGAAGAGGAAGTGTCCGATCTGCGGCAGCTGCCAGATCAAACCACCAAATAGTACAACACCACTCACACACCGCAGCTTTATATACAACTCATTCTTTATCATAAGCCTGTGCACATTGTTCGTACACATACTGACCTCTGCTCCCTATATCATAAAAACCATAAACGGCTTCTATGCGGTTCGCTGTTATATGGAACAGCTCTGCGTGCTCAAATTGTACTTCGAATGATGATTACAGTCTATTTTTATTAATCTACAACATTTGAAGGTGTATGATAAAGGGAAAACCGACAAGGCATTTGATCTGATGATTGTTTCTTACACCCGCAAGGCAAGCGCTTGCTGGTACAGGCGTTTTTTTGTTGTTTATTGCGACCAGTTGTCACATTTGGACAGATCTTCCACCGGAAGTTCTGGGTGTTCGTAACAACTATCAGATTAAATACTTAGTCAAATTTGCCACTTTATCCACTCTCCTGTTTAATGTATAGTTAGAATTCTGTAAAATATTACTTGTTGACTTTACAGTGGAAATTAAAACAAGGATTTCCATGAAAAACTGCCATCCCTGTAAATGGATCCAAATTTACTCAGTCCCCTCTCTACTCAGACCCCTTGACGACGAATTAGATCACCCACCTCCCACATGGCGTTGAGGTATTCGCGACCTCCTGGTCCGAGCAGATTGTCCTCCCAGTCGATCAGATCCTGCACAAAGGCCTGTTGCTGTTGTCGTCTCTCCTCCACCTGCTGTTTGCGGTTCTCGCGCTCACGGTCCTTCTCCTCCTGGCGGAGCTGGTTCAGCAGATCTGACGAGTCGTGCGGGGTGAGCACTTTACGCCGCCTTGTGCCTTCAATGAGAAACCCCAGGACATGACAAATTTTGGTCTAAAACTTGTGTATCTCACATTATCATACATCTAACATCAGAGGCTCAGCTTTGGTTTTATCACTCTATTACTATGCTACCATTCCCATTATTTCCCTATTTTCTCAAGTGAGGGACTCAAAGTCCCCAACACACTAACAGATATGGGTGTATTGATATCCTCCAAGGTAAAGTTTGAAAATCTAATTTTCATTATCCATCATCTTTCTCACATTTTTAAACTTGAATGTGCTCAATAATTAGGGAATACTAGGATAGTGTATCAAGATGGAGGAGCAGAACAAGTTAGTTTACTAAACTAACAAGTTCTGCTCCGAAAGCTTGGTACACTATATTAGTATTCCCTTTATTATATACCTGATATTATCAATAAAATGTATATATTTTACCTTATTAGCATCTAATTGGTTAAACTAATCATTATCAGTTCATAACAAACACGTAGAGATGTGCCAGTCCTGCACGCTTTGATTTCACTAACCCTTAGGTCAATACCCCGGAAGCAATCACTCTTCCCGCCAGTTTCTATGCAACAACAAGTGTTGCTATGCAGGTTGCTATGCGAGAACGTCACGGCCGCATTCTATCGCAATATCGCGACCTCACACAATAAATTTTGCTCCGAATTTTGCTCCTAATGTCAACAAGTCATGTGGTACAGAGCCTCAGAGGATGGTACTTACTGCACACTGTGCAGTATGGCAATTTACTGCACACTCTGTGAATATTTCACAATTACTATTTGCTTAGCAGAGGTTAGTAATTGTAAGATATATGTGCATCGGTATATAATAAACGATTTTCCTGACAAACAGTGTGCTGCACAGACATAACTCTACCTGTTACAGACATTAAATAAACCTTAATAAAAACAACCTACAGATATTACTCTGTTATTATATACCTGTGCCAGTATGTTACACAAATACCAACCTCTGCTAGGGTATTGGTATTAAATATATACCGGCACAGTATGTGGTATAAAATGATGTACCACCCTACTTTGAATACAAATTCTGATTGGCTGAAAAAAATTGCATTGACCTACTTATGAAATGCTGGCAGTGACTTGCAGCACTCCGCTAATTTATGTGTGCAAAGGATCACAGGAGTTGAAGGGAAAAAAAAGAGTAAAAAATGTGCTTAGAGCATATTCTGTGCTTGACTTTCACTAAGATGTCAACAGATATACCAGCACACTTTGAATCCAGCTTGGACAGCAGATTTCCTTCTGTAATTCATCAAATACTTATACTTGAAGGTATATAATAAAATAAAAATGTATTACCTTACTGGTACATACTCACATACCTTGTTTCTTTTGATAAAAATATTCCACTCGCTCTGCGAGCTCGTGGAATATTTTTATCAAAAGAAACGCGGTATGTGAGTATGTACCAGTAAGGTATATACATTTTATCTTATTACTACTTTTCATGTCGCTGCTATTTCTAAAACAGCACCAGCATATATCTATCAGCAGAGCTTTGCCCCTTCCACACCAGAGGGCAATACTGTTGATCTGCCGGAAGCCTAGGGCCTATTGGAGACTGTGTTAATTCTTCATAATACAAATTCAATAATAATTTTTGATCCAATTAAGATGCCATTAATATTTTAGCCATTGGTCTTTTTGCCTTTGTGTTTCTTTCATATGAGTATACTTTTTGAAGTGGACATCCGCTTGTACAGTGCTCTAGAGTTAGACAGGACTTCATCACAATTCCAGTATACTTCTAGGATTTACCTGTTATAATTTGGTCTTCAATGGGTCTTCCTGACGTCGCTGCAATGCTTGTCTTTTCCCGCAGATCACTATGAAGTGCAATGGAAACAGACATTCATCATCATTTAAACGGGTAATCAGCTTTTTTGTATCCTGTTAAGCATTTCAAGGTTTGGAACTATACGCATACTATGTTCTTTCATCAACAAAGTAGAATAAACACTCTCCCCCAAATGGAATACACACATATAACTAGACAAGGATACGCACTAATACTGAGACTTAAGAATCTAAAACTTGAAACATACAGAACGAGCAACTCATATAAAACTGCCATCCTCTGGAATGACTTGAGCTCCGAAATAAGACTACTCAATACCTTCAATGACTTTAAAAACTACACTCGAGGAAGCCTTAAAGCCTAATTAACTCAACTACCACATCAATAAGTGTGCATTTCAAAATAAAATTATTGGCCTAAAAAGGCCAAATCAGCAGGTGGATGCATTTAAAACTCAATACGAGAGACGAGTTACTCTGCCAAGTTTTCTGTGTTTGGAATGCAATTACATATTATCATTTTTTGGAATCCAAAGCAAAATTATTAACCTGTAGGCGATTTCAATTGACAATCAACAACGCCCTTCCTACATATGAAAGTAGCTGGTTGCCTCATGGTGACACCTTCATGGATCAGTGCACACAGGTATTGAGCCCTGTCTGCATGCTTCCTGACCATATGCCTCAAAATGGTGGACAAAACTATTTCTATGTATCCCATTAAAGTAGGTTTTAGATGGAAAATGATGAATTTACCCACCAAATAACACATACATGACTTGGTTTTGACTGATTCATAGAACATGATTATGAACCATTCTGACTTCTTTTTGTCTATAGATATGTTGAATAAACCATCAACTCATACACGTGCTGCCCCCCCCCCCCACCCCCTCACATTATGAGAGTTGGCAGAAATACATTAATAGCACATCAAAAAGGTTTTACCTAAATGATGACACTTCCTAGGGTGTAAGCAACTATCAGTGCCACTTATGGAGATGGTAAATGTAACATCAATGCTTAATGTAAATCAATACTGTGTGAACACCTGTTTTAGTATGGCTATTTCACAACTCTACGCACACACTTTTAACAAATATGGAAATATCTCAGTGATATAGAATCTACCTAGAAAATTCCTAGCAACTACTACATTTAATCTTCTTTAAATGAGGTATATATTATGATTGAATCCGTTTTACCGGTAGAAATGTATCCATAGAGGAGTTCTTAAAATGGACCTGTGACTAAAAAATATTGAAACGATAAAATATTACACTGCCAAAAAATAATAATCATATCCCTATCTATACTTAGGTAGCTATAAAAAGCAAAAATGTAGTCAGCTCACATAGTGATACTTCAAGCAGGCGTAATACAGTAGGCTATAGCCATAAGCTATGAGACCCTCTGTCCACCTGCTAATAAAAGTTATTATCTATGATATGTTTTCCGCAAGCAACTCTCTCTCTAACATCAGAAAACAATCAACACTTACTATGATATTCACGAGATACTCATCTGTACATATCATCCCTTGATTGCCACAGCTATTTCATATACGCAACACTGACAACTATTGGCTACTGGAGCCAACTAATAACAGGGTATGACACTCCCTAGAGGTAACTCCAGTATAAATGAAACGTTTATAAAAAAAGACAACAACGAAAAAAATCTTGATTTAATATAACTAATTCAGGATGCCAATTGAAGTCAGAAAAACAATGGAAATACTTTTCATGTGGAATTTGCTGCTTTATAGAGAGAGATAACATAAAATTGGGATAATATGTCGGAGTTAACGACGGCGTGGGGCTGAGGTTCTGTGGCGAGGTTCATGCCACTGTTTTATTGGCGTGAATGAGGCTCAATCAATATCAGATAAATTCTACCCATGGGAAAAATGTAATATATCGAAAATGAAAAAGGGGATTTGTATGAAAAGAATAGAAAGCTGTCAGCTCTGAAATAAAAGAAGGGATGGAAAAATGATGCAGTAAATAATGGCCATAAGGATTTTACAGCGGAACACTTACCGGGATAGCAGCCCCAGTTTTTGTTCAAAGACTGTTTCCAGTTTCTGACCCCGCTTGGAGATATAGTGGTCTGGACCGTTGTAACGATAGCAGTTCTCCAGCATCAGGCGAAAGTCTTTGACGACCTCCGTGATGGTCGAGTACTCCCTCTTGTCGAATTTCCTCCTCACTGTTTGATAAAAGAACAGGGCTTGTTACAACAGTTTCTGACGATTCACACGGTGATAGAGCCATACGACGATCACTATGGACTAAACTGACGTATCCTATGCTATGTTTCAAAGATGTTAGCTGGGGGAAGAGGAAAAGAGGATATATTTTTCCGGTGGAATTTAATGCTTCATAGAGACCAAAAATTTGAAAAACATGTCGTTGTTGGCCATGGCATGGAGTTGGGGGTCTATGGGGAGGTTCAAACTACGCTTTTATTGGCGTGAATGAAGCTAAAAAATTATCTTTGTTTTACCAATGGAAACAGAATATTATATTCTGAAAATGGAACCTTGGATGTGCCATCTCAGTTCTGGGTTTAGAGTGCACCTGGCTTGCCATTGAATATAGAAAATTTAGAATTATTCTTTAGTGATTCCTCTTTTTATTCAAGACTTGACAGCATTTAAAAGCCACTTCGGGTTTGTGCTTTGTGGAGCTATACTAGCCAGGATCACTTCCCGTGGAGATCGTTTGTATGAGATGAATATGACATGTAAGCAGTGAAACAGTGGTACGGTCAGAAATCGAACCAGAAACACTTTGATCCATAAGCGAGCAGGAAACCGACAGCGATTTCACCGCACTGGTAGTGGTAAGTGCCACATACAACATTACCTTCAAGCTATCTAAGTTGAGATAATGTAACTGGATTCGAAATTACAGTACTGCCATGAGGGATGAAGAAGTGGGAGTGGAGTGGGTTGGTGGAGGGGTTGGAGGTTAAGGCCGGTGACGTTTCTAACAATGTGAATATATTATATAGCATGTATCCTTCACAGACTCCACACATTGATTAACAAAGCTCGACCACTGACATACTCATATCATTAGGTATCATCATGTGCGATTTGTACCACAAGTAATAATTAAAACTTATGTACCTAGGGCGTAAATCATAAGTTATCATGGAGAGGTCTGTGAATTCCTTCAGCGAAAATATTAGTATAAATACTTTTCTGAGAAAATCGTAATAACAAAGAAAGGTGGAGTAGAAGTGTACCGTTGTGGGTCCCGCAATGATCTGAATTAAGACCGTCAATTAATGTTCGTCAAAGGAGTACATCCTCACAGTGTAGAAGGGAGGGGTCCCCTTAAAATTACCTAACTCATCTATGGTAAGAGTAATTTATCAAATTCTTACTGAACCATTAATAAGATATTATACTAATTACTTACACGTCGTTAAAATGTTTAACCACCTGAACACAATTTGACTGGTTTATTAGATAGAACTATAATTGATATAGAGCAAGTAAATTTAAGAAGGATAGGGACGGAAAACAAAAGGGAAAAAACGTCTACAGAACACGTAGACCATGGGCCAGTGATTATGAGGTGGGGTAGAATTTGAAAGAAGACTATAAATCATCAGTGGTGTCAAGCCAAAAGTTATCATCCCCTTTAGAGTTTATTGACTCCGCTATGAGGCCAATTCTGTAAGAACAGTGTGGAAGGCGAAAATGTTACACCATGCGCTTATGGTACAGTTGGCATAAGCTGTAGGTTACCCGGAATGTCAGTTGGGGTCATGAGAAACAGAGAAAATATTTTGGAATTTAAAGTACCTCATATAGACTGAGAAAACACGGAATAAACATCGTTATTGGCCATAGAATGGGGCTGAGGTTGGATAAGGAGGTTTAAACCACTATTGGTGTGAATGAAGCTCAATTTATACTTGATTCTAGATCTAGACCCCCTCCCACCTGATTTATACGAGAAAAGGGAATATTATAAACTGTAAATGAAAACAAGTATTTTCTCTGGGTTACGGGGTGGAGGAACTAATGATGCCTTTTAGCTGGTAAGAATTTTGGAACAGTTCTCAAAAGAATCCTTCAAAACTAGGAAACATTCATGTGCAACTGTAAGGCTATGGTCATGACAATTGACATGGATAAAACATTATCCATATATTAAATTTTAATGACTAGATCTAGGACACATGAAATTGATGAATGACTAAAATCTAAAGTCAGGCAAATTACCTATTGCAACTGAAATTCTAGAAAATTTATAACAGGCCCTAAGTATTTACGTAAAAAGCCTGTCACATGTTTTCTCAGGTGAACTCATAGACCGAACAGTCAATGAGTGCAAAGGAAAGATATTCTCGTGGATGGATTTCCTTAGTTTACATCCGTCAATCAAGGGAATCCCCTCCCACGTTTGACGTAAGCATGGAGGGTGTTCCCCGTTCCATGTTGTGAGCAGTGGGTGAACATGCGGCAGATCAACTGTAGGAACAAACGCAACTCGACAACAAAGAAATCGTGGGACTGGGGACTCTGAGTGAATACACCAATCGTCTGATGTGGTGGAGAATGTCATGATTATAGAGCTTCTAAACAAAATAAACTTACTTTTCCTGAGCCACATCGGTTCCTTTACACGTTCGTGGTAGTCCGCGAGCCCCATTCCTTCAGTATCAACTGGGTCCATGAATGGCCAGTTGAGCGACTTATTTGCGTCTGACATAATCTCTGTAAGAATCCTGTTACCCTGGGCAAGATCATAACTAAGAGGTTCCTTTTCTTCCTCCTGCTCTGATGCGTCTTCTTGTTCTGACTTTACTGTTACTTCTGTTTCGTTCTGGTCGGTAGAACTCTTTGGCTCCGCCATCAACTGATCACATGTTTCGATGTCAACATGATAGGCGCTCATGTCACCTGCCCCTCTGTGACTGCTCTCCTCGAAAGCACCACATTGTTCCTCAGCGCCATTTAGGTCAAATTCTTCTCCTTCTTCCACATCATCAGCCATCAATATATCCGGGACCCCCTCGTCAGGAGGCCTTCCCTTTGAACAACTTAAGTTTTCCATACTTCAATCACCCGAAAACTTTTTGGAAGTATGTTGTTATTTTTGGTAAAATTTCGGGGATGAAGTTCTCTCCACTCACCTCGCCAGGCCTCTCATTTTCTACTGACGCACGGATAGTTTTGTCTCCGTCCCATGAAGTGTATCCTTTAGATCAGTCTTGTGGATGGAAATAAAGTTTCTTAGAACACCTCCATGATATAATATTGTGCAAGGTCATCGCAAATATGGCAAATTTCGACAAAATCAATTGTACCTGGATAATGGGCAAAAATGATAGCAGGCCATTTTACCTTTCGGACACGAACGGAATTCCTGCGCTAAAAAGTATCTACTAAATATACGTAATCTAGTATCAAATGTTATTAAGCAGACATATAAAGTTTTTAAAATGTCTGATCTAATGTAAAATAGTAGATCTATGTGTATCTATATGATATGGTTGAAGGTGTACACTGAAACTTAAGAACTTGTTTCTATCGCTACTAAATATATGCAAATTAAGTCGCGCTTTGGCACCGTGACATCAAGCAGGTCCGGGCACTAATTTCCATAAAATAAAATATGACATTCCATTTCCCAACAGAGGTCCATATGTAGAAGCAACAATATAAGCCAATTAATTAACCTATATTTTCAGTAAAATTACCAATTTGAAATAGAGCCTGTATGAGATAATTTTGCATGGTTACGCAGAACTCTCACATGGGGAGCGGTTCTTATTTATAATTTAGTTCGGCTCGTACTTTGACCTGCCAGCAGGCGCATGTTTTATTATTTCCCCACTAGATGGAGGTACCGGACAGCTTTCAGACCACGCTGGAAGCCTGCTGCACATCTCCAGTCAACCTACACTGGCCACCAGAGCAGACGTTTGCTACGTCGTAGCTGAGTGCAGACAGGGGTTGGTTGCCAATCTACAGTCACCCCTCATCGTACCGACGCGAGTGGTAGATGCGCAGGCTTCCAGCGTGCTTGTACACTGGCCGCCAGAACAAACCCTTGCTTGCTCACACGTAAGTCAGGTTAGATTGAACATTTCCTATTAATGAGGAAGTGTACAAAAGCTGTTCAAATTATGTTTTACTCGTTTTGAAATTGGAGACAGAAAATTCTATTTATCAATAAAAGCCAACACAGTTTTTATCATGATGAATTCGTTCATTTACAGTACATCTTGCCTCTGATACAACCCGCTGAAGGGAACACATCGCTATAGGAGGCACCTTGCTCAGATATAGATGTCTGTAGATCTCTATAGATAGATATTCGTCTAGATCTATATCTATGTTTGTGAATGTTTACGCTCGTTGTGAAAATATGTCATGTATATCGTAATAAACAAAACCCATAAAAAAAGTAGGCCCTAGCTAAAGAATATCCCTCCGTGGCAATATACGAATATACACTCTGCTTTGAAACTGTATCATCACCTTTCCTTGACCTAAGAAAACCTCGATTAACGAAATGTTTAACTAGGTCTAAATTGCATTGTTTCAGAATTTCCATCAAAATCTGAATCATGTGAAAAGTCACCCTTGTGGACTCCATTTGTGGAATAATCTTGCATCGGCGGTATAGAATTCAAAATGTAAAGAACACCTCAAAATATATGTGGAAGGCTCTGTAGAAAGATATGATTGTATTAGTTGACCATATGGCATCTACATTAATATTTTTGTTATCTTTTATCATCACATCTATTTTTGTTCATAAACAATTGCGTCCCGCCCAGTAATCAGACTTATATCCTCCATAAAATACATTACTGGCGGGGGGCGTGGAATTCTCCAACCTCACTTACCTCTTGGCAGCGAATCTGAGCGTGAGTATCCCAGACTCAATAAAAATATTTGAATAAGAAAGAATCCACATTTTAAAAAAACACCTATCGATTGGTGCATTCATTCAGTTTTTGCTATGGTGTTATGTGGCATTGGATTTTAAGTGTAGAAGTATCCCGTTAATCAATTTAATCCGAATTCCCTACTACTACGTTACCGGCACTTAAACACTATTTATTTAGATCATAGAGCTGTACAGATTATGTAACCGTGGAAACAGTTTTCCATAAGGCGGGAGATACTTATTTCATTCACAAAAATAATAGCTGGTCCTCATGGTGAATATTTGCATAAAACTTGCCAGTTAGATGGGAACCATTCCGTATTTTCGTGCGTCGACCACCTGCTTCTTCCGGTCTCTGCGGAACTGTCATTGCCCCGAATTTCCGGTCAAACTTTCGCCAAGATGGCAAGCACAACTATTGAAACTTTGTTGTTTTTTGTCAGTATCCTCATATTTTGTACAGCTCTAGTTAATTCAACAGAGAATGACTTTACGGTTGATGTTAATCCAGGGGCACAGGAGTGCTTTTTCCAGCATATAACAAAGGATGCGAGTTTTGAGTTTGAGTATCAGGTGGGTTTCCTTCCAGTGTTTGCCTGCCGAAGGGGTCGAAGGCCTGTCTTATCGCCGGCTTTCACTCACTGGTGATTGGCGTTGTCAAAACAGATCGACGTCCTGTGTTCTTTCAATGTGCCATTATCATATGCCATGTCTACTCCAAATCAATCTATGTAAAGGTTTTCTCTAAGTGGAGGAATTCACTTATCAGTTGGTTCTTTACAGGTTGTGGCAAGTTGTTTCGCTGTTCAGCCTCACACTCAGTTCAGTGTTTCTTTGACATGAGAAATGTGATTGAACTTGCATCTTAAAAAAATTATTGTCACATTGTCAATGTCACTTTCTAATTTTATGAACGTGTCATTTTTAATTTAACACACAAAAAAAATACAATTATAGACCTAGCCTATATGGCGATAAGTAGATCTACAAGGGAACTTCTTTGTGGGCGTGGCGTGGTACCGTGACACTGACAGTTCAATCCACAGGATCTCTGATTGCAGGACGTTGGGGCCCACCAGTCAGGACACGAAGGTCCATCCTCTCCAGGATGTAAAAGCCCCATCTCGCTTCAGTCACACTAACGATGCCGCGGCCGCACATGTGGCGCCTGCAAAGAGAAATAGTAGTAGTGGTCATTATGGCACAGCTATTTTTGGAGGAAAATTGTTCTCGACCACTTAGCATGAAGATAAATCCACAATTTAATGTATCTAAGAAAGGCCTGTAATAGCTGTTATGTAAGAGGCTTGCGTCATAAGGCTGAGACGTTTTTAAGATTTTCAATGTACATGTACAAGGATGGTCCTACTGGTAAAAATCTTTTTATGATTATTTGACGCACAAATGATAAAACGAACAAATGATGCGATTTCCGCAAATATTATGAAATGTAAGTTATGATTTGATATTTATGCCTATTTCAGTGATTTATATAAATATTATGATGGGTGGGCCCTAACCTCCGATAGTTGGGCTCTAACGTCCTGACTTTCAGGTGGTGGGTTCTAATGTCTACATACTGGATCTCCGCTCTTATTACTCAGGATGTGTTCTGCCTAATCGCCCAGCTTTGTTTTGATTCCGAGAAATGTACCCAAAAGGACAAAGTTCAGCACGTGTATAAACCATAGCCTTAGGTCAAATGGTTGTACTCCTAAATCACAAATACATTTAGAACTCATACTTTTCTTATAAAATATATTGCGGAAGCTACTCTTTGGACTTTATGCTGCATTTCGAATAACTATTTATTCTAAATTACAACGCCACTGGAATCAGTGTTAAACCAGTTTATTGACAGCCTCAGGATAGTATTTACACTTCACTGAAGACAATTATGAGATGAATATTAGCTTGAAAGCATGCATCACCAGAACATTATCTCACCCCAGATATTTTTTGTCCATAGACTTAACATTGGGAACTCGTATCTAATGCCTATTAGATATTTATGAAAAATATCCAATGGGGGATAATGTCACGAATGTTAGCCCATTAGTCAATATTAAGGGTGAGATAAATTCAGAAACCCATTCAAGTTTAGGGTCAGAGCTCGATCCCATCTCATTTGAATCACGTAGTAATTCACTCGGCTTCGTCTTGTGAATTAATATGTGATTCAAACTCGATGGGATACGGGCTCAGACCCTAAACTTTCATTGGTTTCCGCTATAATATAAATGGCTTTTTTTTAGTGCAAGTGAATATATGAAATTCTCCTTTGGTCAATATAATGATTAATGATTCGTAGGACTACAAAGATATGTTGTTTTTAGAACCTTATTTCTCTCGGATCCTGGTCTTAATTAGAGATAATTACCTAATGACAAATACATTGATTCTTCAGGTGATAGAGGGAGGTGACCTGGACATCACCGTCTTGATCCAAGCCCCGTCTGGAGTAGTTATTGTGACTGACATTAAAAAACAAGATGCCGTCCACAGGTAACGAGCCTATTGATCATTCCCGACAGCATTAAAAACCAAGCGGCGCTACTGCTGGTGGCGTCAGTTTAGATGAATGGACAGAATGAGGCCGAAAAATATTTGGTCCAGTACGCAGTCTATCAGCCTAACTTGCAGCGATTTTGTGTAATCTTTGAAATCTTAATCAAGGGATCAGAAGTTTTAGTCATCACTTTGAAACATAAGTATGCATATATATTATCACAAATGTAGAGAATTACCTACCACTTTGAGGTCAGTTCAGGATTATCGCGGTTAAATATTCTTATTTATTCTAATACCTGAAGTGTATAATTTTATTCATTTACAAGTTTACTGAAATATTGGGTTCCCGCTTGTCTCCCTAATCCTGGTTAGTCAGGCCAATCATGTCCTGAACTTGTATGACTTCACGGAGCAGGCTGAGGGACCGCAGTACTCCATAAATGTTCTCTGCTCTTGAGGGAAAACAAATCTCTAGGGGCTAATGGCCCCGTTTACATCGACGTCCATTTGATTTCGGTTGATTCACATCCGGAATTACTTATCTACTATCAACACATTTCTCAAAATAACCCCCCAAATTATTTTCTGTGATCCCTATTCTTTTAGGTTACAAGCAGGAGAAGAAGGGGACTATAAATTCTGTTTGGACAACACCTTTTCTCGTTTCTCCAACAAACTGGTATTTTTCGAGATGATAACACCAGACACAGACCCCAACTGGAACATGGATAACTTTCCGGATCTCATGGAGGAGAATTTAGAAAATTACGACATGAAGATAGAAGATTTTAAGGTGGGTCCCATTTGTAGTTTTCTAGCCATATCTACTTCTGATATGACCCTAATACTTGTATCAGTACCTTTAGGTATTTCTACCGATCTGTATAAAGTTACAACCACGATAACTTATTTGTTGCCTTGTATACAAATTTCAGAGAATGTATGTACCTTGTATAAAATTTGCTAAAATATTTTAGATTTTACGCCCCTAGCCCAGACTATACTGTATCATGTCATATGGGTGGCCGATGACCATCAGTTTAGAAATAGAAATCAGAAGAATTCCACAAACAGCATTCTTTCAACTATTGCTATTAATATCTTAAACCAATATGCAGCTTTCACCAATCTGAAAGAAGGAGCCAGGTAGCGATGACTTTAACTTCGCAATGACGATGCTTTTTGAATTTATTTTATTTCTAAAATATTTGTTTATATCAACGTTATGTAGTGAGAGTGATGTTTTCGTCCCGGGCTGCTGTTTTCATCCCGGGCTGACCACGTTATATAAAGAGTGCTGGGACGAAAACATAGCTGTTGCAGTTATATACTCGATCAGGGTGACCATTTTTCTTGGGGCTATCATAGGTAAAGAAATAACAATTTTTATCTATATTTGAAGGTATATAGGAATAGGGAAACCAAGTACCGGTAAGCAAAAGTCAAAGTTACTTGGTGAGGAGTGGAAAAATTACTGCCCACGGCTGACGCCTAGTTTCCCTCTATTATTACATACCTATGGGTGAATGTCTCACTCTTACTGACTAGGAGTACAGATTTTGTTTGTCACTGAGTGACGAAATAATATTCATACATCCCTCCGTACTACGTAATCACTTTAAAATGGCATTTTTAATGATTTATAGGTGTATAATAATAAGGAGACATAGTGAGTGTACCTGAATTCCATCTGTTCCTCGATATTTTGGTCGGAAATGATTCACCTCATTCTTCGAATTCGGTGAATATTTCCCACCAAAATACCTCTGAACAGATTCCATTCAGGCACACTAACCATGTCTCCATATATTACACCACTTATAATTCCATTTTAGGTAACCTTGTTTCAGAACAATATTCCTGTTTAGAATACGAGGAAAACACACCTCATATCACAACCGATCCTACCTTGAAAATGACTTCTGCTTGTCAGAATCAAACTGTACCCTATGCAATCGCCTCATTGTTAGAATAATGAGGCATAACAACCACCCGTCACAACCTTTACGTCACACTGTCTCAGTGCAATCAGTTGGGGAAAATGGTTAAAGAAGCTGACTTTTGGTTACTGACATTGTCGCATTGGAAAAAAATGCAACAAAAAAACAGAACAATATTCGTGATATGTTCTCAAGGAACGACAATCAGTGATACTTTATTGGCCTATGATCAGTGTGTGAATATTTCTCTCTTCTAGAGTACTTTCGACAATATTAAAGAACGCCTGGACCGCAGTCAACAAGACCAAAGTCGTCTGCGCACGTACGAGTCGAGAGACAGGAACATAGTGGAGATGAACTTTGAGCGGGTCAACTGGTGGTCGGCCGTACAGCTGATCGTCATGATGCTCGTCTCATTCACACAGGTAATGCTTCCATTGTGTTTTTGATATCATTCTGATAAATGAGACGTGGGTATGACATCTCTTAGTAAGCCAGATGCGACCTTGATGATAATAATGAACAAAAATTAATACCATTCTGATGAACATGGATCACCATCTTATTTCCAAATCAGGGGCCCACCATGAAGTGCGTACGTAAAATTTCCAACTTTATTTACCATAGCCCCACCCCCTCATTGCGTACTCTCAAGAGATATCACGAGTTTGAGTCTGAGTTTATTTATGTCACACCTTTTGTTTGCTCTGCAATTTCATGAGTCGAAGACGAGTGACATTACAGAACCAACAAAATGAGTGATATAAATAAACTCAAACTCAAACGAGTGGTGTCTAGATTTTATCCTATCCCGTTTCCACATTTTTTCAGCATTAGAAAGTAGTAACATAAACAACACTTTATGTCACACCCGTGACATAAACAAATCCCATGTTAAGCCTATGGCATTCTTTATTAGGGGTAGGATAAATACTTTTATAACATTGAGTCAAATGACCGGGAAATAACAGAGAAAGGGAAAGGGCAGAGACTATGACATACAAGCAATAATACAATTGAGACTTATAAGTGAAAAAACTCCAATTACACTTCAGACATCATTCAAACGTCTAGTAGAATTGTCGCAACTACTTATTACTTGAATGTCTATATATGGTAATATCGAAATAAAAAACACAGTACTGCATGAGAGAATTCATTACTGTCAAAGTGATTGTAAACATGTGTATATTCTTGTTATGTGCTATCTCTTACTTTTCTTTTTCTTTGTGATAGTTGTTGATAAAAGGATCAGAAAGATGATACAATGAACTCTTATATCGAATAAGCAGTGTCATATAAACTGCTATGAACAATGCGGGCATATGTTATACTTGTTTCTATCGGTTTGTTTGGACTATGTCATAGAAGAACGCCAATATTGTGATGGTTAATGCACAACTGTCCATAAACAAATTCTGAAGAAAAAAACAAAAAAGAACAACTTTATAGATGGCCCCGAGGCATATTTGTGACATTGTATAAACATGACAATTTTGTTTGAGACTATTCCAAATTAAGATAGGGTCGTCATTTCAAGAGATGCGTCTCTTTGATAATTTATAAAATTGTTGAAAACATTGAAAAGAATTGAATGACAAGCTTCAATCTTTGATAGTTCCTATATACTCTGAGACGTTAGACCACAAACGAACAAACAATTTTCTGTAGGCTTTTCAATGTCAGGCCCAGTAGACACATTTGTTGGTTGTTACTGACTGGCAACATAATCAGTTGTGATGTCACTGCCATTAAGTGCGCGTTCACAAATATATATTTTAATCATAGCTAATTCCATCTCTTCACATGTAATACTATCTGCAATTAGGTTAGTTAGTACTGAAATTCTCGTGCAGAATCTCAGAAATTACGTCGGAATTAAAAAAAATTAAATTGACTGTCCTGGATAACGTCCCGACATCTTTGTAGAATAATTTTTGAGGTCTGCATTGTTTCATATCTTATGTAACCATTAGTAAGATTTTCTAAAATAGCAATTTGTTTTTTTAAAGCATGGACGCTACATTAACCTTATATAGCAAGAGAGTTGTATATTTGAATATCCTTGATCACTAAATCTTATAAACACAGTTTTAACCCAACCTTCTATATACTTTCGCGAACGACCATCCTACCCTTCTCTAAATTATGAAAAGTGTAATTGCTTGAATATAGGATATAATTTTCTTTACAGGTTATGATGATTCGAAGCCTCTTTGAGGATAAATCCAAAGTGGCTCAGATTCTGAAGATGCGGACATGACCCGACACTACGTCATGTCGTGTGACGTCACGCCTGTGAGCGTGAGTAAATGACGCTCAGAATGCATCGCTGTGTGATCTATTTTCACCAGCAATCCTGTCCCGACTTGAAGTGTGTATCATGCGTCTTCCATAAGTTACACAATAATTGCAGAATTTATAGGAATTGTAGTATTTCAATCTGGGGAGCTTGATAGAAACAATGCTCTCCTTTTCAGAAAGTGTGTTTGGAGAAGGACATATTTTTCTGGTTCTTTCTTTCTTATCATTGTGATAATCTGCAGGAATACTATGTTCGTGTAGATATTTATCGCAGTTGGCTTACACAAACTGTTTGTTATTTTATGCACCCATATACTGCTCATGGTCTAATGACAGAAATGAATTATTGTTATTTGTGTCACCTGCATCCCTTGACATCTGGTAGAGAATCGTAGATTCCAACGCTCCTCAATAACTTTGTAAATGACATGAGGAATTCTAGGGCCACAGACTAGAAGTGTTATTTGTAGTGTCCATCTTGCCGAAGTTTATTTTTCAACAACCATATTACGAACGTAATATTTTACATGTACGAATTGTTTCTAGAAGAAAGTTTAATGATATCCTCTTTGTATTTCATCTGAGGATTGCTATATCTGTTCAGCATTTAAACTTTGATAAAGACTATCGGTATATATGTAATGTGGTGTACATTCTTTTGAATTTAGAATCATATATACACTAGTAAATAGATGAAAACATACAAGAAGAAAACCGTGATTTATACGCGGATAGCAAAAACAGGTGAATGCATACACTCTTTCTATTTTAATAGATACCAAACAAGAATTCATCCATATTCACAGGTTCTAATACATTTCATATTTTAATACTTGATATTTAGCTAAGTGTAGGATTAACATGGGACACATACGACTTACTAATCTATTATTAAACTGGAATAAAATTACAGTCTGGCGAGGTGGAATATAATCAGTTATATTCTGTAGGAGAAACTTTTTGTCCTCTATATTCCTTCAGAATAATAATATGATCACATATAGATTCATTGAAACAGTATTCTATCAGTGTTGTATATAGTTAGAAGTATATACCTAAAGCACGATAATTTGAAACATTCATCAGATCGGCTGAAAATGGATGGAGAGCAAGGAGTAGCAAAATGACTTGTATGAAATGGTGATAGAGGAAACCAGTGAAGTATGTTAGGTATTTGTTATGGTGAGCAGAAATTTTGTTTGCTTGGTAATTGTGTGCTTATTCAATACTACAAGAAGGGACGGACTCTATATTTATAGACGTGATACGCCAGTGATGTGCCTTCGTAATTTGTAGTAATCCTGGTGACGACCGATAGGTAGAATCGTTGTTGAATTTTAGAATTTGATACTTGATTACAATATAGTAAACATACTCTGAGTGTGGATAAGATTACTCGGTGTGCAATTACCCACTGATATTTTCTATGTCCTAGGTTTCCCCTTCCACTATCCTGTAGGTATGAATGATTGGTAAAAGACAGCAGATGTCAGTATGGAAATGAATAGCAGCCATATTCTTGCAGTGAGAGGTTATGAGATGATTTGCAATGCCAAAAGTTGTTGATAGTATGTCAATTACGAGCTACTGTCTAGTGTATTCTCAGGATGTGTGAGGAATGTGTATCCCTTTTATAAACCAACCGGATTCACCTTCATCAAGACTAGTCTTTAATGCCAGTTGTCACAAGATACGAAAAATCAGGAGGGCAATCCTGGAACGTTTACTTGCTCATTTGTGGGATGTTTCTTTAGACTTTCCATGATTTATATATCAAGCACCAGCAGAAACGAATTGAGATTATCATCTATTGTTAATAGTCTGATACTCTTGTACAGCGTAATTGTAGAGATTTTATGAATGATATTCATTAACTTTATGCAGTCCGATATAAACTATTTAGCTAGGCAATCCCTATGATCATTACGGCAGAACAAAAACCACGCGTTCTGTACCTTTGCACCATTCTCGATGATTTATGTCCCTATGAACAAGCTACATACCCAGAACAAAGACAAGCAAAGGACAGGGAACAAAGCCATCTCACATTGGAAATAAGATACTTGAGTAGAGTGGTGACGCTTATATTTTATATGTTGTGCTCAGATTTCTATAAACAACATCTGCGACAGTTTCCTTATTAATGCATGGATCATGTGTTGCAGTGATAGTTATGCAGAAGAGGTAGAGATATTGCACTTTCATCGTAGCTAGGTCACTACAGCTTAAGGTCACACCGTCATTGGACTGGGACACAGAATTAAGGATTAACTCTTCAGAGATGAGGGTATAATTGTCCTTCTTTATAGCATAGTTTTACATCTCTTTACCTCGTCCCAGGTTGTTGATAAGTGCTTCTCCATGAGCGTCATATTGTTATACGTGTGAGCTAAACCTGCTTTTCCCCCCTATCAATTCGACTGTTGAATTAGCAGTAATACACAGTGGAATTATCCAAGCATGATCATACCCATGATGCCATTAACCAATTAACTATATTAACCGGAGGTTTCCATGTTTTGCGAGGAACATTATAAGGGACAGGAGGGGAATTATTTGGTTTTTCGATGTAATTTTCTTTTCTTAATTGGGAAATATGAAGGACATCAATGGAGGATACGTAGATTAGCCGCAGTCCCGAATAGTTCTATGTATACATATTCATTCTAGGAGAGTCCCTGTGTGCTTTTTTTACAACGCGCGTGTACAGGTTGTTGAACAGTCCATATCATTTCAGTATTTTGATGGCATTATTCTTCAGATGGCTCTGACAGTATGACTGACAGATCATAGGTTTTGCTACGTTTTCTACAATGTTGACACGCTAACCGATAAAAGGTTTAATAAATCTCTTTGAGTAAAAGAATGACTCGTTGTTTTTGATGAATTGATAGAAGCAAAGACCGTAATTTGTTTATTATGAGTAGAAGGGTTACCCCATGTGGTACTATCTTGAGTACTGAATCTTTGATACCCATACAGAATATGCACGATAATTGTAGTCGAAAAATGTATTACTGATGTACTACAATAATTCAGGAAGGGGAAATTGCTTCTAACATGTGTGGAATATTCCCAAACCAACGTGCTATTAAGACCTGATCATGACGCACACCTTAAATCTAGTTCCAAATAAATCATAAATCCAGAATTATTTGGTTATTCGATGTAATTTTCTTTTCTTAATTGGGAAATATGAAGGACATCAATGGAGGATACGTAGATTAGCCGCAGTCCCGAATAGTTCTATGTATACATATTCATTCTAGGAGAGTCCCTGTGTGCTTTTTTTACAACTCGCGTGTACAGGTTGTTGAACAGTCCATATCATTTCAGTATTTTGATGGCATTATTCTTCAGATGGCTCTGACAGTATGACTGACAGATCATAGGTTTTGCTACGTTTTCTACAATGTTGACACGCTAACCGATAAAAGGTTTAATAAATCTCTTTGAGTAAAAGAATGACTCGTTGTTTTTGATGAATTGATAGAAGCAAAGACCGTAATTTGTTTATTATGAGTAGAAGGGTTACCCCATGTGGTACTATCTTGAGTACTGAATCTTTGATACCCATACAGAATATGCACGATAATTGTAGTCGAAAAATGTATTACTGATGTACTACAATAATCCAGGAAGGGGAAATTGCTTCTAACATGTGTGGAATATTCCCAAACCAACGTGCTATTAAGACCTGATCATGACGCACACCTTAAATCTAGTTCCGAATAAATCCTAAATATAGTTCTGATGGTACCATTTTTGTTTTGTTTCATAATATGTCTGATGAACCTTTACCAGTGAGACTTTAACCATTCCTTACATTCTTAACAATACCAGAAACTTTAGGTTTCCAACATCAAAGTACACGATCCAGTACACCAGGGTAACTTTTTTTTATAACAACTAGGGAAATCATCAAGGCAGTGACATTATGATGTCATGCTTAATGACACGCAATTGTTACGACCATGGTTTGGAATGGAATCTACATTCACTCAAGGTAGCATCACGTCTGGTAGCAGGTAATTCAAAAACGCCACATCATCTAATCACAATAATAAGAGCTGTATAATCTGAAAATGTGAATACAAAATATACTAATGCCAGCCTTCCAGGTCTGTCACACATACATTTTTTATGTTTCCCCATGTATATTGTGGTTGAACGTGAAACGGCTGCCGCCACAGCCTGATCTCTGCCACACTTGAATGCATCCACAGGCTGCTAGAGGTCGCTCTAGTCTCATAGGGGGCGCCACCATTTTGCTGAGAGTTCCGAGAATTGCGACCAGATGGTGCTAGATTAATACATACAAAATGCATTACAATTATGACAGGCCTTTCTAGAACAACTTGAATTGTGGTTCAATTTTTACTCTAAGTGATCTAAAAAATGTGAAACCTTTTGCCACAGCAGAGTCACATTATCTGAGGATGTCCCAGAGTGAGAAAACATAAAAATTATAGAAGGGCCATGCCTAAAAAACAACGAACTGATCCCTCTATTAGATGTTTATTCTAACCCTGTGTAAGTGGACAGCTTTTATCAGCGAACAATTTGGCCCGGAATGGAGGGTGTCCGTTTAGGCAGGGTTCTACTGTAGCTTTAAACTTTAATACAGTAAAACCCCTCTTCCAGGACACCCCGCTTAAGGGGACACCCCGCTTAAGGGGACACCCCGCTTAAGGGGACAATTTGCTCGGAACGGAAATTTTCCCCACTATTAAGAGTTTATTTTAACCCCGCTTAAAGGGACACCCCACTTAAGGGGACACCCCGCTTTAGGGGACAGTTTTTCGGTACAGAAATGCTTAAAAACCCCGCTAAAGGGGACAGTTTGGAAGGACATCATATCAAAAAGACTGAAAATCCAAGTTTATGGTGCCCGTTTGTACAGTACAGACAGAACAATAGACTGAGCATTCCCATGAGGGCCTGGGCGGCCAGAGTGTGTTTTTTCATGGTAGTAACCACATCTCTAGCGGGTCTGGGCGGGCCACAGTGAGTGGATATTAGTACCAGAGATTTTCACGCCTGCTGAAGGTGCCAGGTAAGAGGCCCCCTTACAGGTTAGCTGTGGGCGACACAGGGAGGGCTGGGGGCTTTGAAGGTGCGGTATTCAGTGAGCCGTCGCGGCTCTGGGTGGCTCACGATAAGTCCTTTTAGGGCTGCTGAATTCTCTCAGAAGTTACTGGGGTGGGGGGTGGGGGGGGGGGGGGCATTGACTGGGGGTATAAAAAGGAGAGAATTTCACAAGGAAGGCATATCCACATTCAACCTCTATTATCTTTTTTTTGTTTGTTGTATATTTATATTCATTTATAATATATAATTTATAGCTATTTACTTAATTATGTGTTATTGATAAACATTTTAATCTAATAACCATCGTTTCCTTCATTTATGTAGGTATTCTCTATTGTATAACCATTGACAGACTGAAAACCCCGCCATAAATCTGGAAATTCTTCATGTAGGACTCTAGTCGCAAACACACAAATGACAGAAGACTTATAAAATGATATTTCATGTGTTTTGGAAGGTTAAACCTCCTCAAGAAACATTATCAGCTCCTTCTAATTAGGAAAGAATAATGAAAATTTATCGAAAATGATCGTTGATAGTCAAAATGGCAATTGATCTATGCCTTTTTCACACATGCATACAATATTTAAGCCAAGTTTGAGGTGTGCTGGCCTGTGGATAGTGAGATCCAGGGTTCAAGGCTGTCATGCCACTGTGTTTCCCACTTGTCTGACATCCTCATCTCATAGAGCTGATCTTGCATTATATCAACCTGGTTGTTGTTATGACATAAAACACCACCAATTAACTTATGACAATGATAGCCTAGCAGACTCATTCTGCAAGTAGGACCAAATGGTATGTTCATAATTGGGGAATGAGCATGGAATGACAAATTGATAACAACTAAAAGGTTTGGGTTATATTCAGTCCATGGGTCATTTCCTGTTACCTACTTGCACTAAGTGAACTTACCATTTTTCAACTGCCTGTCTAGGATCCAAATATATCAAGCACCTGTGTGTCAATGGGATATTTTTGTCTCTAGTGATTGGTCATAGTTAGTTGGGTATGCCTCTAACACTGAGACGCTGGCCCTTTGTTCCCCTCTCAATGTCAGATGGTGAAAGGTTATTGTTTTGCAGCAAACTTAAAGTCTATATGACCACTCTAACCATTAGGGAGAGTATATGAGTGTGTGACACATGCCCAGAAACAGCCTAACAAGATAGCTATTAGTCAACAGGGCAAGAGGACTGTTTGGACCTCTTAGATCCAACTTGGCTTGAAAGGCAATTTAACCATCAAAAGTCATCTGTTTGTTATATATACAATCAATATGTTATCAGAGTAAGGAATATCTTGATCCTAAGACAATTTTTAGAGAATTCATTATTTGAATGGATTTGACATTCAATATCGATTACAATTGTACCCCACTTTTACACAAGGCATATATTTATGGAAGTTTGTACACTTGCAGTTTCTAATGCATTCTTTTTTGCAGCCACAATTCAATAGTTATTGACAGATATTGGTTTAGAGCACCTTGGATGGGAGGTATGGAATCTGATATCCTTGCTGTCACTATGAAGAAGACTATCCTCATGTCATTACAAAGGAAACAAAATAGTTTTATTTTGTTATATCAAATTATAAGAAGTCTAACTAGTTTGCAGGAGGAAGATGATTAACCTTTTCTTAAGATTATATTAACTGTTTCTTTTGACTTTTACCCATTAGGCTGTAATTGGTGTAAATATCTCAAACAGCATCAAACCTGTCAACATATTTAAGTTGCAGATGAAAACAGCACAAAGATATTACTGAAATAATTTTGAAATATAACTGTTGGACCAGTCAGCAGTACATAAATTCATAAGGGATGCACCACCAATAAATAGCTCTGCTTTATCACAAGATATCATAGTGTCCAAGACTGATTACTATGTTTGAAAGATTCCTCCAAATTACTACAACATGCAATCTGGAGTAGAGCTCACAGTCAGCTTTCTAAAACACAAGGCTGTGAGTGAAATTTGGAGATTGCATGTTGTCAGGCAAAGCTGTAGTCCAGGATGGACTGGGTCCATTGCCCAAGCCTTAGTTCTACATATCCATCATTCTGTGTTTTCCTGACCCTTCAAGACTGTGTACAGCCTGTACTTCTGATTTATCCATGATTTATCTCTCCTGTGCAGCATAATATGATAAGTTGATTTCCAATAGAAGGAGATTCCTAAGCTGATTTATAGTATCAGAATCAGGATTTTTCACAAGGATTATTTGAATGCTTTCCTCTTCCCCCAGATATTAATGATCTGTAGAAATATTTTTGTAGAACATGAAATTCATCAGCTAGCCTGGCTTTCCTGAGGACAGACAGATTTTTAGTCCTACTGCCTGACTGCCAGCCATTGCAATCTCATTTTGCTACTGTTTTGCTAGATATATTTTCCAAAACAGAGGAACCATGGTGGGTCTTTTAAATAACAACTTTCCTTGAAAGAATGCTGCCTGTATGTCTGGATGAGACTTCTCTAAGATGCACTAGTATCTCACATGCATAGTGTGTAGGTCATTGCCAATGATTCTTGTAAAGACGAATCAATGACCAGTGCATCTAATTCCAGTTGCGGCATAAGCAATCAGAACTTGGACGTGGATTGGCCTTACCCCTCATAGTACACTAGTTATGTCTTACCTTGCATCCTTCTGCTCATTGCAAACCTTTTGAAATAGCAGATAAAAGGCAGTATTTGTCAGATAATTTGTCTATCTTGTATCTTGTGCAACTGGTACACTTGGAAAAATGCCTGAACCCATCCACAACTATTAAAGACTTCAATGCATGTGGTTGTGTTTAATGTCAAAATAATTTGGATTATGAACAAATTTATTTTTCTAGGAACAAGAAATCCCAAACTATCATTACAAATTCATTATGCATTGAACAATCAAATAGAATTTATAATATCAACCCTAACCACAGGAGTGAAACAGGTACACAGCTGGGTTGTTGTAAGTGAAAACTGTTAGGGGCCAGGTACTAGAGGCTAATTTCATAATGTGAGACTGCACATGATCCTTAAAGTTGTGTTTATTTCACCTAAAATCATTTATTATGATGCTATTGCTACTTTCTGTGAAGGTCTGCTTAATTTTGGGCCAATATTGCCAATTTTATATCATAAAACAATATTTTGTAAATGATGCTTCAGGGCATCACCAAATCTAACTGATGAAACTGGAAATTAGACTATCCAAACAAATAAAGGAGGCATCACCCAGCCATCTCCAGTCAGTACCTTGAGGCATCACCTGGCCAGCTCTAGTTGATGCCTCAAGGCATCACCTTGCATGAATAGGTTAAAATGGTATGTCATGCTTAGCTGGATCTATGAGGTCCAAACAGCCCTGTTGCCCTGTTAATCATAGCAAGTGTCTAGAGATAATTGTAATTAACTAACCTGTCAAGCGCCTTTAGGCTCACACAAGGTCAGCTCTATGAGATGAGGATGACAGACAAGTGGGAAACACAGTGGCATGACAGCCTTGAACCCTGGATCTCACTATCCACAGGCCAGCTCACCTCAAACTTGTCTTAGATATTGTATACATGTGTGAAATAGGAACAGATCAAATGCCATTATGATTATTAACGCTCTTTTTCAATAAATTTTCCGTTATTCTTTTCTAATTAGAAGGAGCTAACAATGTTTCTTGAGAAGGCTTAACCTTCCAAAACACATGAAATATCATTTTATAAGTCTTCTGTCATTTGTGTGTTTGTGATTAGAGTCCTACATGGAGAATTTCCAGATTTATGGAACTTTCGGCAGAAAATCCAAGATGGCCACTCCCCACTTGTTGGTATATGGTAAAAACATTAATAAATCAATGATTCCATATCTTTATGTTCCTCTTGTACACATTTGAGATGATTCATATAGGTTTCTTCTTGGTAATAACCATTCTGAAAGTGTCAAAGTGCTCTGTGATGGTCGATTTTCAAAATGGCCGCCACTCGGCTCTTGGGACTTATCTGCAATGCCCATGCATCTAAATATTTTCCTTATGGGCTCCCCTAACTATGTGCCAAAACTCATGCTTGTTTCATTAAATGCACAATCATGTGCTATATCTGCCCCACTATAATAGAGAAACCCCACCCTCACACCGTTATCTATAGGCAGCTTCCACCCAATAGAGTATAATGTCCATGGTGTCTCCAAGTGCAAATGGTATGAATGTTCGTCATTGATGAATGAGCGTGCATTTTCTGTAACCCACATGCACACAACGACCTTGCCCTTTCTGCAACTGCCTGAGACTAGAATCTAAACATATCAAGCACCAGTAGGTCAAGAGATATTTCGATTTCAAGTGATTGGTTTGGTCAGCTGGGCAATAATGATTTATATTACATACTAATACAAGCAATGTAAGCACGCTCTAACCAGTAATACTCCAGTTGAACAAACATTTGGAAAAAACACAATAGTCAATTTTAAAATCCTTTGTATCAAATTATGCAAGTAACTTATTATTATATACCTGTGGCTGTATGAATTACATGTACTACCCGCTCCTACCCATGGCGTATTTATACCCGTACGTCACAGTGTGACGTACGGGGTATGTGGTCACGTAACTAGGTAAAATATCGCCATTTTTAGGTATATAATAATGCCAAAACTGGCTGACTATCTTCGTACGTCAAAATACTTGGTAAAATTATTGATCACATACATCCCTCTGCCTATGGCATTGGGATGTATGTGATCAATAATTTCACCGCATATTTTTGAAGTACGAAGACAGTAAGCCAGTTTCCGTATAAAATGTATGTGTACATACACGTATTAAACGCGTTAATGTTTTCTTCTTTTGCCGCTGGATTTAACCTTAAAGTTCCAAAAGATGGGCTGAGTTGCATCTCTCTATCCCCTGCAGAGGGCCCCACTAGTCCTTGCTAATCCAGCAGAGGTCTTTATAGCCACGGACCTGCTAAACCCAAGTCCGTGTTGTAACCTTGCCATCTATGCTATAACGCCATTAAATCGAAAGGACTCAATGGAACAACACTTTTGAAGTAGATAACGAAACAAAAAAATGTATGAAATAAATGAATCATATGCCATCGGCGACTGCTGATTGAGTATACGACGTCGTGTCATTAGCCATCTATTGGGTGCAGTGGTCACTCACGGCCAGATGGGATTATGGCAGTGCAGCTTTAACAATTAACAACACTATTTTTTTGGATGAGGAAACATTTTAAATCCATTCTTTTTCATCGTTGAGCCGAAACAGCATTGTCAGCAAAGATGAAGGATAATTTGCAATATATCAAACATTAAAAAACATTTTATTTATTTACCATAAAGTTGTTCTCGACAAGGCGAGTTTTTCAGATACTGTATGCTCCTAATTCTCAATTCTAATTGATACTCCCAGTCACTTAATGCACTCCTCTCGTAACTTCTCGTCGGCTTCAGACCTTTTTCTATGAAAGCTCATATCCTTCTCTCAACTGAGACCTTATACTGCCTATAGGTTATAAAGTAAGGGATATCAGAGTTCAGAGAAATCCCTGAAACCAGGGATTTTTATAAAACACAGAAATATTATCCTCAGCATTTAGAATTATTTATAGAACCTGTATATATATATGTCAACCCCACAAACATGAGGGGGGGGGGGGGGGTTCAGTAGTGAAGACCGTTAATAGCGACTATTAAAGGGCAAAGTGTTTTTCAGACATGACAATCGTTAGGGATCTCAGCCAAGTGCTGAGATGCGACCGTTTTGCTAGATTTGGGCGTTTTCAGTTCTGACGATCGCTAATGATCGCAAGTAAAACGATCGCCCAGAGAGTCACAATGGGAGACCATTTGATACTTATCGTAACTTATTCAAATTAGAAAATATTTGGAGTGAAGGGTTCTGATAATCTGACATACCTAAATCACATCCGTGAGAAAGATTTGTCTCAAAATTTGAAAAATGCAGGAACTGCACCACTCAGCCAGCTTGTGCATAGCCCACTGTAATGCTCGGTTATATTTGAGCAGGGTAGGTCCAAGGTCACTTGATATTTATAACTAACAACGCACCCATTCAAAAAGTGAAACATGTCTTACATATGAAATACTCAATAGGAAACCACGAAATCTTAGGACTGGGTTAGATGGACATGGACAATTCTTCGCTGTATATGGTTTAATTTGAATAAGTATAAGTGTTTCAAATTAATAGTTCCCTATTACAGAATCTTGTACCTGGCAGAAATGATCGCTATTGACCTCAGATAGCGACCGTTTTAGTAACGATCAGCTAGCGATCACCTGTAGCGCGTTGCGACCACGTCTGTAAAACATTTCCCGCAATTAATCGCCCAAACGATCTCACACTTGCTCTCCGATCTTAGATGATCTTAGCTAGCGATAGTCACTAGTGAAACACCCCCTGACTTCCCTGTAAAAATGAGCAATATTCCTTCCATAGCTTCAGGGTTTTCGTGGAAAAAACGGTCAATAGAAAAATCATGGATGAGAATCCCTGAAAATCACTAAAACCACTGGGTAGTTATTATACAAACTACTTTGAATGCCTAGGTAACCCCAGCAGTCTCCCATGCAAACATTTGGTATAGCATCAATAGGGCATAAAGGATAAAGTGATTCCGGTTAGAAAGGAAATGGGGCCATCCATAAAGTACGCACGCAGAATTTCTGAAATTTTGGACCCCCCCCCCCCCCACCCCTCTCCCAATCTTGTCCGCAATAGAACAAAGAGGGAGCATACGCAGATTTTCCAAAATTTCTTATCCCCCCCCCCCACACCCCCCCCCCTCGGTGCGTACATACTTTATGGACCTCCCAGTAGACTTCTTGTCGAGAGAGGCTTGGGGGGGGGGGGGGGGGTCTTCAAGGGCGGCTGACATCCCAGAAGAGCCACGAGAAAAGTTGTATGCTAAAACCTCACTGTATTGAACACTTTACCCATTTAGATATTTTCTCACCGTTTAGAGGCGGATAAGAACTCTAATAATTCAAGAGGAATGCTGAGAACCGGTGAGATCGATGCTCCCACATGTTTGTAAACACGTAAACTGCCCGTAACTGAGGCAGTTCCTTCTGTAGTGCTGCACCAAGGGTTGATCCACTCATGCCAGGGGTGCAGTATCAATAATGTTCGGGCTACCATAACCTATTCTTTATGAATCAATAGGAACATGATAAGATGCCCAAGGATAATTGGTAAATTAAAGGAATCTTTGACACATTACAAAAGTATTCCTTCTTTATGTAAGAAGGGCATAATTATGGATGTTTCCATATGGAAACGGCTGTGACATAATTCCAAGGATACCAGCGTTCATAGTTTTCTCAGCCTGGCCATTTCCCCACAGGAATTCTTTATTGCAGAGAGAAGTGACAGGTGCATGATGGGTTATGACAACGAGCCTTATCATATGCGTATACAATTCAAATCTTCCTATGGTTCACTTTCCTGATGAGTAGTTCCCCGACATATCCTATTGGAATCCATGTTTTCATCTGTACTCCATCATGTATGGGAAGGCCATCATAGTGAGACCATCTCTAGATATAAGGAACTGTTCTATAGCTCCATGATGCCTCCTTATTAGATATAGGTTATGACATGGACAGTATACTCTCCATATTGACAGTATACTCTCCATATCAAATTGTCCATAGTTGTGTTAATGATAATCGTCGACTTAACTGACTAAACCTGTTGCTTGCCGGATACTCCTATCTATTATCCACCTAATACAAAATGTCCATAGAAAATACATAGGGAGTGCGTATGGACATACCAAGAGCATACAGATATTTTGTATACTCCAGCGGGGGGGGGGGGGGCATAGGGAAAAATAGGGCGTACGGAAAAATAGTGCACAACTAAAACAAAATGATATCGATATGGCACTTGTCCAGAAAAGGTCGATGATAAATACAATATAGACTGGTTTCAGATAAATGCGGTTGTATGCTCCTTGGAATTGACTCTAAACAATATTTATTACTGCGCCTCAACCCCTCGGAGCATACGACCGCTTGTATCTGAAACCAGTCAATATTGTGTATTTATCTTCGTTTTCTCTCCATTTGTATCTCAAACACTGAGAAGAGTCAATTAGCGAGCACTGCGTCGACATAACAAGACGGGATAGTCTTACATGTTGTTCGAAATGTGGCGTCTTTGTACTTGTGTTCTACTGTGTGCGTGTTTCAATTTGACCCGAATATGGAAGATCACCGTCATTAGCCGTCGTGAAAGATTTTCCTTATTAAAAAAAGATATCCCCGGAAATCACCTCCACCCAAGAACCAACCTTTTTCAGACAGATTTAGACAAGAGCTGTGGGTTCTGTGGTAGGACCGTATGTTAGGATGAATTACATTATAAAGAGCCATCTCCTCTGACAATAATGTCAGTGTAAAAAGTTGCTCAAAGATGTGAGATCCAATATAGTTCCTGAATTTGTCGCAAGGTGGTGAGCAAACTATGGCTTGCCAGCATTAATATTTTATACAATATACGACATTCTTGATATACACAGGTATATATTACATAGATCCAATTTCCAAAGGGCCCAAACTGTTTGATTTTCTCCACAGTTCAGCAGTGGATCCCTATTCTAAAGATCAATAGATGTGCATCTCTACCCACGCATGGCAATGAAAAAGATAATTCCGTATATTGTAATTCCAATGAGAAACAATTTTATTGATGTGAAAAGATGGAGTGTCATGACATCTAATTAGAAACCAAATCTATCAGCCAGATGGAAAGTGTTATTGCTGTAACCCATTAAGCCTCTGCACTGCATTTAGGAAAGCAAATGATATTTGATACTAGTATCTTATCCAAAGCACAACTTAGAATGGGGAAGTAAGTGGGAGATCGCACTGAGTTGAAAAAGGGCACTCACCGTCCCATATACAAGACTTGTCCTAGAATGTTGGTAGAAGGTCAGTAATTTGTGTTTATGAGAAGCAAATCTACTTCTGTTTCATCATGACTAATTGATGCTGGATTAAAGACACTAAACGAGATACTAAACACTATATTTAGCCTCACATAGATTGTTAGTCATTACAGGTTGGCCAGCCTCTTGACAAATGAATAGGATGCTGACAGGTGTCAATTACGTGTGTTTTGCGAAACTTCAAAAGCATGCCTCACCATGCAATTTATTGCCTTTATATCACTAAAGGTGGTCTAAGCTTCCCTTGCTATACCTGGAGTCGATTGAGGATTGCCAGTTGATCCTCCTTGATGTGCGAAGCGAAGCCGCATGTTTGCCCAAGGATGATCCACCAAGATCTCCCTCAAAATGGAATAATAGTCAATATCAAATGCCGGCTTTTTCATGGTGGTCAAATATCTCGCATGGAATTCGATTCATTTGGTTATTTTATCATAACTATTCTGTCTAACGTGGCCTACAGATTGGTAGCACTTTAAGATATTATTTACCGTGATATCAATAGAGGGGTGCCTGGGGCCCGTTTAATAATCTAGGATCGTACATGTAGACCCTTTTCTGTATGCCATGGAGATCAGGGACGATGTGGGTCAACTTTATTCAACACTTATGGGACGACCTTATGGATGGCTAATTATATACTGTCGTAGCGAACAGACTTTACATCATTAAACGACAACCCTTGTACGACGTACAGTATTCATCGAAACATCAAGTGCTGAAAAATGAACAATCGGCCAGGTCTGTCAGCAATCCCCGTGAGGGAGCGGGGATAGCGTGCTCAGCTGCTCATTAATGGGGTAGGAGGGGAGGATTACCTGACAGGACAGAGAGACATCTACTGAGGAGATTGTAAGGCCCGGCTCCATCAGAGAGACTGTTAAAAGACTGTTGTATTCGAGCAAGGGAGTCCACACCACTGGTACATGGTTTGTCCTGCTGTGAATGATTAGCACATTTACATCATATGTAAATGTATTTTTGATCGTTCATTGCGATGACTCCATCGCACCAGTGTGGCATACCCTGGCTTTTCCTGCGATGGATTCATCGCAGTTGGGGTAATAGAATCCCGCCGATGCACCGTCGATGGGCCCATAAAACGTGTGCGACGATCCCGTCTCTCTGATGGAGCCGTGTGGGTGTGATAATGCCTAGTGTCTTGTAGACCCAATTCTATTCGGATCATACTAATTAACCTCTACTTTAAGATATATTCAGTGAATTGTGAAACAACTGGGCGACACATAACAATGTAATTATTCATAATCCGGTTCTTTTCAATAACTTTTTATTTACAAATTGACATGGAAAACACATAAGAGTTCTACGCCTAATTCAAAAGTATTATATCCGGTATTTCCTTATTTTAGGTTTGTGCCTTTGCAATATAGCTACCGATCAATATTACAAACACCCATCTTCTGTGTGCTATGTATCTAGCTTACAATAAAGTCAGTGATAACATCAAGCTGTTTATGTACAATGGAAATAGATTGTTTTCTTTTCGTAAACTACTCTGTCATACTTTACGTGCGCAGTAGGTACATGAAGAAACTGAAAAAATAGGTTATGAGCAATGAACTCCGTAAAATACCCTACAAGGTGCATAAAACTACATTTATAAGGGCTATCTGGTTTGTGTACATAGGGTATACATGTATGGTATTTACAATCGTAATTATATTCTAAAAATGCTTTAGGCACATCGTACACTGAATTACCTGTGTATGAAGATAGGAAATGGCCAACAAGTGCCCTTCACTATTACCACTGGAAACGGACACTATATGACGTCTATAATGTGTAGACGTAACGTGGAGAGCTGTAGCCCATCATACCTCTAATCATATAACAATAAATGTTTACTGCTTATTAAAGCATATTACATGGGATCAGATATACTAAAATGAAGCTCCTTTCCTATGAGAAATATAAATTACCAATATCCAATTTTATGTAGCATTTAAGTACTGTATGCCTGTCTGGACATGTCAGCGTAGTGACAAAAAGATCACTTCCATAATCATGACATGCCACACCAACTTATATCAAAACAACCTTTGAGCGTCTTTTCTCCTTATGACATGGTAATCATCAATATATAAACCCTAACTGGGCGTCCGTATCCAACGATATATACCATACTAACAAACGTCCTAATACACTGTTACGATTCCGACGAAGTGAACAAAACAGGTTTAAGCATTTCCACTACGTATTTGCACCCAACCTCAGGGGCTCTTCTACCTCTCCGTGTGTACATACAATATCTATTATCTATATACGGACCTTGGCGACTTTCCTTCCCTTTTAATATTTATATATCACTGCTCTCCCGCTGTCCCGCTCTCCCGCCCCTGTTTCGCCGCTTGTTGCGTCTTCTTCCGTTTCCCTCCTCATTGTTCCTATTCCGGTTTCGTGGCCTTCCGCCATTGCGGTTTTTCTTCCGGTTGCCCTTCCCTTTCCGGTTGCGCCTCCGTCCGCCGGTTGTAGTTGGTCTCTCTGACGTGGCCGCTGTGGTGGAGGTGCCGGTGGTAGGAGCGTCCCCGGTTAGAGCCTGGATGCCGCTCTTACAGATATCGGTCTTCTTAATGGCCTTCATAGCTTTCTTGGTGTCCTTGTTGCGCTTGTTATAGGGGTTGACAAAGGAGACCACAGCTCGTCCGGCCTGCATACGGCCCATCACAAGGTACTGCTGGGCCGAGTTGCTCGCATTGGTGAGAATGGGACAATCGCACAACCGCCCGTTACTCACATACAGCTCAATGGAGCGAAGGTCACGCCGGCGCATTCCACTCTTTTTCAGAAACTTCTTTCGTCGAGAAGGAACTACTTTCAGGTCATTGCCGAGAATCACTGTTTGATCCACGCTCATCTTCAACACTGTAATTTGAAATAAAAGATACATGTTTTAATGAATCACGGCAGTACCTCCATATTGTTTACAAGACAATGTTAATGCAATATTCTCACACAATCATATAGAATGATAGCACAGGTTGACAAAACTGAGAATGTATCGTGGAAAATAATGTTAACGTCTCAGATGTTGGGATTCCAAGAAGTAAACTGTAAAGTGGGATTCTTAGGGTGTTTGTCGGAGACAAATCCTGCTGAGATTCTGTATTTGAACACAATTTCTTTGTCTAAATTGTAGGGTTCCATTTCCCTGAGACATGTCTTTTTTCTCCTGCAATTGTTGACGACATTTACTCCAAAAAACGGAACAGACTCTCATGAGATTTTGAACCATGTGGGGTACATGAGTCCCAACGTGTGAATTCAACTTTATATAACAAGAATATTTCACGCCAAGCTTAATATCAATGCTAATAATAATTCTACTGATAGAGAAAGGGCAAAATCCAGGGCCTAAACATCACGAGCCCACGCAATTAACACAGTTCTCATTCCCTCAAGCGAAGCAATTAAAGTATCCGCCACTTGAAAATGTTCTTGCCGTGGGCTAAAAGACCTGCTTGAGGTTTCCCCCATGGGAACGTCAGATTCCCATCTGGAGGCAGTGCAGATTCTGTCCCACATGTTTTCAACTCCTCCAGATTAATGTATTCAAATATCTATGCCTGCCAAACCACGGATTATGCTCTATTATTTTCTTAAGGGAGATTTCGGTATTATGGTAGCCGCGCGTTGTGTGTATACTCCATCGTTGCACTGGACAAATTCAATAGAGGAAAGGTCGCTACAATTAAAAGCAAAAAGACTTTGATATTGTCTTCAATGGGAAGACAACCTTGGTCATTTAATATTATTCAAGATTGTAGCACTTAAAGTGCTGTGCTCACACAAATTTCCTTGCACTAACTTCCACATAACGAGTAATTACACCAGCAATAGTGTGCACAATATACCAAATTAGATTTCCTCCAAACAATGTATTGTCCTCCAAATGCATCATTTGAATTGCATCACACGTCATTGTCTTTACAATTTGTTTACGCAATATTCTCTGAGAAGTATCAGTCTATTTAGCTTGGATGAACGATACATATTGAACCAGGACAACGTGTATGATGATATAGCTTTTATATAAACCTACACTTAGACGATAATCGTGGAGTATACGCTTATTCCAAGAATCCTAAGGTCATCGGAAATTATAGTTCTGTTGGGAGGGTTTGAAAAGCCTAACATGGTCAAATTGCACCGTAAACTACCCGTCTCTGTGATACTACATATCTATATCAAACTAGAATTATGATGTGGTGCTGCATAATTTTACTTATATAATAAACTCTCCAAAGGTGAGTCCTAACAATAACTGAAACAATAAACGTCGTTCTAGTTGATGCAGTTGATGTCATTTCATTTAAACTTTGATTGATGTTTTTATGGTTATCATCACAGGACATTGATTATTTGGGCAGTATCAAGTTGTACAGGTGTTCTCCAAGCGACAGGAAACAAGACCTTAACATGATTATGCGAAATGGAAGTAGTTTGGCAAACATTAATTGACTTTCTCTCCATTCCATTTCTCATATCAATAGCTTGGTGAGACAACACGATGGAGATATAATATGTTGCGGCATGTTTGTCATATAGATATGCAGGCACGTACTTGGAACCCGTCGCCCGCGGCTTCACGCCTGCGGGATGAGGTTGAGAGGATTTACCACTTGCAGAGCTTCCCTGCTGCTGCACCAGCATGGCTTTAAGGCTACTCCATTCTAATGAATCTATCAAATGGTGCCAACTCATTTGCTGCTCACTGCTCTAATGAGAAATTTCACGGGCTGCCTCGGCCTGTAACGCTTTTGATATGTTATTCTGAAGTTATAAACAAGGAGACAGTCCCAAAAGATATTAGCAGCAAGCCACAAACGATATTGGCCAGTTCCTTTTGCAAGAAACAGAGGACCAATGAATTGTCCACGTGGCGTATACATTGGGAACGTGTCGTGTAGGCATATCTTGGAGAATACATGTATACAGGATTTAGGGATGCAAAAAATGTAGATGCCGGCGCAGGGTATGGTATTTATAGGGACGTTAAATGCAAACCGAGTGTTCTGATTATATTAAATTCAGAGTACTATGTAGGGACATTACGTGCAAGTCCAGTGTGCCTAGGTAGGGTGTGTGATTCCTGTAGCAGTGGAGTGTTTGTCTGTGGTGTGGATGTGTGGATATAAACATTTGAACGTTGCATGCAATTTGAATAATTGCTGGTTGGTCACATACTATGAAGTAACTGCATCGAGAGCCGCAGCCACTGAAAATATGCCATGAATTTTGGTTCTGGAGTAATTTCACAATGCGAAGGCGAGTGGGATTATGTAGCAAACCAAAAATAATGACACATTTTCAGTAACTATGGATCAAATGCAGTTCAGATTTTATCGCACTCCTATCACTGACCCATTGGGTAACATTTGTGAGATCATATTTTCTTTTACATACTCCATTGGAGTTGAGTACACGTATCTAATTTTAAGTCTATGGGGGGTGGTATCAGGGATGAGATAACGATATTGAGAAGGTGTGGTTGGGAAGGTCTACCAAATAGGTGCTTATGTTATATAATGATACTGTATCAATCTCTTCTTACTAAAACCAGACCCTCTGCATGTGACAGAAATTGTCACTACAATTCCAGGTGGCAGCACTAACTGCCTCTCACTGATTTTTGGATATCAATCATTGGCCATGCATAATAAAGGCTCATATGTTGAAAACTAATTATGGTTTGCGGTGAAGATAGTGCTCACCTTACCCATCATCTATGACCTCTAGAGGACAATTTTCATGAGATAGTGTATCGTAATCATTTATCCGGTTTAAGAAGGTGTGGATTTGTGGGTTCATAAAAAATGGCAATATCTTAAGATACTGATTTATAGTTTAGCAGATACTAGCACGAAAACCCTTATGCTTTGCGATGAGGCAGATGAATAAGTAGGCTGCTCACTTTATATATCTTTAAGTAAACAGAAAGAAAATTCTTATAAGTGGAATGGGAGATTACAAGGTCAACCTACGAGATGGAAATGAAAGGAAGGCAATGTATAGCGCATGGAAAAACTGACGCTGCAACCCCGCAATCCAGAATCTAGAGAGCTACTGACTATGCTCGGATGCCTTCCTCATGGAGAACAAAGCCGCATCAAGGCATGACCAGCAGCCAATATGCAGACTGAAGCAATTTGAAACTATAGTGGGGTTTCCATTGACCTCAACTTTTTCTGTTCCCGTCCTATAAGAAGTCGATCGGCATCACGGCCCCGAGAGATCTGATGCTGGAAATCGTTGTCGCATGGCAGCACTGCCTCTTGAGATTTTAGGAACCATGGCACATCAACGACAAAATCAACTCGGGTAGAAATTTTTTTAGGTTGGTGGTGCGTAGTTTACCATTCATCAGTGCTGATATCAGACAGCGTGTATTTGGCATTCATATATTTTCAAATGTCACCCAGGTGTGTTTTGCAATAAGTCATTGCAAGTATATAAAGGAAGTCACCTGTCCTTAATGGAGGAAAATTTCCAGGATAAAAAACAAGACCAATTGACAATGACATAAATGAACAATTAGTGATGGTTTGCCCTCGGTCGCAGTTATCATTAAAACAATATGCTCTACCAATAATCCATTTATCATATGTATAGGGATAAATAGGAAATTCACATTGGACAAGAAGTTTTGAGTGAATTACGTGCAATTTAATATGGCATGAGTCCACAAACATTGTAATGGTAATCGTACCACGAGCCGCATCACACTTTGCGCTCTGTAATAGCGCATCAAAAGAGTGCTGAATAATCCAACTATAATAAGTGAAGGTGTAACAAGATGTTGGGTGTACGTCTCACCATTGACAGTTTTACAGGCGGCGCCACCCGCAGCCATCCTCTCCAGCTGAGGTTAACGAGGTAATACATATTCTCCATATTCATAGATGCAAAACTGCACATTCCTAGACACCAAGCGCTATATCCGTCAAAAGATACATTTCGGGCACAGACGGTTAGGGGATTTGAATATCTGTATATATGAGATAGAGAAAGAAAGAGAAATAAAGAGAGGGTAAAATAGACAGAAACATTTATAACTAGAATATCAGTGAGAGAGACAGCGATGGAGAGTGACAAAGAGAAAGAAAAGAGAGTGAGAGGGAAAGTGCAATAACGTGAAAGAGAGTGAGAGAGAGAGAGAGAGAGAGAGAGAGAGAGAGAGAGAGAGAGAGAGAGAGAGAGAGAGAGAGAGAGAGAGAGAGAGAGAGCATGCAATGGGGAGAAAGAGGGAGGCAGAGAATCGGAGGGAGGGGAAACAGACATAGAAATGCAGAGAGAAAGGTAAAGCAGGTGTGAAGAAAGAATCAGAAAAGAGATTGAGAGAGCAAGAGACAAAAAGACACGCAAAGAGGCATTAAGTAAGACAGAGACAGACAGGAAGAGATAGAGAGACATAGAGACATAGAGAAAGACATAGAGAGAGACACAGAAAGATGCTGGGATAGGCAAGAGAGAGTTTGAGGGACATAGAGAGGTAGGGAGAGAGGCTGAGATAGTTAGAGGGACATGCTGACAGACAGAAACAGAAATTGAGAGATACAGAGAGAGAGAGAAGCTGAAAGAGACATTGAGACAGACAGAGACTGGGAGAGGCAGAGAGGGAGAGAGAGAGAGAGAGAGAGAGAGAGAGAGAGAGAGAGAGAGAGAGAGAGAGAGAGAGAGAGAGAGAGAGAGAGAGAGAGGGGGGGGGAGGGAGAGAGAGAGAGCAGAGGGTAGGTGGGGTAGTGAAGGTGCTGGCTGACGGCGGCGCTCGGGGGGTCTGGATCCTGGTTTAGCACTCGTGTTTGTTGCCAAAGACTATTTGATAAACATAGTGTTCACCAGTAGCACCAAGAACGCCCGTGAGTAATGTTACTGCTGTATCCGGCATCTCGCGCTATCTCGCGGCATAAACCACGGCCACTTGATTTCCGGGCGAGACCTTACAAGTCTGTCCCCTTTCCCTGTTGTCCAATTAAACACATGCATCCGCGAGGTGCGCTATGGAAATCTGCTCCCCCTGGAAAAGATTCCCCATTCACTCGCCTGCTTAGATCTTCACGAGTTTTGTTGGTTAGTGTGCAAGACTTTGTTCGCCGCTCGTCATTTCTTTTCCTAAGCAGGGTTTTCAATGTGCAGGCCACATGGAGGCAGTGTCTGAACTCAGGAGGTGTCGATGGCGACCCCCGACACCGACCTCAATCTCTTCCCTCCAACGCTCTTGTTGCACTATGGGTAGGTGCCACTATAGTATTTAATTGAAAAAAAACCTCTAGTGAGACAAGTTGGTGGTATGATAAATGAGTTCCCTGAATCCAGGAAGGGGATGGGGCCGTGACGTTTTCTCGCTATTCCTAGCCAACGCTAGATAAAAGGAATTAGATAAACACATACGTATGTAATTACGCAATATATATGATACATAATATTATAATAAAATACATCATGTGTTGCATTGTGTATACCCTGAGACACCCAGTCGCCAGTATGTATATATGTATGTATGTACATGTATGTATATAAGCATCCATGTATTTATATATGTACACGTTTTACCTTTAAGGACTCATGCAACTAATCAGGTAGTGCCATAGATAGGAGACCTCGCCATGGCGTATTTAACATGAGAAAGGCCGCCAGTTGAAGAAGGGACTGATGCTGGGCGTGTGGCAAGGGTTAACCCCACCCCTGAACCCCTGCCCGCGGACACAGCTGTGTCGAGTGCGAGGCACCGGCAAGTTTATTGAATAAAGCTCGCCTCTCAGGACCGTCGTGGAAGCTGCTTCATCCAGAGTGTGAGCCCGGAGAGATTATCTCCTCCCGACCGTGCTCGGGAGACGCTGCCAACTCCCACCGGCTTCCCCGCGTGCCGACCCCGTTACCCCCTCCGCACCCGGGTGGCTCCGGGAACATCATCTGCTGTCCAGACCCACGGCGTACTTTGCCTTCCCCCCCCCCCCCTCCTCCCGGCAAGCTCTGGGAGTCCTCCGTCCACCCTCTGCCTGAGACTGAGACTATAAGTAGGTTAGACATGTATGGACGTCCAAACGGTAAACAGAGAACATCAAGTATGGCACTCTCCAGACACTCTTCATCTTTCAGCGACACGCCGTTCATAAATCTCTATGGAATTCGCAGAAATGGCCTTGTCTTGCACAGTTCCCCGTAGAGACATCTATGATTGCCCACGGTTTATAGTTTCATGATATCATGGTTTGTATTAACTCTGAAATATATCAATTATACCAGTTTTACTTATCTTTCAGTAAAATATCGCATGTTTTACACATATTCAGATCTGCTGGTTCGAAATAGGGAGGTGGTTGCATTAGTTACCATATAGAACGATTCAGGTTGAAGAGAAATACACAAAATGGAGGGATTTGCAACAATGTTTACAAGATTATTATGAAATCAAAGATGCAAATAACAGGCATTATTTGTAAGAGCTTCCCAATTGAAAACATATCTGTTTAACCAAAGAGTGTAGACAGGGTTTGACTGACGGCAGACTCTGCTTTCTGTAAGTTACTAATCCATCAAATGTACGCATATGTCGTCTGCCCAATTACCCACGTAGCGGCCTTGTCATGTGATGTAGAGGACGTAACATGCAGAGTGACGCAGTGAAACCACAATGTCACACATGGGGCAGTTATGGCAATGGGGCATTGAGATACCATTATGATAAACTTATAATATAGAGGTTACCAATATCAGGCCAGAGAATGATCATTGCAGTTAGATCACGTATTCTTATGGATAGTCGATGTCTAGCTTAGTATAATCTGAAGGTCTGGTTGTCATTATGAGCGTACAATGCATTCTAAGTAAATGGATGGTACGTGAGTATATGTCGATGTCGTATGGGCTTAGATTACACACCCATATCCCGAACTTTGATGCAGCCTCTGAATCATGAAAAAATAAACATTCAGCCTCAACCGAGATTGATCTAAAACCACAAGAAGTAAAGAGTGCATGGTGTTGTGGTTTCCGAGTGACGGACAGGAAGATTGACGAAACAAGCAAGCCTTAAGTGCCCTTTCACCCATACGAGAAAGTGTCATCTTTCACCCCTGGTGAGTGGTGATACCGTGTTGACACTACCGTCGGCCAATCAGCATGCATTAAATTAAACGGCCGTGACGTCAGCACATGCATGATTTTATGTCTTCGTTCTAAAAAGCTCATAGTGTATTTTCAGTTACTTTTAAGGAGAACTTATGAACCTCGTTACAAAGTGGCAACAGGTTGAATATCACTAGATCTATCATCGCACGCCTACAGCGGTGCCAGTTCTTATATTTCTATTGGTTCCAGTGAAAAGAGTGTGTCATCGACTAGGTCGGTGTAAATTGCTCTATTGCGTAGCATACCTGGTAACATTACAACGAGAAACGATAATTACATCCATGTATCACATAAAGGATACAGACGATCATATGAAAAACCGTTACTGTTCAGGACCTGTCAATTCTCTGAAACCCTACCCCCATCCCGGAGATCAAAGCATCGACCAGTAATCACAGCTTTCTTCAAGCTACAATCATCAGAAAGATCATAGGCTGACAGTTTTAGGTCAGAATATCAAAAAGTGTTTAATTGATGTTTTTCACTCTGGAGTTTTTTTAAGCGGACAAGGCAAAATAAACAGCTAGAGTTGAGGAAACGTACTATTTTTACGGTTAACATAATGGTGAACGACAGGTGAATGATATGATAGCTCTTTTATCTTGGAAAAGTCAGGGGCTCAGTTTTCTGGCCAAATGATTGATGTGCAATATTAATGATATCCAAAAGTAAACACCACCATATGCCTCTCTGTATCAATAGCAAGAACGGCGACATGAACATGTAATTGGAGAATATGTCAAGGTATCAGTCTGCCAGTGATATGTGTTATCCACCGAGGATTAGCAGTGATAACTTTTGTTAATAAATCTGTTCCAATATCAGCACTAAAATCGACCCCAAAAATACTTTGGGAATGCACATTGGCAACGACAGGTGGATGGATATTTTGTTAGATTTAGCCTCCAAACATACTTAATCGACTCAACCATGGCACCACTTAGAAGAGGTACCGTACCCAAGGATGTGGACTTCAAAATTACACCTAGATAGGATCTCTGCAATGATGAGTTGATGGCAATACATTCTAGAAAGCTTTATAATAAAATAATATCCTCTTTGATACTAATCCTCCTTCCTTGTGTTTTACATCCATAGTAACATTAAGCAATACAAATCTCCTACACCACGTTAACCATTTACTACAGGTAACAGACTTGCTGAGATTTGTTTTCCGTTCCATGTCAAAGGAAGAGTACTTTGGCATGCAACACATCTGCTTTTACAAAAGCTTTCCCATCTGCAACACATACAGAACAGCTGAAAGGTCCTTTAGGGTACATTGGACTTCTAAGCCATGTGGCTTCTCTCAAGCTGGTATCTTGCCACCAATTTGGGCAGTGCTCAGTAACACCCCCTGGGTACATTTTAGTAAGGATACAGCAAGGAAATCCATACGATGATAGCCCTATTCCTGATGCTAATGAGGGTAGTTTTTTATGTAGGACTTTCCAGACTTACTGGTCCTGGTTTTTTGTTCACCTGCTGTTGGAGAAGAAACGTCAAGAGTCACAGATACAGACGCGCAGAATTCGCCAACCCTGCTCATTATTAGAAGATTCCCCTGCAAAGCTTTCTCAGGCGTCAGGTGGATTCATTTGATGCCATGGGATTGAACTAAGAACCTGCGTGTTTTAGCTTCATGTCTAGACTTGCTTAGGTCTTTGATTGTAATCTATTCGGTAAGCGTCATCAGTTTGTCTGGCATCTTTTATCATCTAAGTTTAGGGTCTAGGGACTAAGGCAAGTCTACTTTCTGACCCCTCATATAAACATCATATCCAGAGGCAGTTATCGGCATATGGCAATGATTATATATGTGTCTACTACCACAGAAAGTGTGGGATTTCACCCTCATTATGACATGTTGTCACCCTTATTGTGAACAATGGGATAAATGAAGGCCCTCCAAGTATTTGGAACATCCTTACACGTAGAGTGTTTTGTCAGGGCAAAATGTACTTTGATATCTGCCCATTGATAATCATAATGTATGGTTCTCTTTTTTTCTCGATGTCATCACCTAGGTTTAATAAACAACGTTAAGACCAATCATCATGTACCACAAAAATGATGCCGTAAAAAGAGTGTGTCAAAATGAGTATAAGCTAGCTACCACAATCATCCTAAATATGCTCCCGAACGAAAAAAGACAACACTTCAGCCACCTCTATTAACAATCCATTATTGTATTTTTTTTCGCCTCCTTTAATACAAAGAAATTTTTTGAAATATGTACAATGCCGTATAATGATATCGAAACACAGTGTAGCAGGTATTAACAAATAGGACCGTCTCTTACCTCAAGTCAAAATACGTAATGGACACGTGGACTAATATTAAATGATAAGTCCACCAGAACAGTGGCTCGTATTAATTCAGATGGCTGAGCGGAAACTCCAATCACAGTCCAATTAATTTGCCAAACAAAAACCTAGCGACAGGTCGAGGTGTCTGAAAGGTTTCAGTGCCAATGGAGCGATTTCTCCATTTTTAATATGAAGTTGGCCGGCGATATCATCGTACTATACTGTTCCGGGGTGAGATATGTGGCGGTATATGTGTGCAGGCAGCCTGTCGCACCTGTAATAATGTGCCTCAAATCTCATCCGGTGATTTCATGTGATAACTCTGACCAGAGGAGGCAGGGACTGCGAATCTAATTACTGACTGCTCAAGGTTCGATGGGTAATTGGATTGGATTTATAATCTCTCGTATCAAGGTTCTTATTACCGGAATTACCTTACTTCAAAATTGATATAAGGAAAATAGGGAACTCCCGGGTGGAAAGGACGAAGGAGGTAAACCTGGATATCTCGCTGGATATTACGGCCCTTAAGGAGCTTTTGGTTGACATCAGTGCCATCAACCTCTGTTAGGGTCTTATAAATTCTACCACCCCAGTCGCACGCCGTGCAATCACAGATAAGACTACTTGGATTTATCTCTAAGGCCTTTCGGTATATATACCCATAAATATTAGGCCCATACATATGTTGGACCAATAGTGGGGTCATGAGAACTAGAAAGAACGGTGCATATTTTCCAGCTGGTATTGCACGCACTGGCTCGTGAGATAAAATAACAATACAATATGAAAACTGATCAACGCAGGGATTACTTGAAACATAACCTCTAAAACCTCTTTAGACATTTATACCTTGATTATATTTTTAAAATTTTACTTAATGGTTATTACTAATCCAGTTATATCAACCTAGAAGATGAAGAATAATGTAGGAATCCATTGGACAATTTAATTACCATAATGACCATCTGTAGTTTGATTTTTCTAGATTAACGTCATGCCGATTTCTCATACTCAATCCAAATCTAAGTGGCATGATTAGAATCGAACTGTTCTACTGTTTTTCTCTTCTATTAGCAACTTGGATTCGAGAGCATATGAATGGTAAAAACATATGGTTCGATAAGAACATCCCCCTGTCTGCTAACTTCATATATTACCGGTGTAACAAGATGCTTGACATCTGTATTTTATCGGGCTAGAATAAAAAGGTTAAGGTGACTCTATGTTGGCTTTAAGTGGGCGAAGAGAGGTACTTAATAGAGCTAGTATCGTTAGTGATTATCGCACGACGGGCAGGTCGCTTAGTAAGAAGCCGACCTGAACGGAGTGCTATAAAGACTAACACTACTAACTCGAGTTCAGTTTAGTAATTATCCTATCCCATCTCCAATAATTCATTTGTTACATGCGTGCAATAAATAGCATTTTACTGCACGATCGCCAGAATACAGTCAGCCGATGTTAAGCCTACGGCTATTTTTTATTAGGGGTAGGATAATATTTAGAAAATGATTAAAATCATTGGAAACAACTTTACTTGTGTCAGGGTTCTGACGCTCAATCCTCAGATGGAGAGTCAAGTGCTTATCCTATTTCTTCACAAGGCCAGATGCTACAGTGTGATATCATACTTAGCGCTATTCAAGTGCCACACTGGTCACTAGAGCAAACGCTCATTGATGGGTTATATTCACTTAGAGGACTGAATGCTGAATTACAGCATAATTTATGGACTATCACACCTCGCGCCACTGTAAAATGGCAGAGGCTGTCACACACTCACCTCAGGGTAAGGAGATCAGAAAACTACAGCATCAAATTTTGTTTTCAACATGGCTATAAAAATACCATTAGTGAAAAAGTGTATATGAGTATTATAGCTAAAATAAGAACAACGGATTCGAGTTTTATTGCACAATCTCACTCGTGGCATATCACTCTCCATGCACACCTTTGGTTCTGTCCGTCTTCACGCGGCGGAGCAACTCCACACAGATCCTGTCGAAATCGTGCCTTAAATGCATGGTAGGCTATCATTTTTCTTGGTTTACATTTCATTTTGTAGTGAGAGTTCAAATGCTTTGATTCAGAACTGATTAAAAATTCAATAGACTGCTTGATGAGATTAATTTCATTAATCAAGTTATAACCTTTTTATCCATCTTGCAGTAACGACAAGAAAGCAACAATTTGGTTTGCAGTCTTTTTTTATCGTAGTCATCATTGACGTCTGGTCCGTTCTCTCGGCTTCCGTTATGCCATTATACATATACATGTATTTTACGAGTCGTACATAGACTGATTAACATTAAATTCACACTGAAATGTTAGCCCTAAAATATTGTCACCCATGTACACTACAGGTATGACTATAAACCCGATATTGATATCATCGATACCGTAGTATATTGGTATTATGTTATTATATGTGCTACTGATGATATTCAAACTTACTCAAAACTGTTTAAAAAAAATTAATTTGGACTATTCCTTTCACCTAATTGGTCTTTTACAAAGTAAAAATTGGTATTGTGTAATACTCAATCATTTCCAGAAAATATAACTTGTAACGAACAGTTTTTTTTATCAAAAGAAATAAGCATGTCCCCAATACAACAATTCAAACGATACATACCACGCTTTACGTCTTTGATCCTATCAATATATCAATATATTCAATTGGTGTTTTCCGAACGCGCCTGTGGCGACGGTCAGGTGTGGTGGTCGGGCTCGTTGTGCTTTGTTTACACGGGACTGACGGGCGCTGTCAGTGCGCCCCGCCTCACCCCGACACCCGCGCACTAAGTGGGCGGGCCGCGGGTCGGGGGCAACGCCGGTCCTGTGAGCAGTCACTCAGTGCCACTCACTCACTCAGCCCGCCCGCCATATGCTCACTGCTGGCGGCGAGTCTGAGACTATGTTCTGCCTTCTCTGAACGCCCTTATGTGGACTGCTATAAGTGCCGTGGTCAAACACACAGACATATAAGGATATATACATTCGGCTAACAATGTGTACAATTCATATATCATCACGTATGATTATGTAACAATACAGATTACTGGCGATAGAAAGATTTTCTTTATCAGACATAAGCGATTAATCATACAAGAAACCTTCCCCTTAGCACCACTCCCAGCTGCATACTCATTTCTCTCGAGGAAAAAATTGTTTTGTATCAATGCCTAAACTAGATGACTCAAGCCGGATACAGCAATCTTATCGACAGGATGGATATTTTACCTGACCTTCCAATGTTCCATTATACGTGTCAGAGCAGAGTAATGAGGTCTGTGAGAGAACAAATTAAGAAATGCACCCCTTCTCTCTGTGGGACATTATCAACTTGAAAATAAAAATATTTTCTATTGTTTTTTTCTTTAAAAAAAAAAGAGATAGCGAAACAAAGAACGAAGAATCTTCAGAAACGTCTGCAAGTACTACAAATAAAAGCAGAAAGCATTGAAGAAAAAATTAAATATTGTTCAATGAAAGGAAATAAGCTCTCAATCTTATCTTTGTATCTAAAGCGGAATCACGAAAACAAAAGAATTTCCTCACTCCTTTTACATAATGCTGTGATCACAACCTATCCCCCTCCCCAACTATTCTTTTACAAGAAGAATTTTTTACAAGAACCTCTTACCTCTTCTCTCAAATAAAACCTGCATCAATTGTGTAACCCTTCCAATATTCCTACCATTTCACAATCAGATAAAGAGTTCTTAGAAACTCCCTTATCTAAATCGGAAATTTTGAATGCCATGCAAAATCTGAGACTCTTTGATTAAAATTTGTTCTGGTCTGGAAATATTTGGTATGTTCATCAGTAACAATCTGACTGAGGAGGAGATTTATGTGCTCAACTAAAAAAAACGTCTAAATATATATATGTACATTGATATGTAGTAGATGTAATCAAGTCCACGTCATTATAAGCGAGGGCAACTATTATCAATCATCTTGTTATTCCAACAATATTGTCCCCAATGTTAGTCATTTATGTTCCAGCTAATGCCTTTCAAAAATTTCGCTCACTGATTTGATACTCACTGTCAACCTATTGAAAGTGGGGGGCTTAAACTTTTTATAATTCCTGATTAATTGAAAAAAGCAAACCTCATATAATATACATTGGAAGTGAGATTATAACATGGACCTGAGAAGTATTACGTTATTTTTGCATAAATATCCAAATTATTAAGAATTTGATGAATATCTACTAAAGCCTCCCCCAACATTTTCCTTTTCTCAACCCAGCGCATGAGGGTTGTATCACGAGTAAGGCTGTTGTTACAAAGTCTAGGAATGATCCTTTTGGCTTTGGTCCTTATCGACGACAGCAGTTATGTTTATTTCTACGCGTCTTATATAAAGATACAGAAGGGTTGGTATCGTGTTTGGAGAGTCCATGTTGTGTTACATCGCGTCACGAACCACAAGGAGGCTAAAAGTCTTACTGCTCAAAGACAAGAGGCGCATTACGGCCACCTCTATTTCATAAAACACGACCTAATAAAACACACGTGTATACCCATACATCGTCTTTTGGAGTGTGCTGGTTGTTATCAGACATTCGCTGAGTGTTTCCCCTGTCTATGGTATCAGCGTATGTATAAATTCGAACAATAAAACCAGGGAGATATCTTTCCTTGTTTTATACAACAAATCCTAGTTCGTTTGTAATTATGGTGCACATGTCGGCTATGCTAGACATAAAGTACTAGGGCTCGGAATTTAGAACAGTAGTGCATAGACTGGAAAATAAATGTGAGTCACTTGGTCATATCCAATCACTCCAGGAGGGGTAGGATTTGGTGAGGGGGGCGCCTGGACCACCTTAGAGAATGTAAAGAAATAGTGAATGTTGTGAAGGGCATCAGAGGCCACCTTCCCTCCAGTCGGCGACATGGAGCAGAGCTGCGTCAGATGGCTGGTCCGCATTCCGATTCTAGGGATGTTATACGAGCTGTCAGAGCCCCATGCTGTGTCCGAGATATTGCGATTCATCACAAGGTTACAGTCACCAATAGCTCGATCTTCGCTCCCGGCGCCTACCCCGAACCACCTTCTCTCTCTCTCTGTCTCTCTGTCTCTGTCTCTGTCTCTCTGTCTGTCTCTCTCTGTGTCTCTCTCTCTCTGTCTCTCTCTCTGTCTCTCTCTCTCTGTCTCTGTTTGCCTCAGCGCCGAAGTACGCAGGATTTCCCTCCCTTCCGCCTGTCAATCACCAATCGGATTCCATCTTCCGTATTAAACAAGCGAAATTGTAGGAAACGGTTCAGGGATATGTCCGGTGAATTCTGGCAGCGTCTTCCGTTTCCCACCAAAAGAAAATTCAGAGACCCAGACGACAATTCGCAGCCAACCTGGTGGGTCTGCACAGCTCATGTATCACTCCTGATGTGTAAATAACGCAGAGCCTCATGTCGCAGATACTCTCAACTAAAGTGAGAGACTAATTCATAAACAGAGAATTCTCACGTAGTCTCCCAGGCAGGAGTCTATCCAGACAATGGCTATTGGCACCCCTCATTGATATCTTTAAGATATCTAAAAAGCTATAACCTTAAGGGACGATCCTGGGGAATTCAACAAATGAACACACACTCGTATACACTTATGGTAACAAACAAACACTGTGCTAAAAGAATGCCAGATATGAAGAGAAATATAAGTATTTTCACGGAAAATGCAGTTGGCCGCTCTTTACACGAGGTCGAGGGCACATTCCTGCCACCCACTGTACACCTTGCTGGCTGCTATCGCATCATTAGCGCTTACGGAAAGAGCTGCCAAAACATACAGGCCTGGGGGGAAGAGACATGCAGCTAACCCATTAACACTTTTTTATCATTGATAATGCTTAAATTGATTCTTAACCAAATGTAATGGACAGCATATTTATATGTAGACAGGACTTCTTGCTATGAGAGACATAGTCTAGACACTCATAAATATAAATCATGCACAAAATGTATGAATGCCAGTATATTGATGATGCAAGCGTCTATATTTTTTGGTAAATGAAACATTCATATATATATATATATATATATATATATACAAGAAAATGGATTTATGAACATGGCATTTGTGGACGCCGTGATAATTTACCAATGATATATAATTTGATTCAGAATAGATTTCGCCAGTGTATAAACAAGCCTTTACATTGCAAGGTTCAGCTTCAGCAAATGACACCTCCCCGGAGTGAGAAGCGTCGACGTGTGGCGGCCGTGTAGAGTGTGATAAGCTCTCCCCGCGTAACCAATTACTAGGGATTCGCCACGTTTTTTGACATTCGCTGATCCCAGATAGTCTCATAATTGGATGGGGCCCGGGGAAGTCTGCTTGGGCCAGCCTACAGCAGATTTCTAATACTCCCGCGGTCTGTATGCTTTGGCAAACCGCAGGCAACTTTAATCACGACTGGAAGGTCGATTCTGTTCATCATTTACAGATATATCAAAATTCATAGATGTTAAGGGGATCAACATATTCAAGTACATATAGCATCAGTCATTATATCACAAATGTTTCGATGGAAATAAATTTGCTATAATAGGGAAGCAAATATACACATGCTCCTCATAATTGCGTACTAATGCGCTCCACGTTAGAGTACAGGGACAATAAAGATACCGATACCCGGTCGTGGGTCATTCATACGAGTTACTATATTCTCCGAGCTGAATAAACGAATATTCGTCCATTCTATAAACTGTGATGAATCTAGAGGCTACAATCAAGATATTGACAAGGAGCTATATAGATAGATTCATTTACCTATTGCCGAGGACAAGATACAACGATTTAGTGTTCGTCTTGCTTTTTCTGGTGACGCATGTATTACGGTTGTATTTTTATCCGAATGGCATAGAAATCCTATTATCATATTTGGGCCATGAGATTAGAATAAAAAGGTGAGAGTCTGACGTACGAGGTCCTAATTATTACCCAGGTGCTTTACACGGCTGTTCAAATCAGAGAGTCAAATCAAAATTTATGGGCAAAAACTGCAGTTTTTCACCTTTTTGTTAATACTGTAAGATATTTCATCATTAAGAGGAGACGTGGGCATCAATTTGCCAAGTGTTACAACATGGTACATTTTCAACATCTACTGTTTAAACGGGACTACGAATATATTGCACATGTACATACATATATGAATAGCTGAGTGTTGTCTGCTATGTGTTTATATGTGTAGATTTATCAAACGAACGACTTGGGGACCACCACGTCAGACCCATACACATTCAAACACGACCGTCGGGTTGTTACTGACAGTTGTGTTGAGCTATAAGGTCGCAGCGTGCATCCGATGTAATCAACCGAGCATTCAGTCAACTTCTTTTTATTTCCCAAACATGGATTTCTCCGTATGTAAAGGGGTTGTACGTGTGTGGTCCTGTCTATCTGTCTCTGTTTGTTTCTCCCTTTCCCTCGGTGATTATATATCAAATTTGTATTCAATTTGCCCTGCCCTCCAAAATCAAGAAGCAACATAGATAATTGTGATAATCTGCAGCCTTTTGTCATCTTTTCTCCGTATGAATAATCATATAGCATTCTTAGCGTTCTTCATAAGTGTTTGCCCGAGTGACTCTATCAACACCCCTGTACCTACTACGCCCACCCAGTGACTAACAGATTGTGTACCGATCTACAACAATGTTTAACGAAACCCTGTGAAGAAAGAACGACCTCCAGTATTGTTCTGGGACAGAATCCTTTAACTTCACAGTTCAGAACCCACTGGCCCAAAGAGGAGGTTTGTAGATCTTGAAATTATTTGAAGTGTGAATTAAGTATTCAGAATTGCCAGGGGTTTCCCCCCGATTTCTCCTGTACCAGTTCCTCTGTCACAGTCAGAACAAGAATCATTCGACAAAAGAGTTCAGTAAATATTTCTGAAGGAGGAATAGAATCAAGGTTTTTAAAAACATATTTGGCAATAGCGCTTAATGATACTGGCAGAAAGCAACACCCTTTTTCCATAAGGATTTTCTCTGTAATCGCTGAAATACCAGATGGTAATAGTTACAATTAGATTTGCTACCCGAGGGGGAAAAGACCGACTTCAAAGTCTGCAAGCTCTTTCATTATATTTACATGGTTGACTTAATAAACAGTATCAGAAAACTCAGTCAGAAATGGGAAAACTACATTTGCTTTCAATTATTTAACTTGTTGACTAAATCCATAGAGGACAGCCTGTTATTTCCCTTTATATTTCTATAATTCATTAATTGGGCTCATTTTGTCGGCATAAAATAACCAAAGGGGCCTTTGTATTATTTTCTTATGTGACCTTGCCATGAAAGAGTGTATCATTAGGAAATCATCAGTCCCTGTAATGATCATATCCAATATAAAAAGTAAAGCTGAGCACGTCGGAAAGGCCCTCATAAAGGAATACATTCCTGATGTACGGGACACAAACCCACGACACCTGTCATTGTAATCAACCAGCCAGATAGACCAGATATCCGGTTCACAAGATTGTATACTTACTTATATGCACTCAAGCGTATATTTGGTGGTCGTTCTAGTCCTGCTTCTAAATCCTTCCTTCAAAAGCTACCTAAACAGAGTCCACCACACTAATCTTCCGTTTCTATTCTTCTGATAGGGAATCAGATCATCCTCTGATCTCTATAGAATAAACCCATCAATAGAAGTGATTTTAAAACTCATTCTAAGTAGATGTATTATATCCATTATGGGGAGACACATGGGAACCAAGGTTAGAGGTTGCCTGAAAAAAGCTGAGACAGACGATACGAGCCCCAGACACCCAGACACCCACGCCTCAATGGTGAAAGTACCTCTGTGGGGAGTGCAGGGGTCAGTGATTCCTCCCATCCGAAAGCGGAAACTATTTGGAAGTCCCTGTGCTCAGCTCAGTTCAAATTACACAAAAAAGTGAACTAAAGTGTCTTGGGGCATCATGGAGTGGGCTACTTAGTGCAAGTACAGATTCAGGGGGTTACGGGTAAAGTAAGACAATAGCGATGCGGCTGGATAGATTTGCAGCGAGTCGTTTGTTTGCAGTAATTACAGAAGACATTCATTGTTGCCATCAATAGAAATACGATACATGTAGTGAAGGGTTCATATAGTGGTGGGCACAGCAGTTAGAAGCCACCAAGTGGCTTCTGTTTGCTGATGTAGGTCAATCTGGTGCATGCATACACCAACATCTTTACAGACACATGGACATTATCCATGTTTGCGATCATGTAATGCTTTAACACCTATCACTATTGTGAGAAATGCCATATTTTCACACTGTTTTCAAATTGCAGAATGCATTACCTGTAGTTTTAAGGCCGCAAATACTGAACTTTACTGCTCCATTCTTCCTCTTGTGTTTTTCTTCAAAGGTTCCAGTATTCTTTAACCTAGTAGTTTGGCATTTGCTAGGATAACATACACATCATCATTCGTCTAGCACTTCACTTACGCTAGACCGAACCAAACAATGAAAATGTTTTTTTCTTTACTGCGCGGCCTCTTTTCTTCCGACACATCTTGTGCAAGAAACCAGCTAAAATAATGGAGGTGCTAATGGATTGCAACAGAACTGTTCATCCAAAGGCAAATGAGAGACGGTGGGCCTCGTGGAAAATTATCAGCCATAACAAACCTTTAATATGGTGAAATATGGATATGTACACTATCACACTGTAAACATTGGAAATCGGACTGAATAAAATGTTTCATACCACGAAAAGATATGCTTCATTCAGTAGGTTCTCATCTGTCATGACTTGGCCATGAGATGAAAGGTACAGTAAGATGCCGATAGTGCCAACATACGCTATTTTATGTACGTTATAAACTGCGCGAATCATTTGCTTTGATAAGACAAAAACATGGGGGTGTGATTTCCATAAAGCAGGACACTACAAATGTAGATGGCTTCATCCGGGCTACAGACACCAATCCTTATCACAGTGCCCCCTGTGTTCAAAAAACAGCTCACCAAGAGATGTAGAGCTGAAAGGGACGCGAATTTATGGAAAAAAAGATATAGAAAGTAAAAGGCAACTAATAAAAAAAGAAACGGCAAGGTTCTTCCCCGACTGAGCACATCTGGTTAACATCCCCGGGAGGGACCAAAGTGACGGAGTGCAGTCGGTGTCCTTGAGTGTAGCGCCTCGCTGTAACATCAAATAGTGACTGGTATGCAGACCCCACCTATGTGCTAAGTCGTAGCCTCCTCCTTCAACTACTCCATCTTTGGACGCTGCCACTCTGGCCACGGAGGAATGGGGCGAAACACGCATGCGCGGTTGTCTCCAAGCTTTGCGCGCTCTTCAAGCGTTTCCTGCGTGTTGGACAGGGCACTGTGCATGATGTCTGAATAGTTTGTCGGCAGAAATGCAATACCTCTCCAATGAGACCCTTCATCTTTTTTATCTATTCTTGGAGAACGGAGAGGTATCTTCCCCCGAAGGACTTGTTGACGTGTATGGCAACGTAGAAGGCTATGGTTTGCGTGATTGTCTTGTCAATATGTTGCATGTTGAAGAGCTAACAATATCAACTTGTAGGAGAAAAGAATTAAAATGGAAGCTGGTGGAAGAGATACAGAAAAGCTCCTGTGCCACAGTCTCTATGATGTCCATATCACAGCGTACTATGTTTTATATTGATTTATTTGTCCACTCTCTGGTTTTCTGGTTACAAACGAATAATACACGTATTTGATTGTCCTCATAGATCCCTCTCCAATACAAGCCTTTATCCCATGGTTATGTAATTAATACGTGTATGTACATTCACTCCGTCTTCCCTAATGTAGTAAGTTGTTATTCTATATTGTTATCCCCTGTGTCTAACTGACATACGTGTTGTTTACTTTATTCGGGAGTATATATCCATCTGATGTGTGTCATTGGGGTACCTATTACATGGATCCTGTAAATGTTTTGTATATGCTGTGTGATCATTGACGTGGTTGGGAGGTATTTGTACCATACTTTATGCGCTCTATATCTTTCTTAAAAGAACCACCAATGTGCAGTTCTAAGTCCTGGTGGTAACGCAGAAACAGGGCATCTCTTTCGTAACAAAGAGTATCTTTATACTCGTTTTTCATAGGCTGCAGTGCGTTTGTAGAAAGGAGAGATTTAGACGAATGCATCAGATCATTAAGTAGCTGATTGCGGACACACCTTGTCAGTAGCATAGGTTACCTGCACGATGCATGGTGACGAAGGGTGGATAATCTGAAAGGTTACGGGGGTTGTGGGAGGAGAGGGGGGTTGCAGGATGGGAGAAGGGGCAGGTAAGACATCTTTCTCAAAGATTATCTGCTCCAGAATATCTCACAAAGGGCAATGTGTAGCAATGTTAAGATAAGAGATCGGTGTCAGGTTTAAGTGAAAAGAGTCTCCCCTCCTGGATAATTATCTCGCTCATTCGCTCGGCAGATAGTATCTCTCCATTAAATGTCTGAAAACCAGCAATAAATGTCTCTCCAGTCGGCGTAGCTTCAACCCCAGCGGCGCAGCTGTGACAGTGGCTTTAAGCTCCAGGGGTCTCATATTTCTCCCCCACAACTCTAGCAAAAATTGCACCAGCATCCCCCTTTAAGGCTATTATTCACACAGGATGGGGGAGAAAAACACACATACAGGGAGACAGGTTCTTGTATGCCACAATTAGACACTAAATTGTACACGTTTATCATTAAGGAGGAATTAAGTGTTTCTTTTTTTTGTTTGGCGGCAGTTTGGGACACCCTACATGAAAAGCCGTAAGACTCTGCAATGTCATGGATTGTTTGGCGTGGGGTGGAGAGCCAATGAACTTCTTGTTCGCAAGTTAATCTAAAGTCGGTAAAGGTGAGGGATTCGTGGCAGTGGCTGGTAAAGATTAGACATTCTGTCACGCAGGTAGACGAGGGATGTGTCAATACAATGTCACCGCCGACGTACCGTAGCAATCAGTAACGAGCAGTCGTAACTCGACACTTTCCCACCCCCCTAATCTCACAAAACATCTTCCTTTTGGTATGGAGCAGACAGGACAGTCCTACTATTGTGGCATTTGTAGAACCTCTCGTCAGGTTGCTTGTCGCGCCAAATACTCGATCTATTTCAGCGCGAAGCCACCGAAGTCATCTGTCTCATGCTTCATCTCGGACGACACTCTGTCGTCTCGACAACTTCAAGGGCGAATATAAACGAGAAGAAAGACAAGCAAATGGACCGCAGTCAATAGGCATTTGGGTCGCATGTGTGCATGAAAGTGTGTATGGTATGTGTGTGCAATATGCATGGTGTATTATGTGTCTGTCTGCATGAGTGCACACGATATATGTGTCTGCCCTGTATGTGTGGTGATTCTGAATGTGCATTTGGATACAAAACCGCCAAATGGTATTCATCATGAGAAACGGGTGTTCTGTGCTAGCTTTGTGCATGTGTGTATGGTGTGTCTGTATATAAGGCCGTGGGGGTGGGGGGTGGCAGTCTGTGTGGTTATGTATGATGTGGCGCAGACAAATTTTGCAATTCAAAAAACAATGTATACCGCTTCATGATTTTGAGGAATCTTATTCAAAATACCCTCTTTTCAAGACTACCAGTCGAACTTTGTCTGTGCACCCAAAAAGACACCCTTTCAGACAAGTTATTACCTCGAAAAAGACTCCTGGTTTGGATTGTTGAAGGACTGTGAGCAGCTACAAAATTGACCCCTTTTTTGAAATTCAGGGAGGTGTTTTTCAATAGCGACAATCGCTGATCAAGATAATTAAAAGATTGGAGAGTGATTGTGCGATCGTTTTAAACATCAATGGTAGCAAGTGTTTTTCAGATGCGGTCGCACAGCGTCTGAGGAATCGCCACCAAAACGGTTACTTTCTGAGATAAATAGCGATCATTTTTGGACAAGCTTCGGCAATCGGAAATTATTAATTTTAGACAGTTACACTTCTTCAAATTATACCATATTTAAAGCAAAAAATTGCCCATGCCCTTTCAATCCAATCCTAAGATTTCATAGTTTTTCACAAGCTATGCACAAGCTGGCTGAGTGGTGCAGTGCCTGCATTTTTCAGATTTTAAGTCAAGTGTTTCTTACAGTCATAATAACCACAAGAAAATTATGAAATCTGGGATATAGGATGCCAGATTATTAAAACCTTTCGCTCCATATGTGTTTTAGAAATAAGTTGCCCCCGCACATTAGACCTGTATGACAAGTTTCAAACTGTCTCTCCTTGTGATCATTTGGTCGACCATTTGACCTCAGATAATTAGCGACCGTCGCAGCTGAAAAACAACCAAATCCACCAAAATGGTCGCCCTGTATGTGTGGTATTGTGTCTTAAAAATCTTAGGCCTTCAAATGGTCGCTTCTAGCGATCGTCGCAACCGAAAAACAGTACCCAGGATTTTCATGTGGTCCCATATTGATTCTGACTTTGATGACCTGGGGGAGTAGTCTGTATCTACCTCGGTGTGTCTGGTGAGTCTATGTGACTGTATGTTTAGGCTTCAGTATTTATCCTACCCCTAATATAAAATCCCATAGGATTAACATTGAGTTTTCGTATGCCACGCTGACTGGCATACAGAGTTTTGTATGCCACTAGTGGCATACACAATTATTATTACATAATATTCCAAAATCGAGGAGACAGGGTAGGATAAAATCAAAACCTGATTCGTTTTAATCTTGGCCACTGCATTCCACTCTGGGAGTTTTGGCTCCGGACTTCACTCGGCTTTGCCTCATGAAGTCACTATGCCAAACTCCAGTCGTGGCATACGGTGGCCAGGATTAAAACACATCCAGTTTTACGATAGTATCTAGGGTGTCTGTGTGAAGTCCTGTGTTTGGGGTTCTGTATGTGTCTGGAGTGTTTGTGTCTGTCTGTGGAGTATGTCTGTATGTGCCGTGGCCATCTGTGTGACTAGGTGTTTGGGGATCTGTGTGTGTTAGCGGAGTCTGTGTGTGTCTGAGGAGTCTTATGTGATTGTTTGGCAAATCTGGGTGCCTGTGAAGTATGTGTGTGTGTGTCTGGGGAGTCTGTATCTGTCTGTGTGTGTCTGGGAGTCTGTGTGTCGCTGTGTGTCTGGAGTGTGTGTCTGTGTGTGGGGGTGTGGGCGGCTGTGTGGAAAGTGTGTATGTGTGTGTCTGGGGAGTCTGCGTGCGTGCGTGTGCGTCTGCATGTATCATTGTATGGCCTGGGTGTCGGGGCGGGGTAGTAAAGTGGTCTGGGGTATTTACACAGGGCCAGACGGCTGGTCGGGCGAGATCGGCGTAGGTCGGTTCAGGGCGGGTCGGGGCGGGTCTACCGGGGTGATGACAGAGGAGGGGGCGGGTCGTAGAGGCGCTGGGGTCGGTTGCAATCGTAACCCCGCGACGTAAATCTTGATTTGATATAGTTGACAGGATTAGCCTTTGGTCTGCGGCAGGGGGAGGTTGTGTGAAGTGCGAGTGGGGATCGCCAACTAGGGGAAATGAAAGTGTCATCTGCTTGCTCAGCAGAGAACCTGACGGCCTGATTGAGGTCTCCCAATGCCCACCCCTACTCCCCAAGTGGCCCGGCCACGCCCAGCACGGATAAACCGCACAGAGATCCCTCGGGGCCTCTTGACTATCATCACATACAAATATATCGCAGACTCTAGATGTTTTACGATTCCCCATGGTAAAGTATTTTAGCTACAGGCAACTCCTCTGTGCCATCCCATCTAGCCGATCCAGCCACTATGTATTGTTATAGAATCGTATACCGAAATACTGCCTCATCCAGCTTCCCGCTTAGGCCAACTAAACTTCGCCATTACTTAATGGACTTATCTCACTGCCTGTAAAGTTGAAACGGGTGCAATATCAGCATGTCTTGAAAAAATAATCAAAACGTCTGTAATTCTCCGTCAGTCCAAGTCTGCAGTAGAAACAGAGATGGGGTAGCTCCCAAAGTCCGGAAGTCATAATCTGATGATGGGGATAAACTCGTACTAGGGTTATTGTTTAATTATATCTAATTCTGTTTTGAATATTTGAATTGCAAAACAACCACGAGTCTACCAGGTTTGGTTGAAGTGGCTTTTATTAAGTTTGTTGTGAGTTAGAGAATGGTAGTGTTAGCTAACGAACTTATCGGCGTTTGTTGCCTTTATCAGTTCGCTAAGACAGTATTACCTGTCCATAAGGTCGTCCATAAGTGTTCTACATGCACGATCCTAGATTATTGAACGGGCCTCTGACCCCTTGACTGAGTCCCCGGGTCCGCCACCATATAATCAAGCCATCACTTAACTCGTCTTCAGGGTGTCTCGCAACACGTAATTTACTCTTGCCGTTAGGCAATTTCTAAGGGGAACAACGCAGTAGAGTTATTCCTAGAATCAGATTTACTGGCATTATGTCGGCCTGAATGTTTGTGACTGTCGGAAAATGCCATGTGGGAATAATAACGTGGAGTGATTGAACGCTCACGGACCTACTTGAGTGGCCGTGTGAAGGCATTCGCCACTAAAACCGACAATAATGTTTAATAAGGCCCCATTATAGGACGTGAGAATGGAGGAGTCCCAAGCACGTAACAGGGTCAGTTGGGCAACGCGAGTTCTCTGCCAGCAGGTGCCGCAGCGATCGCTGGAGGGTATGGCGCAGTGCATTCTGGGAGTGAATCGTCAAACCTAGGCATTGTTGTTTCGTGAAAGGTGTAACATATCACGAGGTAAATATATTCCTCAAAGTTTATACTCTCACAGTATAATTCACAATGACAATCATTTTTGCAGGTTTGACCTGATCTGCCTTGGAATAATGAATTCCAATAGCTAGTGATTCGAAATATCGGAAGTACGTGTAAAAGCCAGCGAGTATAGAAAACCTCTTTATGATGGAACCATCGGTCACACCGCCAGTAGCAGTCGTATTGAAATTCAACGCAGATAATCTCATGCACACATGTACTTCAACTTGCTATGGCATATATCCTGGCTGAGAAAGTAAGAAACAGTACGTTACATTTAAAGAGTGCCTCGCTATCAGAAGCTGGAGGACTATTGATGGTCGAATATGCTTATAGTGACTTTGTAATGTTTGATAAATAAGATGGTACAATGTTTTTATCTAACCTTATATAAATGAGTTATATGTAACTATAGTTATGGGACGAGTGACTGAGAATAGCCATCACTATAAGCTCAGTAAGAAGTTTCGTTATCAACATATACCTGAAAATCACAAACAAGACGCCATTTTAAAAACCGCCTAACAAGGGTCCCGAAGAATATTTATACGTCATAGGTATACCATAATGATAATACAGACCACGTGACAATAACGGTAACATCCACCGGGTAGACAGCATTCACTGGTAATGGTATTTTATGATAAACGGCTTCATCATGATATGCATTTTTCAAGAATATATGCGACGACCTTTGCATTTTCTGTAACCGTATAATGTTTTATCCCAGCAGAGGGCACCCCCTACGACACCTAACAAAAGAAACATTGATATTTATCTGATTCAATGCATTCTGTGGACAAGACGACCATTGTCTTCGACGGAATCTCCATTCTTGCGTTTGTTGTATCCATTAGAGGGGAATCAGGACATACGTAGAACAATGTCCCAGTTTTCTGTGACTAAAATACTACGAAATTCATTAATGCGAGCAGAGCATTGAATATCCACAAAATTCGCGATAAGAGATATTCCGTCTGTCATCTCCTTCGATTGACTGTTTTGCGCTAATTTCCGGTGGTTTTATTCAGTATTCGAGTTATTGTCAGAGCAAACGAAGAGCTGTTATGTATAGTACTTAGTAATAACCACGACTTACCTCTATCTGAGGCACAATGAGGTTACTATGCATGTACTAAATTATGAACTCAAGAGGTTTATTGGTTCTGTGACCTACTCTGCCTAAACGCAAATCAGTAATTCGCAAATCTTTAGTGTCTATAGAACTCTATCCATAAATAGAAGATGTTAAGTGAAAGGAAAATTGTAGGTTATAGAGGGATGACCGCATTGGTAAACCTTTGACTTTTAAATCAAACATGGACATCTCTGAATGATTGTAGTGTAAGCCTTAAGTCGGAGTGGCCGTAACATGATCGTCAAGTAGTTGTAACTGGTATTCACAATTCACTATTGAATAGTGATTCGCTTCCGATACCACCGGCTTCAAATGATATCAATAACTACCATGTCCTTGTGATCCATCTAGCGTTGGTTAACAGGCAACTGTGCTATCGTGACTTTCAAATAGAGAACTTCTCACAACGTGTGACAACATGTATCATTCTTCTTGTAACAAAAAACAGAGACTTGAATTGAACATTCATAACCGATGCCAACTGAAAGGCATAAGCCTTTATAAAGATGCCAGCTGGTTAATGGTGTACCATTTACATGAATTAGCATTGGAGTCGTAAATAAATAGCGCAACTAATTGATTTTCTACAAACTTACCGAAGTCAGCGACACAGTAGTTGTGAACGATGCTCTCAAATGTTTCTGGCTTGTTGCAGGCCTCACATAATCCATCATCTGGAAAGAGAAAAGCTGGAGATAATAATATAAATAAAGAGGATTTCGAAAGGTACCCAATATCCAAGTTCTCACCACAAAGATCACGAATGGGGCATAGATTTTTAGCTGCAACTTTCCGAATTCTATAGACAGAACATACCACTGACATCGGAAGAAGTACATTAATATATTATACATGTAAAATGCATGTAGTGTAAAGAGGAAGTGTAACTTTGATTATGTATATATAGCTTGTATGTAGGCACTGTCATAAGGACATGATTAGGATTCGTTTGAGAATTTTATCATGGTAATATTGCGTTGTATGGTTTATTCTATCCTATTGTGGTTTAGTTCTACTCTATTGTAAATTATAGAAAGGTACTCGAACTTGATTATGGTGAATCTATCTATATGGGGATTAGACTACTCCGATTAGATAATCGTTGTACGCTCTTGTCGTTCTGTTATTTTTCATGACATGCATGGGACCACGGAGGATTACTAAATTACACTCTAGATTCTAGGTGTTGGTGGACGAAGTGACAAGTGAATGTCACGAGAAGAACGGAAAAAGTCAGGCGATTGGCTGAGGGTTCGGCATCAAGACGTCCTGACGTCATTACTGACAGAATCAAAAGAACTAAAAGACAAGAAACCACGCAATGAAGGATAACTCAATAATCATCTGCTGCGAAGAGGAAAAACGTAGAATCTGTCTAAATCAGGTTGGTGAGAAGCGAGCTTGACTAATGACTGAAATGTGATATTGATCAAACTAAGCTAACCAAACAAATCTAATAAAACAAGTCGGAGAATGGTCAAACTGGTTGAGTCATGCTGAACATAGATTAATCCTAATAATAACAATGTACGTCGTAACAAAGTCTATAAAATATAGCTGAATATAAGGTAATTTGCACACATTTATTTCGACTTGACGTGTTTAGATGAATGTTGACTGTAGGGGTTGTATGTACATTTATGTCAATGTGTATTAGTGTGTCTGTGTTTATGAATTTCTACATGACAATCAAATCACAAAGTGAGTCTCCCTGATACAAAATCCTACAAGAAAACGATCCAGTAAAATGGAACAAGGTCCAAAAAAGGAGAATGGATTTAGTACCCCATGCCCCTAGGGCAGAAGATACCGGACCGTTCTGGAGATTACCCATGCGACTACCCTGCCATTATCAGGCTAAATTATAGTGTATTTAAGAGAATGGGGGAAGAAAAGGGTGATGTTGTATTGCTCTTACTGCAATTAATGATGTTCATGCAAGCCGTCCCAATTGAGGCATTCTGGGGCAGGGGAAATGACACGTCTTGCCCATTACTGAAGCCTGCGTGGACCCGGTACTTTAGCCGTGGGCGCTTGTGGGGGTATTCCACCACACAGCAGCCTTATATATTCGTATATGCAGGTGGTCTGCACACGTGTTGCTCCTCCAGTCGTCTACGCTTCAGCAATATCCGAAAAAAAGCCATACAGTCCTACCGGCTTTAAACCGAGAGGTGTCATTGAAACATTCTAGAAAAAAAGAGCTAAGTTCTACTTCTCGAAGGCATGGTTTGTTCTCTGCCAGCAGTTCTCCTTAGAGGATTTAATCTCATCTTGACAGTCAGCGAGTTTCTCCGTGCGTGAGTACAATTTTGAGTTTATTTACCTGTCTCTGTTGTCGTTTATTCTTATGAGTGCAAAGCGGTGCAAGATCAAACTGCAATGCATGACCAGAGAGCATTTCCTGTTAACGAAGTCAATGGTAAATATTGGGAGTTTCAAAGGTTTTGGTTCACATAGAGGCTATTCAACTCTCTGTACTACGTGTGAAGCATATCTTAAAATGCAAGTGGACGTAATTTGTTATTTTCGCACAATTAATTTCATTGTAAACTTTTAGAAAAATAATAGAATTGGATAACCCTTAGATTGTTTTTTTACAGACATGGGGCACCCAGTAACCGAAGTCACTTTTGCAAAGATTAGACCCCCTTGGTGAAGAGGAAACACTAGAGGACGCCAGTAATTGTAAACCTACTGGCACTAAATATCAAATTTCATAACAAGAAGTGATTAATAGGGAAAAAAGACGCAGGGGTCCTGCTGTGCTACCGGACGCCATTCCGACAGTGCGATAATATATCATATGGGGGCGGCGCTGGAAGTCGAAGGTCTGTTGTCTCTGGCCACTTGTATGGAGAACCATTCAGTTAGTTCACACACAATTATTTCCATAATCCCCAACAAGTGGCACGGCGGCTGAGAGAGCTTCTGTGCCTTGTCAACAGGGAAGGCCGGAGCTGGCCAGGACAGAGAAATCCCTGCATGCTCGCGTTGATGCCTGTCACACATAGCTCCGTCCGTGGCTTAACCTGTTTACAGAGGACTTGGTGTGAGGAGTGCACCCAGACAGGCCTCCAATAAACCCCAGCCCCCCATGCCCATCACCGCCAACACTTTCTAGTGTATGATAAATAAACCTTAGCCCTTCCAGCAAAAACGTTTTAAAGTTTATGCATGTTTTAGTCCCATACAAACAGCACCCCTCTCTCTCAGCTTTCAAGTAACAGTGACTGCATAATGAGATGATTTACTACACATGCATGCTACTCACTTCACGCCTTTGTCATTGCTGATTTATGAAGTTTGCCATGGGGTATATATCTATGAATTCCATGTTAAACCAAAACAAGCATGCTAATTCTCGTCTGCCTCTTTTCTCAAAGCCACGATATTTATCAAATTACGAAGCTTCGCTGCGATATAAAAGCCTCTAGGTGCACATGTCTTTCACATGCGTGCGCACCTCAACGTTTATAAAAGAACGTATATATAGAGCTCTGAGCCAGATTATTCCCTTGGCAATTTGGTGTCTTCAAGGCTTACACCCGAGGTTCAGACTTATAAATGCTTAACTCAGACGATTTTAAACTGTGACAAGGTCTGATAATTCCTTGCAACAATGTTGGAACGTGACAATAAGGTTACCAATGAATACAAACATGTTTATTTGTGCATCCGTTAAACTATTGGCGGATATTTTACGACCACTTCAACAAGGGCTTGTAGAATTAATTCAACAAGGACAGTGCCGAGTGAATTGGTGTACAGTCCAAAGAGATATTCATAAACAGGTGGCCTGGTAACAGACAGCAACAAGGGTCGTAACACACATCAAACATCAAATATGTTACTAATTTCTGACTAAAGGACTTGCAATCGACTTTCACATAACAGGACGTCTTATTGCGAATAATTTTTCCAGCCAAGCCACGTGAAAATCCCAAATACGATGAAAAGATACTTAAAAGTACTGCAATATTTAGCTGTTGGATTAGAATCGTTAGCTCTAATCATGAATAAGGGATGTTCCATATTGTAAGCACAGATTAGAAATGGTGGGGCTCCAGGACACTGCAGACCGCTGATTTTATGTTAGTTACAGATATGAAGCATTCACACAGCAAACCAGAGTCACCTCGAAGTTGCTACCACATAAAGATACCAAATTTAGCAGCAGGTAGCATCCTCGTACCCAAAAGGGTGAAAAACCAGCACAGGTGACACTTCATTGAAGGGTGGGCCAGTAACCAGCGCACGTCTTGCCGCCTGCTGTGCGCTGGTTGCCGGTAAGGTGAGAGGCTTCACACTCAGGTATGACTGAGTGGATAGGTTTCGGGTGAGGGGGCTACGCTAAGAGGCTGCCACAGTGCGAGACCTCAGGGCGGAAACCTATCTGTCCATCCTAATTGCAATGGCTGTGAGGCCCCGTGGCCTGCCATGATAGTTCCCACAGACTGCTGGTTACGTGAGACAGATAGAGCTACAACCTGGGGGGTCTGTACAGTTTTATGTTGGCTGGGTCAAGTGGACGGCCCGTCACTAAACGTGCTAAGTGGACAGCTATTCTGAACCAGCCCACTTCTCACCGGACAGAGGTTGAGACATCTGCCCGTTTTTGTGCCTCAGTTAAATCGGCGTCGGACTGTCGAGGGCTCTGACAACCAAGACTGACCGAATCTAAAAACGACACTGATTCAGTATCCGCCCTCGTGAAGTGTGACAGTGAGGGTTGTGATAGTGCACAGACATTAGTACATCTATGTCACAAAGGGGACAAGATCCTGACTAATTCTGGCAGGTGTGACAGTGTAATGTAGGGCAGTTAATGCAGGAGAGATTCAAAATCTCTCCTTCCTATCAGCCAGGGGAAAACATTATATATGGTCATACAACCTAACAGTGCGGTCACATTACTTGAGAGACCCTCTAGTAGTATATAGGACATAATATACCTTTGATCTTACAAAACTATTATCTAACTTTACTGGGCTTTGGAAAACTACCATATCATGTCACTGTGATCACTGAAACAGGGATTCCTATCAATATAAAATTGACCAAGGATCGTACCACTGAAACCTATGATTGGTGTTCTTCTTTGTGCTTTGCGATATCTCCCACTATTGCAATGGAATAAAAAGCTTTAATACTACTGCGGCAGAATAGGATAACATGCTCGGCTGCTAAGTCTTAGTCTACTAGCTTAATATTGCTATCGCCCTGCTACTTCCTTCACCGGGGTTGTTTGACAGATTCTCTGTTGGGTGAAGCCATTTTCTGCTGCACTTCCGATCGTAGGGCTTCATGCTAATACACCACAAGACACCATCACGAACAGAAGGTCCCATCAAAGAGATCACATGAAACTGATACGAGCAAACTGCACTTAGGTCCCAGTTGTTCTGTAGTAGGCCTACAAAATGATGGGTTGTTAGTACATAACATGGCCAATCAACCATACTGGAATTACTAGTGTGGGTACACTTCTTGCTGGTCGAGGATTACATAGGACATTATTACATTACATGATCTCACCCCTGGATATAGACAATGGAGAGTAGACTGGATAACATACTCCCAATGTTAAGCCTATGGGACAAAAATACCAGGGGTGAGATACAAGATAGGGAGGAGGTGGGGGTAGGTTAAAAAATTTCGGAAATTCTGCGTACATTCATTATGGATGGCCCCTATGTGATATTCACTCGGCATCACATGGATTTAAGCAAATCTAGTTGATTTGTTCTATAGTCCTGACTAGTCTCAAACATTACTGTATCATACATGTTCTGTCTTCTTTCCAGGTGTACTCTCACTCCTGCCAAAGAAGTCCAGACAAGGATTTCATAAATCCAGAGATTTTCCTGTAGCTTTTCTAGCTGCTGTGTAGCTGCCATACGAGATCCCAGATGGCCTTGATCCAGAAAGAAAATATAATTGGGGAAAACAGAAAAGAAATAGGTGGGTGAATTTTTGTAAAAATGAGACGATATCTCGATATCTGATATTTGAAGTAATTCACCATAGTCATGTTAAGACATTATGTCAGAGGAACATCATGTTTTTATTTCCCAATTAATTGAAAATAGAAAATAAACCTGGTGTTATTTATCATTGTCCTTTGTCTATAGCATTCATTCTCACCTGAATATAAGTAGCTAACCTCGGCTTTCCAAAATCAGCTCATAACTATTGTTCTTTGTCTACTCGTGAGTTGACAGCGTCTGCATCTTAACTGGATGAATATGAATGGTGCAATTACCTGCAAAAAGGTGGCCCTGGACCATGCATTTCCAGATCCCGACTTCTACAGGGAGTGGATCGTGTCAATGGTCGTAGACGTTATTCTCAAGTTGCATTAACGTTCTCTCATATCAGAATTCCCGAAAGGTAACTGTATGGAATCATTGATATACATAGACTGTCTCCTTAGCAGCTATTTATTGAATTTGGAGGAAATTTATGGAAGGCATGAAAGGAAAACTACATCCTTTTCAAAATGACTGCACCCCGCATTTGCAAATGCCATCCCACTGGTAGGCCTGGAGCGAGGCCTCTTTGTTGAGGTTGGATGCATATCTTCTTTAGGTGGGAGAGACTTAACCGCACTTATAATACCATTATTACTATAAAGAATAAGTACATACAACTAAGTAGAACTCAGCAAGGTTATACGGTTGTGGAGAGGCTCATTAAAATCCTGTGAAACTCTCCTATGTACTTTTGTACCTGCTGTACAACGTTCCTGCAGACTAGCTACTTATCTATACATTTCTTTCATGAATTGTAAAATAAGAATTAAGAGATAATCACATGAACTTTACGATCAATAGAAAAGAACAATGCTCTTTCATAAAAAAAATATAATACTCATCGTAAGTTCTTCTTTCTACTATTAATTTGCACAATGAAATAGCTGATCTACTAAAGCGTAATGCATTGCGGTTTCATTTTATTATTTAGATTTCCCTTATCCGTTCGATCATAGAAATACTTTGAATTTGAAAATTCAGCCGCTCCAATAAATTTAAGGATGCTTGGAGTTTGGGCGGGGCTAATTTGAGTGTTTTCAAACTAGTAGGCCCCTAATTCAAATGATACCCACCATAATTTGCATGTAGAACAGGAGATGACCAGTCCAGGCTATTGCCATCCATAATACTTTTCAGCATGAGGCATAACCTGGCTTGTCTCGTCGTAAAGTGTGTATACTATATAATAAGCCTCACAAGAGCAGATTGCCTTTTGCTTGCACCTGAGTGAAGAGTGTCCAATTACGGCTGGCCTTTTACCACACTATGATAGAGTTTCTTCTTGCCATTATCCAAGTGTCGCTCACCCATCGCAGGATCAGCTTACCACTGGATACAGCTTCTGTCTGCAGGAACGTTGTACAGCAGGAAAACTTTCACTTGTAAGGAAAACTTCACTAGAAAATGAAAACCATGGAAAAAAAGCATGCTACCACAACAAATAAGATGCTGACGAGGACAGAGTGCTCATTAAATCATATTGATTTTCTTCGTCAAAATCGACCGTCATTTTTACTACATTCGCCAGAAACAGAGTCCAAATTCCAAACACTACTTAGAAAGGGATGATTAATGAGTGCGTCTTTGTGTAGCCACTTGAAAACCCATTTTTAAACATTCCACCACAAGGACCAATGTTAGAGATATATAGAGATCATATTGGAGGATGGGATAAAGGGAGGAGGTTTGTGGTAGAGATCACGTAGCTTGAAACGCTCGGAATATGGGACGGGAGATGGTGGACTGGACCCGAATGTGGGCGAAACGAGGCTATAGTCAGTGAGAGATTCAAATTTATGTCATTTCTCCAGTCTACATGTATCGGACCAGTCACTAACACACGAAAATATAATCAATAATATATGGATTCAATAAAACGTATAACGAGCTGGAATGTCATTAATGCAATTGGACCAGAATAAATTATTTTAAAGTAGCAGGAAATGATATATTTATAACCTGAATGACACAATCTGAATGAGTACAATTATTTCATATTAGCCACATTTTATAAGACGTATAGAGAATAATTTATGCTAACTGAAAAGGGCGTACGTACTTATGGGCGAAGGTAATTATAGCTTCATTAACGCATTTCTTCGCTGCTTAAGCACACTGAGGATGTATGGCATATCTAAGTGTGATGTCGTTATTTATCGTCAGTGTAAGTAATGGCGTAACACGATGATAATACATTCACATTACTGGTCTTGGTGAATTATTTTTGAATAATATGTACCAGGCTGTGTTAGGTGCGGGTTTCTCTGGTGCAAGATAGAACTAGCTCTAGGTGTTCTTAGTCACATACATCTACAAATACTAATGTCCTAACCGATAATGAGTTCAACCAGGCGTAAAAACGAAGGTGTAAATTCCAAGGTGACCTTGGGGATTCCTTTATTAACTGGAAATATGGAGTGAATAATTATGAATAAAAAGGTATCTGCCTACTTGACTAAATTACTTGTGTAGGTGAGGAAGGGATTGTTACATGCAGGGGTTTGTATTCATGCGCGTGTACTTCACCGCTACGAGATTGTTGTATCTTACCTCTCTCCTCAGTCTCAGCTATAAAAGCAATGCACAGATTACATTTTGGCCGCAGGATGGCGCCTAATTTGTCTCATTATATATACGCAGGCCATGTATTAGGGCCCATCCACCGAGCCCAGCTGTTTGGGGGCATACAGTAACCGCTAGTCTTCACTGAACCACCACTTTAACAAATGAACATTGGACAGAGGAACGTTAGAGTCCTAGACACTAGACTCTTGTTACTACAGCAACCACCAGTCTTCACTTAACCGCCACTTTAACAAATGGATACTGGATAGATGGTTGTTAGAGTCTGGAACACTAGACTGGTGATATTGCAACCAATAATGTTCGCAAATAGCAAGCATTGACAACGTAACACTCATTGTAAATTGTCTTTAAAGTGACATATAAATTACCAGTTTCTGTACATGAAGAGTGGATATACAATACACATACAGAAACCTTATAGACTCACAAACTGCACATCCAAACGTTTCACATCCACAGATAAATAATAAACATTCTGTACCTACACAGTAAACGTTCAATGGTCACATATAAACAATACACGTTGACAAGAACAGTAGCCAAACATTCACTTTCAACATACATATGCACCACGATAGTCGCGCAATCACTGTACATTATCAATATATCCCTATAATTTTCACATTAATAAAATATGTGTTTAACCTTCATGTGGAATTACTTCAATGTTCCTCCTATTCACATAGGATACCAGGTTGGAATTACTGATATATTATGTCCAGATGTGAAGAAAACTTCTAATTTCAGTAGCCTTTAGCGCATACAGTAGTGGTTACAGCGATCACACCTAATGTTCACAAATGAATACCATCGGTGTAAACTGAACTCGGTAATGTCCCAATGTTATGGTAATGCTAATGTGAAAACCAGTAGTTGCCGTGCTTCCTTTTCATGTATACCGAATAAGCTGAAAATGAATCACATGTTTATACTTCAGTAAAAGGTCAATTTCACTTGACTACTCACCGTGACAGAGGTAGTTTAAGGCCGGGCGAGAGAGAAGGCTGTCCGGGAAGCAAGGAAAACCACACCCGTCTCCCTCGGCGTAAATATATACACGTGGTACTATACCCCACATACACATCTCAGCTGGTCTGTGTGAGCAGGTTTAACAGATTACAATGCTGCTTGTTTAAGCCGGAGACACACCTCGCGAGAAACGCAGTAATTTCCAGAATCACCAACACAAAATGGCGTATACAGTTCACCTGATTATTCTTTCTGAGACACAAAAATTGTCGATGATCACTATGAAATAATATCTCACATGCATGCTATTTTGTGTTGACTATTCCAGAGATCGCTGCCTTGACTCGATTGGTGTGTCCCCAGCATTATTAATTAGAGAAGCGGCGGCAATCTATTGAGTCCTCAACAAAATATGGCTAGAATGTGAGCCGTTACTTCATACTTCACCTGATTGTTTCTGTGACGCTACATAATCGGGGGGAGATTTTATTATGAAATGATAGCTCACATACTCGCCATCTTTGTTTGCAACTCCCGAGATTGCTGTCGTTTCTTGCTTAAATGTGTCCCTGGATACTATTAAAAAGGACAATTTTTACATAGTTGGAGCGAGTTCTACCCATTTCACGATGATAAAATACATTTACATGAAACATTAATTCTACATGTTTCTATGGTATATTCGCAAAAGCTATACAAGGCGTACTCTAAGACACCCCCTTATTCACCAAACATCCTCCCGAACGCAAACACTGTGCCTAATCTAGAGTACCCACGGGGTTTATGAACCGAGTTTTAGATTTGACGGGTCATATTTTAATCTGTTGAGGTAGTCGCAGGGGACGAGATCCCCCGAATATGTGAAAGTAAACACAGATGTTGACCCTTGCCCTGGTTCTCCTCACCCCCTCTTCATCCTTACTACCCTCCAACGATCGTACAAAGGCCCTCGCGGATCTGAGTCCTCTGAAAGGGACGGCACTCGGACAGAATATCTGTCCGGGTTCTCCTCTCCTTTTTTTCTCTTTTATTCCCCGGCAAAGCGCAGGGAAATTCAATTAGCCTGTCGCGACTGACGACACAGGGATTGGGGACTACTTGATGGCCGCGCCATTGTTGGGGTAGGGTGAGCCGGCACAGTTATTTGTGAGGCTGGGTGACTGTAAATGCGTTCTATATGTGGTCTAATCAAATAACACAGTCACCACTTGGCCACCGAAGAGGTGGACAGACCAAGGGACCAACGGAGAACTGATGGAAATTAAATGTTCAAGTGGCAAAGACTTCAGATGAAAGAAGGTCATTTTTAGAAAGACTACGCCACTAATTATTCACCATTAAATCTCCATGTTCCCAAGATCAGCCATTAAAAACTGCCAATTATCCAAATTCCTTGATTTGCTTACTTTGATCACTTTTTAAGAATTTCAGTACTTTTATGGTTCATTTATTCAAATGTAGTTTAACCACCAGGATGTTCTGATATGAAGATTAAATGAGAAACCGGTAACGGAAGATAGGGTCTGGACATTTAAAGACTCTGCAGGAATGCGATCATCTCACTACAACTAGTGATGTCGGATCAGCGCCCCGTCGTTCTCCTGAATCAGGTGCATCAAAGCATAATTCCATGGGTGTGCCGCGAAGCCATGTTGCCATGTTGCGCTTGTTGTGGGGATGCTTTGTGGTTAAAAAGGTAATATGGCTGAACACAATGGAATAAGAATTCCATCAAATAGACTTGAATATGTTCAAAGATCACCTATGATATTGCTATTTATGAATGCATGGAAAAGGAATTTCTGTAGCCGGTTCCATAAACAGTATTGTAAACTATGAGTATCTCATGAGGTGCGATGCGTACGATTCAGGCCTGTTTGATAATCTGGGATCGTACATGAAGACCCTTTCTGTACGCCAAGGAGACCCATTGACGATGTGGGTCAACCTAATTTCACACTTATGGATGACATTGTGGATAGCTAAGACTGTCTTACCAAACATACTTAAAAAAATATTAAACAATAATCCTTGTACGATCCTAGATTATTAAATGGGCCCCTGTTGCACGAAAAGCAGTGTCCCATCTCAATACCAGACACATTGATACGGCAAGAATGTCACTATCAAGTTGTATTACCTTGCGACGACCACGTCACAGCAGTGTAGCTGCACCTTAATGGGGATGAGGGGGAATGGAGTTTCCGTGACAGACTAATAGGCCTAGGCCACAGACAAGGCTATGGATGACAGGTGTCAGACAGACGGCGAATGAATAGTTCTGGTTCTGCTGCCGGGCTCCTAGGGCTACCCTCGGCCAGACAGAGAGAGCAATGCGGACAAGATTCCATTCGGTCCCAACTCATAGCCTTCAACTGATTGGTAATTCCAGTGTCGGGATATTAATTTTCCAGCCCGGCTCTCCATTCCAACGCACAATTACAGTCTGATACTGCGCTCCCGCTGCGTGCCATATGTGATACCAGTGTATGGGGGGAGGTGATCGCACACGGGGGTGGGTACCAAGCAGCGACCACTGATTCAATTAGGATAGCGGATTGCGGGTGTCGCATGGCCGTCACGGGTCAGACAAGCCACCGGGCACTGCAAGAGCGCAGTGTGGGACATTCTGCACAGACTGTCCTCCATTTCCAAATACGGAAATTTACTAGGATGAAGTTGTGCGAAACTATTAGAGGCACCAATGCTGTAAATCAATATTGAATTTAATTGGATGCATAGGATTGGCTCAAATATAACACCGCTTATAAAAGTATTTCCAAGTGGTTTTAGGAGAGGCACAATATATAGAGTTGAAGATTGTATATTCAATCATTTTGAAACAAAATATGTCCCTACGTGTTGTCTAACCTTTGAACCTTTCTTATTCAATTAGGAGTTTCATGTTCGTAAAATTGAGAAGGCTTATGCTTGAGGACTCTGAGATGGTGTCAAGGTTCATAGCACCACGGACTGAGACCAGAAGGGAATAATAGTCTTGGTAAAAACTGTGTACGTTTTACACTGTGTTTTGTTAATTATTTGCCTTAATATGAAACTAAATTAAGGGGCTACATTGGTTTTTATTACTGGTTACCGGTTTTGCCCCTGCATAGTTTAACGCAAACAAGCTGTTCACTTGTCACCAGCATCAAGACATCGCCTTGGGGCTGACTGGGAGCCCTCACGACCTGGTGACCGTCGGCCCCCAAACCAAGGCACTCTTAACTTATATATCAACATGAATTATCACATAGATTATTCAACTGCGCCGTAGAATGCTGGGGTTGTTTTCACAAAACTGGTAATCTTTATTCTTGTGAAGGGCAGTTAAGAACCTAACAATAAAAAACATCTATAGGTATTCTAGAACATCACTCTCCAGCATAAGGATAAATGTTACTACCGAATGAGGAGCGATGTATTTTATTTTGTCGAGTTTTACATTTAAATCTGCCGCAAGAAGCCATAAGACTACGTTTGGAAGTCGTCAGTGATACGACATATTACCATACTGTGACGTGTCGAAGCCCGAGGCAATACCGATTATAAACACCCGACAGTGGAACGCCGCAAGGGGAGGCAGGATAAACCGTGAATGGCCGTGCCAAAGACACCATTCCTAACCCCCGACCTCCCAACCTTGTGGGCCACGCATCCTTATTGTTTAACCGCACTAGAAGTCCTCCAGCACGCCAGCCAAAAGCGTGACCCCAATAGGGCTAGACTTTTATCATAACCTGAGTCACTCCCATTAGCATTCCCTTTCCGTATTTCATTCTATAGCCTCCTATACTGCTATAGGAGGTACTGCTATGCTCATCAGGGACCTCTCTCTGTTGCTATCATCTCTGATTTATTGCCTTTAGCAGCAAACACCAACCGCTCTGCAATTCCTGTACTTTAATGTCTCGCGTTAATTGCTTAGATTTGTCTTGACTGTTTTAATCTTTCCGCCCAAGAATCTCTTTCAATTCCTCCTCTGCACTCAACAATACAAATAAATTTCCTCTTCCTCTGTGCCTGCCTCATGCTATAAACCATCCTATTTCATTCATTGCGACTGGTGTTCACTTTTATTCTACCCTATTTTGTTGTATTGTATATAAAAATGTGTATTTCAATAGGGTCAATATGACCGTCTCTATTTCCCACGTTTACCTTTTCTTCTATTTCAAAACCCCTTTAAACAATACCGGCCTTTCCTGTTACCTTGTCTTCCTCCATTCCCACCACTTAAGGTAATAAATTCATCTATCGAACTAGGACGGTATACATTTATGTCTAACGACGATTATCATATTATGATTTCTATAAACGACCAGTACAGGTTTCCACCCCCATTCCCCATGCCCTACCATTGCTGATAATATCCCATTTCCACGATTGTCAACAACACTGGCTGTTGCTAAGTACTACGTATAAAGCAATCGACCCATGCATAAACCACGTATAAACCATTCTCCCTGAGTTACTCTGGAGCAAAATGAGTTACATTCAGAAAGAGGGAATGAGACATTGCTCTTTGTTAAAAAGGTGTTTGTACATGTATGTACATTTGTATGTGTATATGCATATCAAAATCGGTATATAATCAATCGTCTTAATTGAAAATGAATCAAGCAGCATTGTATTCTGTTAGGAATTACCAGTGTTTTTTTCTTTTGGCAATAATCCGATACCAGTTTCCCTTTGAATTTGACAGAATACGAATAACTACTGCTGTCAAATGGTCAATGTCTGTAATTATATACTATTCGTCAATGCCAATATACATTCTGCTGTCACAAACCCGTCTTACCTGTAATACCATACAACACTGTCAGATAATGTCTCACCTACAAGCAGTATTCGAGCGAGTTTCCATAGTGATCCCATACAAACTCACTGATCTCACCAAGCCTAGCGCTAAAGCCGATGATGCATAGGGATGTTTAGCAAAGACCAGACGCGACCAGACCTGTCTGTTGTATGGAGACCAGATCTGTTTGGCTATACCTGGATTAGTTTTGAGATGTATAAGTCCTCCCTAAAACCTCCCATTGAGACTCTACCGGACCCCATCAGACCAGAGAAACATCTCGAAGCATGATAGATAAGCGGACTGTTCCAGACTGGACTTGTCTGTTCGCGTCGTTTTTTTGCAAAATGTCCCTGTGTATCATTGGTTTTACTGTGTAGGCCTAATCACTGCATGGCATCACACACAACTTTATGAGAGTCGTCTCCATAGAGTTGCACCGGGATAAAAGCTTCAAGTAATTCTGTTGCTTTAATCAAAATCCCAAGCACTATTGCCTTCTACATACTTATTCCAGTAGATCATAATCATATTTTATACTTCCATTTGATATCATTTTCAAAGATATTAAGTGTTGCTCATATTCTTTTAATATTTGTCGATTTCATTCTTTTCCCCAATATATTTTTCCTTTAAGTCATGATAATGTCGGAAATGAAAAACTCCTTGAAGCATCACCCGTTATGGAAGGGTTTATATATCCCAACTGTTTGAACTAGTGTGGTGGGGGGCTTTTGGGAGTGGGTGGTTACAGGGCGTGGGAAAGCACTCACCTTCTTTTTGCTCGTTCTGGAGACCAATGCAGAGGTCGTTGTCCAGTGGGAACTTGTCGCATCGCAGCATGTCGGGCCATGGGAAGCCGTACTTGTTCATGAACCGCAGACAGCTGGTTTTCACCGAGTTGCACAGCGACCTGCAGGGCCAGATGGGCTGGTCCAGGCACACGGGCGAGAACAGCGAGCAGAGGAAGAGCTTGGTGTCGGGATGGCAACGGATGCCGAGCAGCGGGACCCAGGAGGACGCCTGCTGTACCACCTCAGACACGGTGTCGTGGTCCAGCAGGTTCGGCAGGCGCATCTGGTTGTAGCCGATATTGCGGCAGAGGCTGAGATTCGCGGGGATGTCGATGCACTTAGCCTGACTGTGTCGCCCGCTGAGGATGTGCCAGCTGGAGGACCAGTCCTGGGAGTAGCTATCCGCGTACGGATAGTCCAGTCCGTCCGAGTGCTGCTCTGGCAGGCCGGTGGCGTCCACGGCTCGGCCCTGGAGATTGACGCCCAACAGGAGGAGTGTAGCGATCATCACCCGCACGCCTTGACGACACACGTGGCGCCCTGGAGAGCCGCGGGCACGCATCTCCGGCCCACAGGTAGCCGCCGGAGAAAGCATGCCGGTCAAGTGGGGAGCGCGGCGCGTCCTGCAGATCCCTTTATCGGATTAAATAACGAAGGAGATTTGCGTCAACCCCCACCTTCTCAGCCTTGCGACGTGACTGTCCCCTTCGGCTCCTTCACCTCCCGCCGTCGCCACCCGTCCTCTACCCCGCCGCCCGGAGTGCCAAGCCCTCCGCCGGTCTGCCCTACGTCCCCTGCGTTGAAGGCGCAAAAGTCGTCTGCGCTGATGAACGCCTGCAGTTGGACAAGGAGGAGCAGGCGGGGCGGGGCGCGACGCGACGCGGCGGCAGAGGCGGCGGTGACTGCGGCAGACTCGGCCGCCTGTGCTCGCACTGGTCTGATCGTCTTTACGGGCTTCGACTCGGCATTAACGGCCACCCTGACATCTATCGCAAGCTGGCTGCAAGAAATGGACCAACCATAATCATAATATATGCCGGGGACAGCGTGGTGTGAAGCACATGTGCTGAAAGGACAAGGTTTTGTTGATAGTACCGATATGATATTTAGACCAGTAAAAAAAAAAAGCCTCTACGGGACTAGGCCCAGGGTTGTGCTCATGGTGTATCGGCCAATTACTGTGTGTAATTAAATGATATCTCAGGCACTCTGCAAATTGGAATAATTTAGTAGAAGAAACATAATTTGATGTTGCCTTAGTACCATAGTATGGCTGACATGTCGACGAATAGAAAGCTAGATCCTTTGCCAATGCTACGTCTGCGTTGGTAACTTGATAAAGAGGCTTGTGGTTATGTCTCACTGTCTATATCTATGTCCCCACGTTCTCAGCATGCGGTTTATTTTGTGATGCCGTGCTGTTTGGATAATACACTCAGACCATATCGCTCCACCACAAACATTTGCAGATCTCTAGGGCTAATAAATCTATGCAAAATTCATATCAGGCTCAAACCGTAGATAGTGGTTCTTGTTCTCTTCGATCAACTCTGGTCTGTAGCCCCTCTATTCATACAGCACAATACGTCTATTATTCTTTTGCCCCCACACCTGGACTGAACGAGTTACAATAAAACAATAGTCTCCCTTCCCACCCTAACATCGCCCACACGCACATAGAAGAGACTCCTTCAGAGGGCTGCTATCTATCCCCCTGGCCTGTCCCGCAGTGAAGTGTGTCAACCCCCCAAATCTCCGTCCCGGTGTTCCCCACGCCACCACAGTTTACAAAAGGCCGCCTCCCGCACCCCTTGGGCCGGCACCTGGTCGGCTTTTTGCCCGCGTGTGCCGGTTTTGGTGCGCGGGGCTTTAAGTCAGCATAGTCAGCATCGAGTAGAGCGTGTACCTTTAAGGTCGACGATGCCGGGGGCCGCTAAGACCACCCGTTAAGCGGTGCGCACGGCTGCCGGCCAACATGGCCCGGGGCTACTACCTCTATATACTGTGTGGATGAGCATCTCTGTACCCCATACACAATCCCCTGTGGATTAATATCCATCATGTATACCACAGCAACACTGGGTGCTTAAATCATCCGAAGGCAGACGACAACACCATTATCTACTTTAAACGAGAACATAAAAATAAGTAGTTCTATTAAGGCTCTTGTAGAATACCTTTACAGGAGTCACAATATAGTGTGGTGAATTATGTACGGTTAGAAAAACAGAATTCAATGATATTATCATATAAGGAAAAAGCATTTCACCTTGTAGGTCCAACGGTGACCCGGTATTCCTTTACCGCTGACAGGAAAGTCTGTGCCGGCAGATGATACGTCCTGCGTCCCACCGCTACGTGCGATAGAACTTCAGCCGGATCTCTGCCCTAACATCAGCCAGAGACCTAACTCTGGTGGCGGTGCGCGTTAGTATGCCGCCGTCTGCCTCTGTGTGCCCGCCTCTCGTTTACGTATCCCTTCTCACTGTTCATCGACGGCCGTCAGTCGGGCTGACTGGCTGTGCTCAGACTGAATCCGATGTGATCTCAGTCGCCAATGTCGGTCGAGGGGCCTCTTTCCTCCGGCTACACAAAAGCCACCTAGCGCGAAAACTGAGAACTAGACCCCGACCACCGGTAGTTGCAGGGCTGGACGGTACAGACTGCCTTGTAGCTCACCGGGAGTCAGCGATGGGCAGCTGGCTGGAGCATCATGGGACGCCCTGTGGTCATCCGGGGCCTTTACCTGTCACTCAGACACACTAGGGGGCGCTAACAGCTCACGGTCTAACCTCATTACTTGGATAAATCGCACAGCTGGAGATCCGCTAAGGACGACGCCCCCTACCGGGTGCGTGAGGAAACTGCAAAGTTCCTTTAATGGCTGTTTCGTGCAACGCGCGTTGTTGCTTGAAAGGATTGGCTGAGTTGACTATGTGGTGATAATGTGTTTTCTGTCAGGACGGGATAAGGATACTTTGCTTTTGGGGTTTGAATGAGCTGACTGTTATAATATAGTATGTTGACTGTCAGGATATATTGAGCTGTCCAATATAACATGATTTGCTAACTGTAGGAATGCATGTGATGACTGATATTTTTTGTTGCTTGTCATAAGATGATGTATTGACTGTAAAGAAATACATGTAATGTGGTGAATCTTAACTGTCAGGCTTTAGTGTGTTGACTGTCGGATGTAACCCCGGTACGTCACATATTACACGCCAGGATATGGTATGTTTACTACCTGCAACATCAGATGTCAACATTATCACTAGGGATACAATATCTTGACTGTGTGAGGTGTCTATTCACGGTCAGGGCACGAGATATTGAATTAAATATAATACAGTGGTGGTGACTATCAGGCTATGTGCAGGTAGGTATGATCGTAGCGCTCTCAAGACAAGACTATTCTCTTCCTCCCGAGAATGTACACTATGTTTTGTGAATTGTAGATGACATACCTGTGTTGCTTGCTAGCTGAGACCTACTGCAGTTGAAAGCAAGGTTTAACAGGTTATTTTAAGCTGGTAGTCGGGAGGTGAGGAGGATGTGGACAAATGATGTTAGGTCGAGGTGATGTCTCCTCTTAAGGCTGGACTGAAACGTTGGTTGTATTTTTGTTGGGTTGTTTTAATATCTTTTCTTTTTTTGCAATCAATAAGGTCTCATTTTTGCTAAACCCTGACTCCAGTATAAATAAAATCTTTAGAAAAAAATTGCTCTTCCATGCAATGCAGTCATTACATGCGAACATATCTCAACTTTGATGATAAATACAATTGGGCATAGCTTTTAATAATTGACTCTTTGGATTCATGGTAGAATCGAGGGTATATCAACATAATATCAACATAAGTGTTTATGAACAAAGTATTTCCTAAATGACAAGAACATTATATAGCGTTTGTGAAATATGGGGAAGCCTGATACTCCCAGATAGGCTCATGTGTAGAGTATCGTAAACCATATCAGTAGGCATATTGAAGCAGCGAGGCGTTGCGCAGAGCCAACACCAACCAAGCAGTGAGCAGTATTAAAGCCATATCGGAGAATTGAATAATGGAAGACCATCACAGAAAACTGATCGAACAGGAAAGGGAAGAAATGTATTATAAATGCTTTGCTGATACCTCTACCACTAAATCCGTGTTTGAACATGGGTATGCCAGAGCTGGGACCCGTTCCACTAGTTTCGCTACCATAGCGAACGGAGCATCAAATTAATGGCACTAACCACGGAAAAAGATAGCGGTCGTTTCGAAGTCTCGTTTCAGAATCTTCGTCGCTATTGAGCTCCCCATTCCGTTTGCTATGTCAGCATAACGAACGGAATACTAGTTAATCAATATTTAACGAATAATTTGATAATTTCAACCCGCCAAATTCGGCGGAAACTGGCCGTAAAAGAGAAAATAAAATTGATGACCAACCTGCCCCCTAGAAACTGAACGGGGAACTCCCTTGTTGCGCATAGTGTGGCCAATTTCCACCAGAAGGCAGGAGAGTAGGCGCCAATCGAGGGTATCTCAGCGATCGCGTCAGTGGAGCCAAGTGGAGCAAGACCTTCAATCGAGTGTAGATTGAGGTTGGATTGACATTAAAACATTCTTGGAGAAGCACCACCGATTAGGGTAAGACCAACTCAGGTGGAGAATAGGTGGAGAACAAAGATTGGCGCACTGGAGCACCACCTTAAAGGTATGATAGGCCTATACTATATAGCTTAACCATCGACAGACTGAAAACCCACTTTGACCCAGAACGTAAGGTGTCTGCTTACATGGGGATCTACTGTACCTGGATACACATAATGCCACGTTGAATTCATCCCGGACATTAGAAGCTTTAATTTGATACCAAATACACATACCTTTCATGATTTCTATCAAGGTGCATCTTTAAAAAAGAATAATATTCTAAATATGTTTTTTCTGGTATGGGCCTCACTATCATTGGTTTCAGCATGGACTTGTCTGACCTGGATTGGCAACCAACCGCCAATGATCTGTAGGTGTTTGACTCGCTATTGTCTTTTGGTTCTCTCTTTACCCAGAAGAGGCGCTACAGTCGCCGCCGTTTGTTTCTGTCTTTTTACACCAGGCGGCACCACGTTCACACGCACGAAATTCACTATGTGCCGAAAACATAGTGCACTTAGAACACTAATTCCATGTCCTGCGTAGGTATATACTTGGAATCAACTGTGAAATAGTTTATTAAGGCCTAGGGGAATGGGAATAATTTAAGAATCTGGATTTTCTGGATTTTTCACTGGAAAATCAGGGAATTTTGACTGCCGACCACACCCAAAGAGATAGGCCTACAAAATGGACCGTATTAACTTAAAAAAACAACAACAACTAGAGCACTTAGAACTTATAATTCCAACTGCCCCATGCAGGTAGATACCTGGAAGTGACAGTGAAATACTTTAGTAAGGCCTAGGGGTAGGGACTATGGGAATGAATTGAAGATTATTGAAAACTGTTGATTCAAAGTATATATACCTAAATGGGACAGTTGGAATTATGGTTTTAAGTGCACTGGATTTTTCTGAAGTTATGGCACCTTTTGTCTTAGTTAGGGCGGGCGGGCAAATTTCCCTGATTTTCAGGCAGTCAGTCTTGGGAAAAATTTATTTTCAATCGATTCCCATACCCCTAGGCCTTGATAAAATTTTTTAGGCCTACTGTTCGTTCCAGGTATTTAGGCCTATATAGAACGCCCTGACCATGCTGTACAAGACACAGAACAAGATGGTAATTTACGGTTTGTACGGAACGAGGCGTTTACGCCAAGTTCCGTACAAATCGTAAATTATCATCGAGTTCTGTGACTTGTTCAAGCATGGTTGAACCTTATATATTTACTATATACCCATGCCATATATACTGTAAATACGCACCGTTTCGCCATATAGCGTAAAAATACCGTACGGATCACTGGTCTGTACAGGAAAATAGGTCTACCTTCCCATAAACGTTTATTAAAATATTGATCATTAAACCAAATGAAATTTTTTTTTTTAAATTTCGGGTATATATTAGTAAATATAGAACGACCTACCATGCTTGTACAAGCCACAAAACTCGATAATGATTTATGGTTTGTATGGAACTCGGTGTAAACGCCTCGTAAAATTATCATCTCATTTTGTAACTTGTACAGCATGGTCAAGATGTTCTATATAAATGATGATATACCCGAAATTAAAAATAAAATCATTAATTTCATTTGGTAACAACTAATATTTTATTAAACATGTAGGCCTATACGGATAGGTAGTCCGTATTTTCCTGTACAGATCAGTGGTCAATATATACAGTATTTTTGAGCGCGGGAAATCGCGCTCATATACGTCATCTAGAGAGGTTAGAATGCTCACACAGACTTTCAGCTTACTGCAGAGAATCTATCACTTCGCTATCAATGTCCCATCTTTAAAGGCCTGGGTAAATGAGCAGGGGTCCAGTATCCCAGTCTGACCATACCCATGCCCCACTAATGACTTGGTTCCTAAAAATAGAATTTTTATTTTAGTCTTTTTGGGGACAAAATATTAACTATATCAATCCTGTCATTAAATAACAGACACTTAGTTATGGATACTGTCATCTGCTACTAGAAAAGGAAACTATTAGATGATAATAATGACTAAATACGTTCAAATATGTTCAAATCTGATGGGACACACCAACCCCCTCCCCTGCCCACTCCCACCCCCGTTATTCACCCTTGTGCTTTTGGTGACTACAGACCAACCCCCTCCCCCTGCGCACTCCCACCCCCACCCCCACTTGTAAACTGACTTCTACTAACAATCAGAAACTGATGGGACAGATTCTCCTATATGGCACAGCGCCAGCAAACCTGTTTGACCAGTTATTCACCCTTGTGCTTTTGGTGACTACACCAACCCCCTCCCCCTGCCCCCTCCCACCCCCACCCCCACACCCACTTGCTGACTTCTTCTACTAACAATCAGAAACTGATGGGACAGATTCCCCTACATGGCACAGCGCCAGCAAACCTGTTTGACCAGTTATTCACCCTTGTGCTTTTGGTGACTACAGACCAACCCCCTCCCCATGCCCACTCCCAACCCCACCCCCACACTGACTCGCTGACCTCTTTTACTCACAATCAGAAACTGATGGGACAGATTCCCTACATAGCACAGAGCCAGCAAACCTGTTTGACCAGTTATTCACCCTTGTGCTTTTGGTGACTACAGACCAACCCCCTCCCCCTGCCCACTCCCACCCCCACCCCCACACCTACTCACTGACTTCTTCTACTAACAATCAGAAACTGATGGGACAGATTCCCCTACATGGCACAGCGCCAGCAAAACTGTTTGACCAGTTATTCACCCTTCTGCTTTAAGTGACTACAGACCAACCCCCTCCCCCTGCCCACTCCCACCCCCACCCCCACACTGACTCGCTGACCTCTTCTACTCACAATCAGAAACTACATCATTTATGTATAATAGAAACAATGTTTGCAAATAGTTGTATTATCAAGGTTTTTATTATGTGAGAGTTTATTGTACTTAAGAAGTATCGCGCTCATCCATAGAGCCTCAAGAGGTTACTAAACTCCCGATTATCGCCCCGGGTAATGCAAAGTTCCTCTCCCGATAGACTTGGCATACTACGACAAAATGAACCACAGTTTTCTGATTTATAATTGGAGAAACTGAATATAATTTCGGATTCCCATGTAGAAATAGCTGAAATTTCCATTTCTGACATCAGAATTTCAATTTGAGGATGTTTGAAAACCGTTAAACTGCATTAATTCTGGGTTACGAGCAAGGGGTCTATCACTATACTAGATAACTACATCGGTAACCAGCGAAACCCGGAACTTGGTCAACAGACTGAATTACGGGATAGGCCTACCTCAATAGGGTCTACTGTATCATTAGCTCCTAGTTACGTTATATGGCGAAACGGTGCATATCTACAGTATATACAGCATGGTATATATAGCCTAGTAAATACCTAGATGGGACAGTTGGAATTAATTAGCGATTCCAGAGATTCATGCGTTGCTCTCTTGGTGTTCACTTCGTGCCCACTTGCGGATCACACGGAAATTAGCGCGCTACCCGTGAAACGCAGTCAATTGTAGCCGAGGCATAGATATTGTTGAATAAACACGGCGCTCGCCCGCGTTTCCTACCCATAGATCTATTTATTTGGCCGCGTGGTTTCAGCGTGAACATTAAATCGATATGGGCATGTGAAATGCAGGAGAAAGAAAGTATAGACTGCACCTTGTTTGCTACCGACGTAGGGCGATTATTACATGTTACCGTATGTTGCTCGAGCGCTGCAGTGTGATCACGAAGCGGCAAGAGGAAATCCCGCATGATGGCGCCACAGTGTTTTTCAGCATGAACATTGTGACGTCACCTTGACGTACCGACTGCGAAGTGTCCGACATGGTTTGAACAGACTTCGGATCTTATCATTGTTACACCAGAACTTCATTCATATTCCATTTCGGAGTCATAATGAATGAACCAACTACACATTCGTATTAGGAATACGTCCTTGGTGAACATTAATTTCGGTCTTAGAAGTTAGGAGTTAGATTTTGCACTTAATCAATCATTTCTCAACAAGACATGGCAATGGAGGAATTCCAAGGTTAGTAATCTTTAGCCTAATGTATGTAGTGTCTATTGTAGTATTGATAGTGTAAGTGCAACTTTATAAGGTGTAAGATGAACCTGTTATATGGAGCATAGCATGTATGTTACGCCGAATATAAAGTTAGCCATTTATGTCATCGTGATGCTAATGCCGACATCATGGCACTGCACAATAGAACTCAGTCTTAACTTCCATCTCGACTTTATAACTGACCTCAACTATAATTCTAATACCTTCCGAAGCTTCTCGGACGCGGCCAAGATCTAGAAATAGTAGAATATAGATTTTAGACTTGAGTTGAGAAGAAGTAGCATAGTACAGAGTGTAACACAGCTTTTATATTAATTTAAGAATTTTGACCAGGACAAGGACTTTAACATGATCTAAAAGCCGTATATTTACAATAACTAGGTACTTGTGCTAAGTTGTAGTTAGCTTAAGACCTTAACTTAGTCTCGTTTCCTTTAGTTATAAGAGCATGTGCCATTGGCATTGTGGAACGTTAAACAACCCCATGCCTTCATACCTACCTATAATGCTAATATAAACTACAATAAATAACATAGGATTGTCCGACTTCAAGATATAAATGTAGTACTAGTAGGACGCACCAAGAAATTGCCACATCGGGGATATGTTTAAGACGAATCTCTGGGCTGCATTGTAGGCCAGAAAATATACCTCTGTTTTATTCACAACAATCGCCGGTTTTGTGGCCGAGTGGCCGTAATCTCCGAGTGGTTGACGCCTAGTAATATCCGAGCGAAAATGAGGATATTACGTCCACACTGCGCCGCTCCAGTATATCGCTCCGCAAAACCTGTTTCTGCAATGTTTACAATCTTAGGATTTTAAGATGTTCCCTCCGCGCCTTTTTACGAACAATGTAGGAATATACGAAAATGGGGTTACTGTGGCCGTACGGCATAGATACGTGGTAAAATTGACAAAAAAAAGAACCAATGCCGAAGGCAGAGGTTCGTTTTTATCATCAATTTTACCACATTTTTATGCCGTACAGACACAGTATGCCTGTTTTCATATTATCATATATATACAGTAAAATCTTAAGGGGGCACCCTCCGTTCCGGGCCAAGTGCCCCCTTAAGCGGGGTTTTCAGTCTGTCAATGGTTATACAATGGAGAAAACCTACATAAAAGAAGGAAACGATGGTTCTTAGGTTAAAATGTTTATCAATAACACATAATTAAGTAAATAGATATAAATTATACAATATAAATGAATATAAATATAAAAAAAAATATAAAAATAGATAATAGAGGTTGAAGGTGGATATACCTTCCTTGTGAAATTCGCTCCTTTTTATACCCCCAGTCAATACCCCCACCCCACCCCCGCCCTCCACCCCAGTAACTTCTGAGAGAAATCAGGAACCCTAAAAGGACTCATCGTGAGCCGCCCAGAGCCGCGACGGCTCACTGAATACTGCACCTTCAAAGCCCCCCAGCCCTCCCTGTGTCGCCCACAGCTAACCTGTAAGCGGGCCTCTTACCTGGCACCTTCAGCAGGCACGAAAATCACTGGTACTAATATCCACTCACTGTGGCCTGCCCAGACCCGCTAGAGATGTAGGGATTACCATTGAAACAACACTCTCTGGCCGCCCAGGCCCGCATGGGAATGCTTAGTCTATTGTTCTGTCTGTCCCGTACAAACGGGCACCATAAACTTGGATTTTCAGTGTTTTTGATATGATGTCCTTAGCAAACTGTCCCCTTAAGCGGGGTCTTTAAGCATTTCTGTACCGAAAAACTGTCCCCTAAAGCGGGGTGTACCCTTAAGCGGGGTGTACCCTTAAGCGGGGTGTCCCTTTAAGCGGGGTTAAAATAAACTCTAAATAGTGGGGAAAATTTCCGTTGTCCCCTTAAGCGCGTTGTCCCATTAAGTCGGGTGCCCCCTTAAGCGGGGTGTCCCCTGAAGCGGGGTGTCCCGGAAGAGGAGTTTTACTGTACCTTAAGTTTTAGGATTCATTGATAGCTGGGTGATTGTACGAACCCAAATCACAACTGTTTAACGAAATCTAAACGAAATCCTTGTAGCCCAACTACAATATTTTACATATACTACGATACAGGGACCCGTTTCGATATCTGATATTACTATAGTGATATTCTTTTTGTTATTGCTCTCAGCAACACCATAGCGGAAATTTACGTTGCAATTCCTGGGACGCATTTTACTGGACCAGGGACCTGTGTCACTACTTTCATGCTCGGAACCGAACGGTAGACCGAAATAGAGGCACCAACAATGGAAACAACAGCGGAGAAACCAAAGTCTCATTTCAGAGGCTTTGTTGCTGTTGAGATCCATCTTCCCTTTGCTAAGCCAGCAATACGAACTGAATATTAAATTAATCAATATTTAATGAATAACTTAATAATTCCAAATTATTCCTTGTGTGTTTCTGTGCTCTGCTCGCTATGGTGCCAAAACTAATGAAAGGAGTCCCGGCTCTATCAAAGAACCGGTACAGTGTCAGAAAATCAGTAACTTAGCCGAACATACATATGGAGACTTCAAATAAAGACTGAAATATGGAGAAAGACAAGAGGAATACTCAGGGGATATTCATTGATTTATTAAACATTGATTTCTTAACATTCCGTTTGCTATGCTACCATAGCAAACAGAATGGGTGGTATTTAAACGAGACTTAAGAAGTGTCCACTGTTTTTTTTCCGTTGTTACTACCGTTGCTTTGGTGCTCCGTTTGCTATGCTGCCAAAACTAGCGAAACGGTTCCCGGTAGCCCCTTGGTAATAAGGCCAACTTTGCTTCCGATTGTGTCATTTTACTCTTATGTATTGAGTTTAGGTAATCAATACTGTGTGCCTTGGGTTTAGTAGGAAGATGATTGCATAGCAGAAAATTTCATTTCTTGTTTCAGGGGATCCGTTTTTCGAAGCACTGATCAGCAATTGCTCAAATACAACTGGTCACGATGACGGACATCATTCAAATCCCACCATGATTTTGTTCATCTTTGGAGCATGCTGCATCGGAGGTGAGATTAATCTATTTGATATATGTTTGAAAGGCATTTAGTTTCTTTATTTACTAAACGTTAGATTATCTTCACTGGTACTATTTGAATTAGAAGTAAGTTTTATTTGAGGTGAATGTCATTTTGATACCATATCAAGTTGCCGAGTAATTGATATTTTTGATTTATTTTTCAGCATTTACAAGGACGGTCTTCAAGAAGGTCCCCCTGCCATATACCATCCTGCTACTTCTATTTGGAGGTCTATTTGGTCTCATGGCGACCGAACTGGATGAAGTCGAGGCTTATGCATCAATAGTGCACTTGGACCCACATGTTATTCTGCATGTCTTCCTACCAGTTTTGATCTTCGAATCTGCCTTTGCTATGGACGTGCACACATTTTTGAAATCTATTCTCCAAATTATGATACTTGCCATTCCAGGCTTCAGTAAGGCTCCTTATTTGTCCTAATATCAATTTATGAAAACTAATGAACAGATGTCAACTATAATTAGGCTGAAAGAAATGCCGATGATTTGACATACTCATGTTTTGGGAAGTTTTTAATATATAAATCTTAAGAGCTCTTCGCTAGTTTTACACTGTTTCAATTTTTTCAGAGTTGACCCTAGAAATTTGGATTATTCCACAGATTTTAGGAAATAGTATGAATATTCTTTCATTGTACCTGTTTCCTTTTGCAAATTATTGTCTGACCAATAATTATGTTATTGTACATGTGGTTATCATGAGACTACATCGATTGTTTACTCTTCTCGTAAAATTGACAAAATATATGTATTTCTTTTGTCGTTCCACAGTCATAGCTGCATTTCTCACTGGTACTTTCGTGTTGTACACATTTCAATATGACCACTGGACGTGGGCTATCGCGATCATGTTTGGAGCTATCATTAGTGCGACAGATCCTGTTGCAGTGGTCGCCCTACTTAAGGAACTTGGTAAGAATCTTTTTAATACACATAGTGTATATCAAATATTCCTCGTAAAATCAAAGGCAGGATGAATGCTTTGTTTATAAATTCACTTGGCGAACAATACTGATAGATAAAAGAAGCTCGTTCAGTAGAACATGGATCATCAGTGATAAAAATAATTCTCCTACACACAGTAGTTGTCTTGCTTATAAATACTATGGCTCGATTGTGATGTCTTTGATACCATTTGGAAAAAAACCCCACTAGACTAGACACGTGAGCTCAAACCGCTTTACTTTTTTTATTGCAGGTGCCTCAAAAACAATGGGTGTTCTTATTGAAGGTGAATCCTTACTCAATGATGGTGCAGCAATCGTCGTCTTCAATGTGTGCACGGCAATGGCCACAGGAGGAGATATGTCAGGTTTGATGAGTGTCATAAGTTACCTTTTAAATAAAACATCTTAACGATGTGAAAGAACAATACATTGTCTTGACAACACAAGAACCTTTCGCAGTCACGCAGTCAGTATTGTTAGTTTCGTTTCCTGTATAATGACATCCATGGAATGCCTATATATAAGGGAAGATAGAAAATTGAGCATCACGATTTTCCATCAGATTGTAAAAATAATTCTACGAATGCTAGGGGAGGTATACTTTTAGAGTAACCATGACACTATAGACTGTATTAGTTCTGACGTCAAGCTTGGAATTTCCCTAGCACCACGTGACATTTTGGGGCCAAACAACCCCAAATTCCGCCGAGCATAGCATGAGCACTGACCTTGTTAGGCTGCTTTCAAATCATGAACGCTTTTAGTGATAAACCATTCAGAGTTAGGAAAGGCGAGAATCCAGTTGAAAGAAGAAATATTTTAGAACTAAGTTGCGATGTTTAAAAGTGAGACAACAGAACTTTATCCGAAATTGATGTCTATGTAGATACGAGGCACAGCGATGGCGACTGCTGATGGACAAGGGAGAATTTATATAAAGTTTATCCGGAATTAAGTTAATAACATGCTTAAATAAACTTTTCTAAACCGGAACACAGAAAATACTTTATCTTAGTGTAGAAAATTATGTCAGGCTAATACGTTCTAACACTGTAAAAAATTTCCCATGAATTTTACGGTATTTCCCAGGCAACCGGGGTGCCAGGGAAATACCGTAAATTGTATGGGTGACCGTAATATATTTTTGACCATAAATTATAACTGTCCTAGACTGTATTTTCGGTTATTAACGGTTTAAACCTGTAATATATTTCAGACCATGAATTTTCACTGTAATAAACTGTATTTTGAAAACGGTTCAGACCTGTAAATACAGAGGAGCAAAGCTGTATGAAATATACTATATGCACAGCCCTTCATTATACATATACCAGCAATCTCGTTATTGAGGTTCTTGAGAATTGTTATATGTAGAGGGCCACCTATAGACCATGTATACAGAATTTCTGAAATTTCAAACCTCCAACCCCTCCTCCCAAACTTTTATGCAATTGATCAAAGAAAGAGCATATGCAGAATTTCCTAAATCCTTGACCCTCCAATCCCCCCCCCCCCCCCTCAGTGCACATGGCATTTTATGAATGGCCCCTAGGAGATTATGAATATAAAAGTGAATATTTTGTATTGGCTACCATCATATATTCTCTATCGGCCTATTGGCTTATCAGTATCATTAATAATTATTATCAATGATATTTCAACATTTAAGTTTTTCAACTGTAATGTTATTAGTTCAAACTATTTTACAGGAATACTCATCAGAATCTGACAGTACAAGGCTGCATTTGATATAGTAGGATGAAGTCAATCCTATATATCTTTTAGAAATGTCCTATGAAAGTGGTGTCTAATCCCCATTTATGATATTGATGTCATGACAACTTGAGAATAAATGTGCTCTAAATGGCAGGAACTTCACAGGAGATTGATGAATATCTATTACATATTTTGATGAAGTTAACTCTTGCATTTTATTCTCCACTTTGATTTGTTGCTGATATTGGAGTTAATCTAAGTGTATCTAATATGTCCATATTTACAGATTTATACTGTAAACTGACCGTAGATTGGGTGGATTACAGTCCTGAATATTTTTACATTTGAATACCGTTTTTTGGTATAGAACTGTGGATAAGATTACAGTGATATACCGTCCATGTTTGCGGTAGTATCCTGTATTTTTTACAGTGTATAGGGTTCTTTGTACTGGAGCCTTTGGAAGATGTGTGAGACTTCACCCAATTGCTCACTCCAGTTTAAATAAAAAGTTTGCTGATACACCTCTATCGCAAGCTGATCATGCTACCTCGATAATGGCAACTTCCTGTCACTTTTGAACCTAGTTGCTATGATATCTCCAGGAGTCAATTGTTACCTGTATAACAACAAGTGCCACCGCCATTGGAACTGATCGTCCCTGTGTTCTCACTCTCAAGCACAGTACAATGTTAGATTATTGTTCACCAAGCACTTTTCTTGGTGATAATCTGTTCAATTTGACAGATCTGGTGGGGAATAGGTCGAGGTTTCATCTGGTTCAAACTCATCATGTGTCTTTATTGAGTTGGCTAAGTCAAGGCATGTGATGTTATCAGTTTTAGGAGACACGGTGGTTCACCTCAGCCCATCCAATCCATTTAGAATGGAAAGGCATTCTCGAGGTTGAGCAACCTCACATCTTTCACACCCAGAGAGAGGTGATTTGCCATGTCCCACCCCTACCTAAATCAACTTCCTCCCTATGAGTTATATATGGTAAGGGGATGATCATATTTTGGGGTCTACAGTCCGCTATACAAATTTTAAAAAAATTAAAAATTCAGAAAGCAATCCTTTTAGAAAATAGTTCTAGAAAATGGGTGTATTCCATTCGGCTGACTCCACAACCACAGAAGAGTGGATACACTGGAATCTCATGGTGGCTGTTTGGCAAGTGGTTATAGCAATCGGTGAAGTCGAGTAGGCATCATGCTCATCAGCGGTGGCCACACAGCTGTGTTACAAGTGATGGCATAGAAAATGATTAGCTTTCATCTCATCTATGTATTTATCTCCATAGGCTTAACGTTCGGTATTCATACTCCACGGTGGTGAAGGTTTTGTACACAGTACTCAATAGCTAATTTTGTGAGGTCTTTTTTATTGATTAATATTAGTTCTGATCATGTATACAGGGTGAGATAAAATCGAGAAACCCACGTGATAAAAATAACTTCGTCTGTACACTACCTCGTTTGACCGCGGTCAAACTCAGTGGAATACAGACGAAGTTATTTTCATCGCTTGAGTTTCCTTCTGGGCCTTGTTTTTTAGTCACGATATCGTCGATCCACGATGGCCTAAGATCGTCGCTTGAGACCAAGACATTATTTGGGGATACAAAATGGCCGCCGTGCTATAGACGGTGTCATAGCCTGCAGCCTACGATCTGGGCCCTGTTTTTTAGTCACGACATTTGTAACTTACGACATGTTTTAGCTGTCAGTGTCCTATAGAGCTGCGATCTTAGGTTGGCTGTGACACTTGGTGTAGATACGACACATAGGGAGGTAAAAGGTGTGCTATAGTCACGACAATCGGTGGCCAATGGACCGGAAAGTGTCGCCATAAGTGTCGTAGGTCTAAGACCACTCTGGACATGTCGTACCGAATGCGCAACTTCACTTCCCGTTGAAATTAAGCAATGCAATTTTAACACGAGTAAGATATACATATAACCTATAATCTTACCAAATATGGCGGAAATCGGCCTCAGGGTTCTGAAGATATCGGCCTTTCAATTTCGTCATAGCAATCACCTGTTCCTGAGGCCAGTGTACTTTCCCCACGCCTGCGCTTACTTCACTCTCCCAGCAGAGATTCTGCGCGCTATACCGCGAAAGATCTGCTACGAGAGTGCTTGTACAACATCCGATCGATAGCCCGATGTTTCAAATTCAAACACAGATATCTTTGAGACGGTTAGTCCGATCTTCTTCATATTTGGAATGATTATAGGTTATATGTATCCCTTACTCGTATTAAAATTTCATGACTTATTTCCATCGGGAAGTGGAAGAATCCTCTATATACGCAGAGTGATGTGTTATAGAACCTAAGACAGTTCTAAACTTGTCGTGACGGCCGACACTTTTAGCGGCGATTGTCCGTGGCGCACTACGACACCGTCTATAGGACGCCGGCCATCTTTTGTCGTCCAAAACGGTCGTAGATCGGCTGTGCGATCGTAGGCTTGCGATATCCACAAATGTCGTGACTAAAAAACAGGGCCCTGAGCTCAAATTGTCAGCCCTGACGACAAGTATAGAACTGTCGCAGGTTCTATAAAATGTCTTTGTGGATTTCCTGGCTGCCCATACAAATTAAGCAATGAAATTTTAACACGAGTAGGGGATGACCTAAATTCGTACCAAATATGAAGAAGATCGATCGCTTAGTTACGAAGTTATCGGCGTCTGAATTTCGTCATAGCAATCGTCTGCTCTTTTGGCCAGTCACCCTCCCACCTCCCGATACGTAGTCAATGTCAAGGTCGCTGCATAAATTAGCGGATAAACGCCATAGTTTTCACTCCCTGCCCAATGGAACGCCCCTTTAGAAAACAAAATGGGTTTTTTGTTGGTTATCTTTTTGAATCAGATATCTTTGATCTCACATTACTTTTGTTGGGTTTTTTTGGGGGGGGTGGGGAATTTTTATATGTTGTCTCCATACATACATCTCATACTTGTTCCTTTCCAGGGCCCTGTTTTTTAGTCAGAATATCGTGGATCCATGATGGCCTAAGATCGTAGCTTGAGGCCAAGACACTTTTTGGTGATACAAAATGGCCGCCGTGCTATAGACGGTGTCATAGCCTGCCGCCTACGATCGGAGCTCAAAGTGTTGGAGCTTACAAGTATAGAATTGTCTTAGGTTCTATCAAACTTTGTGTCAGAACTGAACGCGCAATGGGGCTTCCCGTATGAATTAAGCAATGAAATTTTAACACGAGTAAGGTATACATATAACCTTTAATCGTACTAAATATGAAGAAGATCGGTCTCTTTGTTCTTAAGTTATTGGCGTTTGAATTTCATCATAGTTCATCATCATTCACACCTTACTCGTGTTAGAAGTGAAGTTGCTCATTCGGTACGACATGTCCAGAATTGTCTTAGACATACGACACTTATGTCACCTCTTTCCGCTCCATTGGCCACCGATTGTCGTGACTATAGCACACCTTTTAGCTCTCTAGATGTCGTGGCCACCACATATTTGTCGTAGGTTCTAAGATCGTGGCTCTATAGCACACTGGCGCCTAGAAGATGTCGCCAATAACAATTGTCGTGACTAAAAAACAAGGCCCAGGTTTTGTTTTTTTCTGATGATGTCCTGGCAGTCATGTACTACACTCTCATGGTAAATCATTTGTTGAATTTGTGGTGATGAAGGATATCTGCTAGCAAATTAAGGGTCATGAATTAGCAATTGAAGGTATTATCTCTTGGATATCATTACTGCAGTGATTTGGGAGTTTGTTGAGTGAATTTAATCAAAGTAATCATTCATCACAGCAACTGTCATTTACCTCACATTTTCTTCAGGCAGCTGTTGCTTTATCAGGGTTTATTTGTTAAAAATATGTACCTTTATGGTAACATTACAGATTACTCAGGACATAAATAACAAAACAAGGACCTGCAATAACCCTGTGATAGTCTCTGCCTCAAAAGGCCAACAATTTTGCTGGTAACTTTAGTAAGATGATCATTGAAAAACGTTGCGATGAACATTATCTCAGAAAAAATCTTGCATGGCAGATTACAAGAAGTCATAGTATGATGAGCTCCCACTCCACAGACATTGCACTGCCAAGTGTTAGAGTACCTCACTTATTATCTTCTCTGCCACAATCGCCATATATGTATATATATAAATTTATTGATTTTGTTAGAAGAGATCGGACACTATTGGCCCCTTGATTGTATAGATTATCCAAAATACACAGTTCTAGAACCTCTTATATGGGTGAATTGCAAAAACGTAACCCCCCCCTCCCCAGGCCAATACCTCTAAATAAATTGACCCCCCAGGCAAATACCCTCATATAAAGCACCCCACCTCCAATAGCTCATCCCTCCCCCCTGCCGTAAATAATGAACAGATCCTTACTCGTACTGTGGTCAATTTCTGCTCGCTCCTTCTTTTAGAAGAAAAAAAATCGTTTTTTAAAGCTACTAATCAATTAATTACTAATCTATGCTAGTCTTACTAAAACCTTACTACTCTATCTCTTATTTCCGATATTGATTGCCACCCTTTTATCTTTTATTCCTATTTCCTTTACTTGCCTTTTCTTCATTTGATTCGCCCGTCAGATAACTGTGTTTCATATGGTCTTTTGATTTCTTAGTTATCACCCTTTTTGTTATAGGTTCTCTCCTAATCGCTTTAGTTGCTGGAATGTACACTCTTCCCTTTTTCCCGTTCTCACCTCCTAAAACGTTATATATGTTCCATAAATATTGACATTACTTAATTAAAATAATTACAATAACGTCCCCTTAATGCTTCCCGCACTGGATGGTGGCTGCTGGAGATATACCTGTATAACTCATTGAACTTTTCTTTTTATTTTACAGCGGGGGAAATAGTAATCTACTTCGTGAGGGTGGCACTGGGAGGGCCGGTATTCGGATTCCTCATGGCGAAGCTTACTATCATTTGGCTTCTAAATATTTATAACGATGCACTGACAGAAATAACCATCACACTGGCTTCAACATACATCACCTTCTACATAGGTAATCTGATATTTGTATCACACACTTCACATGTGTTTAGTGTATATTCAAAGATATAATCGTATTGACAAAAATAGGCTTAGGGATATTTTCCTCTGATGTCCCAGCCTAATCTAAAACCAACCTGCCTCTAGTAGCGGAAATTAGAACTAAAGTGAAAGCAGGGCGAAGCGTGTTAGTTTGAAATCAGTGGCGCTCTCTCTGAGGAGCTATGGACTGTAATCTCTGCAGTTGACCATTTTATGTTTAATACCGGAAAAAAGACTACAATAGTATTTCGTTAGCGAAACAGTTTAAGAATCAGAATATATACATATATGCTATTTTCTTTTAACAATATCATGGGAAATTAATGTTCTCCAGATTATTAAGTTTCACAAGTAAAGTTTAATGTCGGTTTCTGATTGGCTAACTTTAACCTGTCAACAGGAGAGGTCTTCTTGAAGGTGTCGGGGGTACTTGCTGTCGTGGCCCTGGGAATCACCATAAACTTGGAACGAACTAGTATCAGTCCAGAAGTTGAAGCATTCCTCCACAGGTGATATACATCCAATGCTATCACCAGATAACCATATCAGTCAATATCTATACGCACAGAAACTATGACATTGAATAGCAGAATTCTAAATAGGTCAATATTTTTGAGGGCATTATTGATATTCTAAAATGTTCAATCAGTGCAGCGGGATTTATTTCATCTTGGAATCAGGTTAAAGTGAGTATTCCACCAACCAGCTGCTTGCCCTGGCCAGGGCCTGAGTTCGCCGCCAGAACTAACAGGCTGCCAGCGACGACCTGCCCAATATAAGAACGTGGCTACTGTCCCAGCCAGTGCCTGCCAATCGCTAGGGCTGAAACAGTGTACTGGCAGTGGCCTGTACAGCATCAGTGGTGGGCCCCTTAAGTGGGGTGTCCTCTTAAGCGTGGTTAAAACAAACCATATAAAGATTTCTGTTCCGAGAAAACCGCCCCTTAAGCGAGGCGCCCTTAAGCGGGGTTTTACTGTACTTGTTTATGTTTTAAAATCATAGGTCACCGTCCTTGTTTTTGAAAGAATTGAATAAAACCATATTTTGGCCAATTTCCACCAGATGGCGTGCCAGTTCTATTGCCTCGCCTGTGCCAGTACACTGTCTGGCTCAGAGAAAGCAGGCACACAGGCCCCATCTGGGTGTTGGTCGGTCGGCTAGAATAGGGTGGGTTGGTGGAATGGGTCTGACAATTTGTACACCTTCACCTCGGCAGGAGCATGGCAGAATGACAAGGCCCCCTGTTCAATGTCTATCTCATGGAATACTTCTTAGTCGACATAGGCTAAATTGTGCTAGGGCACTGTCTGGATCTCTGAGACTAAAGCGAGTGTTCCTCCAAATAGGCCTTTAACAGGTGCCCAGGCAGCTGGGAATGTGAAAAAAATGTATGAATTGTCCGAGCTCTACCAAGCCACCTAATTCTAGCCAGCTATCGCCAACACAGCGCACACACTGTGCCCAGTAGGCATTCAGCGACTGGTTCCACCAGACCGGGGCCCTGTTTTTTAGTCACGACATTTGTGAGTGTCGCAGGCCTACGATCGCACAGCCGATCTATGAAATTTTTTTTACCACAAAAGATGGCCGGTGTTTTATAGACACGATCGTAGTGCGGCATGGACGATCGCCGCGAAAAATGTCGGCAGCTACGACAAGTATAGAACTGTCTTAGGTTCTATAACACATCACTGTGCGTATATAGAAGATTTTTCCACTTCCCGACGGAATTAAGCAATGAAATTTTAATACGAGTAAGGGGTACATATAACCTATGATCGTGACAAATATGAAGAAAAACGGCTGTAGCGTTCTGAAGTTATCGGCGTTTGAATTTCGTCATAGCAAACGTCTGCTCTGGTGGCCATTGCACCCTCCCACCTCCCGTGCACAGCGGATGTCGAGGTCACTGCATACATAGGGTCACGTGAGCATAGGGCTACACTGGCCACCAGAGCAGAGATTGCTATGACGAAATTCAAATGCCAATAACTTCGGAACGGTGCGGCCGTTTTTCTTCATTTTTGGGACGATTATAGGTTATATGTATACCTTACTCGTGTTAAAATTTCATCGCTTAATTTCTAAGGGAAGTGAAGTTGCGCATTTGGTACGACATGTCCATAGATGTCTTAGGCCTACGATAGTTTGGGAGACAAATTTACCCACGTGACCTTCCATGTGTCATGACTATAGCACACCTCAGACAGCCCTACGTGTCGTAGGCCTGCGATAAATGGCCGACCCCCTAAAATGTCGCGTCTATAATACACTGACAGCAAAAACATGTCGGCCATAACGATTGTCGTGACTGAAAAACAGGGCCCGGGCATTCGGCTGGCACCGGTGAGGTGCTGAACATGCAGGGTGATGCTACTACCATCAGGTGGACGTTGGCGGCATTATCATACTTAGCTAGTTCCCCGTTCATTCGATAGGGGGCGCCTCGAACACTCCTCCACACACTATGCCTGGCTGGCCAACACTACCAGTGGCATCTTAAGCGCTCTTTCACGGAGCAGATTGTCACTGGTGACATGCCAAATCTGCTGGCGACGACCATAAGGGTGTCAGCCATAGCTAGCGCTTGCTTGGTGGGACAGCTGCTTCACATAGTGGTAACATGGTAATGATTGACTTTTCATCATAAGCATATTTCAATGTTTATCCTTTTCTCGAATCATATGTTTAACAGAGTCAGTTCTAAATAAAGTATCCTGAGTACAACACATCAAGACTGATAATTCATTATTTGCAATCGACAGCACAAAAACGGTTCTAAATGTATTTATAACTCAGTCTCAAAGCATAAAGCTATGTATGAATGAGCAATCTCGTACTTCAATAAGACATTTTACGATAATCATGTATACCTTTTCTTCACCACCAGATTCTGGGAAATGTTGGCATATTTGGCAAATACCCTCATTTTCGTGATAGTAGGAGTTGTCATTACTATAACGGCGTCAAAGTCCACAGATCTGAGGGATTGGGGCTTCATGTTGATCCTCTACCTTGCTATTTCTGTAATCAGGTAATTTTGAGAGACATATACAACTGTTGATTAACAGCAAACATTCCATTTGGCTGAAAATTATATCTTGTCTTTGCTATAAGAGATATCTGTAAAAGATCTTCCATGTTCCATTTGTTTACATATTATGCAATTACATGTATAAGGTATTGTTATAATTATAGTTTGAACAGCATCTTGAGAATTAATAGATAGGCAGTTTAGTTTCTGTTGTCTGTTAGTTGAGTTAATGAGTACAGATGCAAGGCTTTCCAGTTACCTCTATCTGAAAAAGTGGCTCACCGTTTTGCTGACCCTCCGTACTTTAAAACCAAATGGCAACCAATTAATTTTAAATTTTGTTGTGTAATTATTTTTATGTATCAAGATTCCGCAGATATAAGTTCAAGTAGGCGGCAACTGGCCGTACCCCCTGCCGTAACACGACCGCTATGCTTCATGTATCCGGGTTGTACCCTGACGGCCCTGGGAAAGAACTTCAGAAATTACTTCAGTATTTGTTACCTCGACTTGCCACTCCCTATGCACAGCTTACGTAATTGATTCTTCTGAAATGTGACTGGAGAGTGGAAATTAGAACAGACATTGATTTATGGCCAGCGTTTTTAAATAAATATGCTTCTGGTATATATTTTATTTCTACTCAGTCCCGTCCCTCATCCATTTAATTCTATGAAGTGGCTCGTAATACATTGTCAAAACATGTTTTTTGACGCTATATGTTCTTTATCCAGGCCGACGGTTATTTTAATCTTATCACCAGCACTACGTAGGACTGGGTACGGTATGCAGTGGCGGGAGGCTTCCGTGGTGTCTTGGAGTGGACTCCGAGGTGCTGTGGGCCTTGCACTTGCCCTTATTGTGCAGAAGGAATCATTTCATGAGACGATCAAGGCTCAGGTACAGTGAGCTTAGATATACCGTTCATTTGGTTAGGGGTAGGAACAGATTTTTTGTCAATACTATTTGAAAGACAGTCACGCTGAATATTAACTTTTTTTAGATTAACGTCTTATTGCTAATTCATTTTTGAATTGGAGAACAACTAAGAACAAACCTCTAAAATTCATGAAACAGGACATCTATATCAAGTGTGCTGTATGTCACAATATTCATCACACTAACGAATATTCAACTACCAGATTTTTGTTAAAGTAAAATCTACTTCCAGATCTTACTTCATAGTGCTGGGATCGTGCTACTCACTCTACTAGTAAATGGAACTACAGTCGGGAAGTTCTTAGAATTGTTAGGTAAGAGTTCGTTTTTAGCAGTTTGGTAGCAATGTTTAAATGACTATATTTTAGGTCTTTATAGCAGACAGAAAAAAAGATGCAATTTCAATATTCAAACTTGCATAAAGTCTTTCATAATTAGGATGTACATGAATGAATCCATTGATAATTATGTTCAATTAGCTGGAATATATCATACCTTTATGGGGTATCGTAAATTCAAGAAAATGACCCTTTATTGCTATTTGAAGCCAAGGCAAGTACTGCAGGGAGCTGTTTCACTAGTAGTGGAGTGAAAGTGAGAGGTGAGACCGCAACAGTGGCACCAACAGTGGCACCAACAGTGGCAAGCCCAAATTTGCGTTTCATCAGTGCTGTCGCTGTTGAGGTTGGACTAGCTGTCACTGTTGGCACAGCTCTCGCAATGTGCACTCGTTTGACGTTCGAATCTATTCGTGGACGGGCCGCGATGACGTAGAATTTCACCCCTTCCCATAGGAACTAAGCAATGAAATTTTTACACGAGTAAGGTATATATATGACCTATAATCGTACCAAATATGAAGAAAATCGGTCAAGCCGTTCACAAGATATCGGCGTTTAAATTTTGTCATAGCAAATACTGCACTTCCCGCCGGCCTCCGGGGGGAGACAAAAAGAATAGCCGAAACCCCGCCGCACTACGGTGGGAGTGAACAGCGACCAACGCAAATGCATGGAGGGAGTAAAAAGTTCAAACGTCGATAACTTCGGAACCGCTTGGCCGATTTTCTTCATATTTGGTACGATTATAGGAGATATGTATATCTTACTCGTGTAAAAATTTCATTGCTTAATTCTCACAGGAAGTGGGTGAGACTATTCTATACACGTAACAAACGACAGGGTCTACCCTGTCGCTTACAGAGGCTCCACAGTGACACTTACAGCGACACCAATTTTACTGATGAAACAGTCACTGCCACTGTTGGTGTCGCTCCCTTCCCCAGTGCCGTTCGTGCTTGAGTGCACCTCCTAATGAAACGCACACTGTCGCTTTGGTGCCACTATTACAGAGAGCGACACTTGCAGCTTCTAGTGAAACAGTTCCCAGTGCTCCGGCCTTTCTAAGGCACCGACACACCACTTGATGGTTTACCAGGAAAGCACTGCCCTCCGTGGTGGTTTCCATACTCATTCATTAGATCCATATTGTTTATATATATAAGAATTCATATTTTATGATAATATTCTCTTTAGCAGATGTAGTATGTATTTATATACTTCCGTTAAAGAAAAGGTGCAGTTATTCTGAGGTTGTACCACTTTACTAGTGATGCCAAAAGCTTAGTCTCATAACTTCATACACCATGTATTGATTTCAATCCTACTATTCTGATCGTGTGATTCAGTCTACTAACCGCTTGAAGCTCAAATTCCTGAATATTATATCTAATTTGTCTGCCGCAGCAACATTGCTGTGCTTGGTCGATATAGGTCACATGTGTAGTATTAGCCAGTCTTGACATCTATACTACTGTGCTGCCACCTAGTGAATAAACCAGACATATACACATTACTCATGGCTTCACACAAACATTATTAGATGGTGACAAAGGTGGGACTTTCTCATAACACAGCTCATCTACACACCCACAAACCTGACAGGACTTCTATGAGCAACTCTGGCACATAGGAATCCAGGATTGAGTTGCTCAAACACAACAGAACATTCACAATCAGGATAGCTTGGGTTGAGCTCAACTAGGCCATGGAGAAAAAAGAAAGGAGAGGCCACATGGCATAAAAATGCCATTTCTGACATAAGTACACCCATTTACACCATATACCATGTGCCAATAAGTTAAACATTGACATTTGAGCTGGTTTTATGTGTAAATCTGTAAAATTGTAAAAGTACAAACCAAAAAACAGTGCTAAACAATCCACTGCTCAAATTTCCATGTAAGTAGTATATGGAAAGCGGAAACTAGCACCAGCTACAACTTCAGAATACATAAAAATACGGAACAACACTAAACCAATAGGGACAAAATGGCTACTTAATCAATTCCTCTTCCTACTCTGATGGATACCACACACAATGTGGCAGATGATTGGAGAGATTTTGAGTCCCAGTGGGAAAAGTATTACTATGCTACACGCCAACACCTGAAACTCAAGAAAGATGATGGCTCAGACAATCCAGATGGAGAACGTGAGGTGGTGGCTACACTCTGCTCACTTATGGGTCTTGACTGCCTAAAGGTCATGAGATCCTTCCCAACGCTGTCAGCAGAAGACAAAAGATACCATGGACAAATTCTCGCCAAACTGAAAAGACATTTCGTCCCTCAAGAAACATGTTGTTTTTGAGCTTTTCAAGTTCAACATTGCCACCCAAATGCCAGATGAGAAAGTCGAGGCCTTCTACAGTGCTTAGCAAATTCAATCCCCTCAAAGACAGCCTCAAGCAAGATTGCATGATAGTTGGTACCACCAACATTAACCAACCATCTCATTCGCAAACGACCAGTCCCAGATCTCGCCCGAGTGGTAGATGCACTAAAAGTCAGCAAGATGAGTAAAGACGTCACAAATGGTCACGGCTAAATGGTCACAACTCTGGGCCCTGTTTTTTAGTCACGACATTCCTATAACCTATAATCGTACCTGATCGTATCTCTCTAGCACACTGACGGCAGATACGTGTCGTAAGTTACGAATGTTGTGACTAAAAAACAGGGCCCAGTTGATACCTGTCATAACTATTTTTTTCAGGTTCCAAAACTTATTCAAATTAGAAAATACTTAGAGCGAAGGTTACTAATAATCTGACATACCTATATTCGAAATTTCATAGTTTTTCTGTGGTTATTAAGACCGTGATAAACATTTATCTGGAAATCTGAAAAATGCAGGCACTGCACCACTCAGGCAGCTTTTGTATACCTACTGAAATGCTCGATTTTATTTGAGCAGGCTGAGGTCAAGGTCATCCCATATTTGTGAATAACAATAACACCCATTCAAAAAGTAAAACATGTCTCACTTATTGAATACTCAACGGAAAATTTTGAAACCTTAGGATTGGATCAAATGGACATGGACAATTTTTCGCTGTAAATACGGTCTAATTTGAATAAGTATAAGTATCTCAAATCAATAATTTCTAAGTGCAGTATCTTGTACCTGGCAGAAATGATCTCAGCTAAAACGATCACAACCTGAGATCATCCTGAGATCCGCTGTGGCGCACTGAGACCTTGACTGAAAAACACCTGCAGCCATTGATCTCCCAAACGGTCTCAGGATCGCTCATGGATCTCAGCGGATCTCAGCTGGAGATCGTCTCAACTGAAAAACAGGGCCCAGATCCTCTAAATTGCCTATTGTCACCCCAAACTGTTATGTCAAGTCCCTTGCGGTACCTTTTGTGAAGCAATGTCAAGTTGAGACCGATCTCAAGTTGAGACCGATCTCAAGTTGAGACCGATCTCAAGTTGAAACTGACTTTGAGCATTACAGTAGGTTCAGCACAAACCAGCTGAGTGGTGCAGTGCCTTGTTTTTATGTTGCTTATCAATTGTCTCTCATGGTCATAATAACCACAATAAAACTATGAAATTTGGAATATACGTTTGCCAGGTTATCAATACACTTTGCACTAAATATCTTTTAATTTTGATAAGTTTTAGCGCTGGATAAAAAAGTTGAGACAAGTATCAACTGATCTCAAGTTGAGACCGAAGTTGAGATCTTTTCACTTGAGATCCCTGAGATCATCTCAACTGAAAAACACCCAAAGCACCCCAAACGGTCTTATCTTAGTCTTAACTTAAGATCACCTCAAATGATCTCTACTGAAAAACACTTTCGATCGCAGCGGATCTCAAGTGGACATGATCTCAACTGAAAAACAGGCCCCAGGTCTTAAAGTAAAGCTGCCTGACACTGCAGGTGTTATATGCTAATTCAGAGGAGGTGTGAAGCGCAGCGCCCCCTATACCGACCTGAAACATATATACAATCGCGACAGCCTCAGGTAGCCACTTTCAATCTGACATCGATAGTAAAAACATGGCTGCGGTTGTGGTAGGCAGCAGTAGGAGAGGTGGGTAGGACACAGGGACTGAGGCCAGTCTAGCCCTAGTCGAGAAACCCTGACTGCCTTGCGGACAGCCTTCACAGTCAGAGCCTGTAGGACTAGTCTAGCCCAAGTCTAGCAATACTTGTGAGAAATAAGGCATTATTCCACAACAAAAAAACAGGCATAAAACATGGAGCTCTATTGAGCTCTATTGTGGTTTGGAATAGATTAGATATCACTCTATCAATATCTGAAAAGATTTTTGATAGAGCTCTAACAGTTTGTATATAGTAGCTGTTCCTAATTAGCCCATTTTGGCAATATTTTCCCAAAGGATTCTGCATGGCTTCATGCTTTGTTGTGGTTCTCTATTGTCGCTCAAAACTGTAGGGGGCGCTGCACTTCACACCTCCTCTGATGCTAATTAAAGCCTAAGGTCGAGCAATGCAGCAGGTTGTGTGTGAAGGAGCTGAGTAGCGCAGTGACATAGTTGGAAAAGTATATTTCCCACAATCAAGTTGACAACTAGATAATTTTGTAAATTGAGGTACAGGTAAAACATTCATATAGAATACTTCGCAGCATGTATTTATTGATTTAAATAGGTCATATATAATAGGTGTCTGATAGAAAATATTGTTTTGATCAGTATGAGATCGTAGACCTTCCCATGAACAGTGTGGCACCACAACAGCAATAACAGCGAGCGGAAATTTCGTAATGAAACAGTGATGCCCCAATAGCCATGCACGTTCCATTCCCTATGCTTGTATAGCAAACAGAAGTGGGTGGCCAGCAGCGATGAAGATATTAAAACAAGATTCAAACGTCCGCTGTTTTTTTCTGATTTTGCCACCGCTATTTCGGTGCTTCGCTCGCTATGGTACCAAAACAAGTGAAACATGTCCCAGATCATAGGTTTAGCCACGTCCTCATTTGACAGACTTTGTTTGATATCATTTTTAAGGTATATGTTTTTTTTGTTTTGATGGGGGGCTCAATCTGGCTGTGGATGTTTCAGTATGATTAGCTTTTTTTAAAGTCAACTTTATCTTGATATGTATTTTTCCTACCAGGTATGCGGGAGATTTCGGCGCCTAAACGAATGGCCATGGCAAGTGCTGTTCGGACTTTGAATGACACCAGGCAGCATTCGTTTAATATATATAAACAAGATAGGTGGGTCAGCCTCACAATATGTACTTCATGAGACATTTCCACACAATATCGTGCACATCAGCACTATAGATACCGGTAGTGCATCCTATCTAAGTACTATCTAAAAGGGCAGCTTATCAAGAGGCCCATAAGATCATGCAGTTTCACCAAGTAATAAGAGAAAACATGGTTACTGAGCCCGAAGGGATAGCCATTTGAGGTCTTTTGATGCCATAAATACGTCCCGACGCCGCAGGTGGAGGGACGTATTTATGGTATCAAAAGGCCGAGAATGGCATCCCTACGAGCTCAGTCACTACGTTTTCTCATTATTACATACCTAAATAAAAAAAAACCCGCCATTTCATAAACTTATTATATGTACCAATTGACCCGATAGTCACAGTGCGCCCGAATATTTAATACAGGCGCAGTGCACCCGAACATTATTTATACTGCACCCCTAATAGCGGGTAGTATTTCATAGACGTTCGGTCATAGGCATGTAATAATATGAATTAGTTATCTGTTGTTCAGAAGTCGTTGGATGATAGACTTCAGTATTCCAAATGAGTTATTCATACGACTACAGTGACCCCTGGGGCAGGAAGATGTCATATGGCATCATCTGTGCTGGGGCGGGTGATGCGAAAAGGTATCATTTTCCGAGATATAGAAGAATCAAGTGTCAAGTACCACGCTCTTTCAGTCGCAGTCGGCCGGGCCGCCGTCGGCCCGGCCGACCGCGGCCAGGCCGACCACGGCCACAAAAACCTATGTCACACACCTTCGGAAAAGCATAACGAGAGGGTTTTCTCTCTCGCTATTTAAGACACTACAGTGACCCATACAGTGACCGGACAGCCACTTCTGAAATGGTACAACCCTATGTCGTAGAATCGGTTGTCCCTTAACTACTGAAATGCGAAGTACCGCTATTGTGTCACTAGACCCAATAACGGACGTCCTACAGACTATTGAAACGGGTCCCTGGTCCCAGGTGTTTTTCAGCTAACTACAGCTGATCTCAGCGAAAACGATCTCAACCTGAGATTCCTAGACATCATTTCCTGCCAGGTACAAGATACTGCAATCGAAAATTATTGATGTCCATTTGATCCAATCCTAAAATTTCATAATTTTCCGTTGAGTATTCAATAAGTGAGACAGGTTTTACTTTTTGAATGGGTGTTGTTGTTATTTACAAATATGGAATGACCTTGACCTCACCCTGCTCAAATAAAATCGAGCATTACAGTAGGTGAAACAGCTCCCTGAAACAGTCATTGCCACTAATTGGTGTGGTCTGCTTCAGTGCACAGCAATTACCAATCTGTTCACCCTCTTGGTCACCCCACCTCCTCGTGGTGGAGACCGGATATGCTTGCACGTAAGCATAACAAAAGTGACTTGGTGGGGAGTTAGCTCAGCTGTAAAGGGCACTGGACTTGTAATACCAAGGTTGTCAGGCTTTGTTGGCTCCCACTACCGCCACTTTTCTCCTTCATCCCCAGCAGTGGTAGATTTACTGCTATATCAAAGGCCAATCCTTCTCATGCCATATCTATGTGGTGTGGGGAGTAAAAGAACCCACCTTGGTAAATGTGTAGGGGTGAGGTTTCTACCTAAATTCATTTCATAGATTCGATGACCACTCTTGTGGTGTAAGAGAACCTTGAGAAAGTCTGGTGAGAACCTGCAATGGTTAAAAGGATGTTAAATCAAACCAACTAACCAACACTAAATGGTGCCACTCATCCCCTAATTTACGCTGTGGTGCTGCTGAGATCAACATCGAACAGATTTTCAGGTATTGAAATGGATCCCTGGTCCACACATCTGACTGCCCATCCAACTGACTTCCCATCTGCCCATCCAACTGACTGCCCATTAACTTGTCTACCCACTCACCTGAGTGTCTATCCACCTGTCTGCCCATTCATTGGACTGATCTTCCACCTGGCTGACCATCCATCTGATTGGCCATCCACCTATCTGACCACTCATTTAACTGCCCATCCACCTAATTGATCCTCCATCTGCCTGCCCATCCACCTGACTGATAATCACTCTGACTGCCTATCCATTGGACTGACCATCCTCCTGGTTACCCATCGATCTGAATACCCATTCATCTGACTGATCATCCACCTGACTGAGCATCATTGTGACTGCGGATTCAGCTGACATACTAATAACAATAACTGGCATCCCATCCGCCTGGCTACCCACTCATCTGTCCATACATGTAATTGCCTTATAGGCCATATTCATCTGACTGCCCATCCAACTGACTTTCCATCCATCTAACTGCCCATCAAACTGACTTCACGTCCACCTGACTGCCTATCCACCTGTCTGTCCACTCATCTGACTGGCCATACACCTGTGTCAATTCATCAGACTGACCATCCTCCTGACTACCCTTCAATGTGACTTACCATTTATCTGACTGCCCATCCACCTGACATTCTACCACCTCTCTAACCACTGACTTGACTGCTCATTCACGTGACTGCCCATCCATCTGACCTCCCATCCAACTGGATTGATCATCCCTCTGACTGCCCATTCATCTGACCTCCCATCAAACTGACTACCCATCTAACTGACTTCCCTTCCATATGACTGCCCACTCATCTGTTCATCCAACTGACAGCCTATCCACCTGTCTGCCCATTCATCTGACTGCCCATCCACCAGACTACTCATCCATCTGATTGCCCATTCATCTGATTGGCCATCCACCTCTCTCCCCACTCACCTCAGTGTCCATCAACCTGTCTGAACATTCATGCAACTGTACATCCTCCTGACAAGCTATCAACATTATTGCCCGTTCATCTGACAGCCCATCCACCTAACTGATTGGCCATGAATGTTTCTATGTTCAAGTATTAATTATTTATCCACATCCACTATCACTTATGCTTCGCCTTGTCTGGTATCCGATAGCTGCGATTATCCATCTACAACGGAGGATCTATCTGCTTAATAGGTGGAGTCAGAATCATTGCGACGATTCCATCACATCAATGGTGCATAACCTCAAATTTTCTTGCGATAAATCCATCGCAATGGGGGTCACAAACCGGCAATGGGTCTATGGTGGTTACATAAAACGTGTCCAACGATCCGGATTGTACACCAATTGCGCCTAGTTGGTGGAACATACCCTTTATACTGGGTGTCCCTTATGTGGGGTTCGTTTGTATTTGATTGACTTGAATTGGCCAAAGCCAGTGAGGTGTTTTATAGACAAATATCTTTATTAGCGATAATGGAAAAACATTGACAGAACATAGGATAAATATTGCGATAATTCGTACTTAGCATTGCATAGGGCTGGGAGGTGTTTCATAGTCATAATAATCATTGAAATCTGCCATTTTGAGGCCATCCCATTCCATGGTCGAATAATCGTACAATTTGTGGAAATCATGACCAACAAACGCTGCTTGTTGCACTTCGGCTGATCCATATATAATATTATCTTTAACAATCATTGCCGAATCATCGGCCAAAGCAGTTGCTATCAATGACAGGGTCCGACTAGTCGTAGAGGTCTGATGGTCTGTTTTAATTCAATTCAAAATGAAATGATATTCATAGCGAAGGATTATCTATGTATGGCATACCTATACATGTGTATTCTAATTTTCAGAATTTGCTTGTCGTTATTTCGATTGTGAGAAACGATTTACAACAGGGGCTGGTGCATTTCTCGGCCAGCTTTCACATAACCTACTGCATCGCTCGACAATAATCGTAACTAGAAAACAGATGCTGAATCAACGCTATCATCTCCCAGTATGGCAGGTGAGGGCCTATAGAAACTGTGATCAATCATATAATCTGAGAAGTGTTTTATGGAAAGCGATAATGCAAAATCAGCATCAAATATCCGAGCAATGCAGTAGATTGTGAAAAGCCGACCAAGTGACGAAGTGCCTGTAGTCAAATATTTATCGTGTTCAAAACAACCATGAGAAAATTAAAAAATTTGGCTGGAAATATCTTAGAATTTTGATATTTTTTAACATCAAGACATGGGCTAAGACCAACCATTAGACCAGGGCCCAGTTTTTTAGTCACGACCAGTGTGGGTCCAGTCAGCCCCACGATCTACCAACTATATCACGACAGTTTGGATGACACAAGATGGCCGGTGTGCTATAGACGGTGTCGTAGTGCGCCACGGGAGATCGCCGCTAAAAGTGTCATACTTAGACAGTAAATGTCTAACTCACTGTGCGTATATAGAGGATTTTTCCACCTCCCGACAGAATTAAGTGATGAAATTTTTCAGACGAGTAAGGGATACATATAATCTATGATCGTACCAAATATGAAGAAGATCGGCCGTACCGTTTCGAAGTTATCGGCGTTTGAATTTGAAACATCGGGATATCGATTGGATATCGTACGTGCAGTTTCCGAGCAGATCTTTTGCGGTGTCGAGCCCGGAATCTCTGCTGGGAGAGTGAAGCAAATTAGATCACATGAGGGTAAAGCTACACTGGCCACCAGAGCAGCATTTGCTATGACGAAATTCAAACGCCGATATCTTCGGAACAGTGCAACCGATTTTCTTCATATTTGGTACTATTATATGTATCCCTTACTCGTGAAAAAGTTTCATTGCTTAATTCCTACAGGAAGTGAAGTTGCGCATCTGTACGACATGTCCATAGATGTCTTAGGTCTAAGACACTTTGTAAGACATTTTGAACCATGTGACCCTAAAAGTGTCGTCACTATAGCACACCTCAGACCACCCTAAGTCTCTTAGAGCGGCGATAATTACCCGACCCCCTAAACTATCGCGGCTATAGTACACTGACAGCAAAAACATGTCGCCCATAACCATGGTCTTGACTAAAAAACAGGGCCCAGTACATCTACTTATACCCTATCATCATAGCGAACATTTTAACGAAAGTTTCGGAAACAATTATTAGCAATGATTATGTCTATGCACCGCTGGAAAGGCACAAAACGCTCGTTGTTTCTCATAATTATCACCACCGATAATTCAATTATGAACCAATCCAAACGGTTGCTATCAACGACAATCACAACTATAAAACACCCCAGGACCAGACATGATTTTGAGGCTCAGTGAGTTTTAAATCTTCTTGAAACTACAACTAAAATTTTCAAAAAGTAACATCTGTCTTTTTAAAATCTTCACAAATTTATAACATGTAAAGTTACTCAGATGTATTTTTGGATTGCCATATCATTGACTTAGGTTCCTAGCAGATGCAGACTGGGAGACTGTCCAACAGTGTGTGAAAATAAAAGACCCCTATAAAACTGTGGATGAGGAGGTTAGTCATTCGGATTTCTAGTTTTCTGTTTCTAACCAAAGATTTACATTCACGCTCGTGTTCGAGTGCGCTAAACTGCATTTGATTAAAGAGCACCAACTTTTAAACATGTACATCACGATTCATAACTAGGTGTCTTAAGAAATATCAATATTTGGTGTTATTCCTGATTACCCTGCTTAGTTGTAAAATGTATCCACATTATCTATAACTAATGTATAGAGCTGAGGGGCCCCTTGCATAACCGAAGTGCCTACATGGGCCTTTAAATATGTACATGAAAAGTTAGGTGGCCTACGACAAATTTTACGTGCACACTTCCAAAACGTTGCATTTGAGGAGTCATAGACTTTTTCCGTACATACATACTTACATACGTTGACCCTACATACGTATGTACATAGGAACGGGAGGGGTGCCCGTCAAAACACACTGCACTGCTTGGAAATCCCCCATGACTTCCTAATAGTTAGCCTGGAAGCCTGGCCTAGTTAGACTATAGGCCAGGTAACGGGTTCCATTTTTATGGTGCATTATTGGTAACGCCTCCTGGTTCCCCAGTCATCCGCTAGAGGGCTCAGCGGAATTAGGTGTATGACAAGCGGATAATAGCCAAACCACTAGCTGGTTCCCGGGGTAACCGCTAGTCACAGGCGGGCACCAGCCAAAGTGGAAGGTCGTGCCTGTGGAACCCTTTACCTAGCCTGGCAGCCTGGTAGACCATCACTTTAGCATAACACCAGGGCAAATTGCCACTCCGTGATAGAAATTCAGGATACCATATAAAAAACATACACCAAAATAGGAAGAACAAGGCAAAGACACACAATTACCCAGCCAAAACACTAGTCCACTAGTGCCCTGGCCCTAGCGACAACGGGACGTACTACAGTCTAGTTGAAGGTCGTAGCAACCTGTTACCTGTCCCTTATTTCATTAGGGCAGGGAACCAGTCCACCTAATAGTCTGCCATGTATGGATGTATCAGCTACTTGATTCCCTCTGTCGCTTCTCGTGGGAACTAATTTCGCCATATCCCCTGTCGGATGACCATAGAACTATTTACAGTATGCATACATACGCAATTTAAGTGAGGGACAGTATGGTAGAGGGGCAGTATTAAAGTGGGGCAGTATGGTAGAGGGGCAGTATTAAAGTGGGGCAGTCTGGTAAAGGGGCAGAATGGTGGAGGGACAGTATGGTCTGTAGATTATTTTTTGTTTGTTTTTTGCAAAGTAAAAAGATAAAGTTTTTGGAAAGTACTTAGTCCTGCGGTTACTGTTGAGAGGTGTTTTCTGTGATCGCTCCTTCGTTCTGTAATGTTGCATTGTTGTGAATAAATTAAAGGAAGGGGCTTCTTCCATTGTAATAGAGGAACGCATCAGATTAATGCATATATGATTCCTACTCGCCAAGTCTATATGAAAAAATCGCATGATGAATTGTTTTTAGCTCCACCGAAAAATATGAAGTTGGATATGAATACCTTTGCAGGCCGACATGGATGAGCTGACCAACCTGTTGGAAGTGGATACCACTAAGGAAGAATGCACCGAGTGCAGTAAAACTGCACTTGAAACCACTGAAGATGAGGTTCAAGTCTCTCTATGTTTATCCCCCCCTTTATACTTAATCTTGAGATTTGATAACATTTTGCTAATACGATCATTAATATGCTGTCTTGATATTAGAATACTAGTAGTTGGCAACTGAAGCATGCTAGGATCTAAAACTGGATTTTTTCTTCTCATAAATTCAAGGTTGGGCCTGAACTCATGAATCAAATGCGAGAGGAAGCCAGACTACGGCTGTTGAAGGCACAAAAAGTAAGCTATTACTATCCCATCCTTGGTAATTGTGAACGTTTGGCACGCTCAGATAAGGCGCAAAGTTCAGGGAAAGGTTATACACTCAGTAAGCTAGACATATTGGTCCTCCATTATCAGTGTGCCAACTCTGTGACATTGGTAAGGTGCAAAGGACCAGTGCCTTAGTTAAAAAGTACCCAATGCGCGTTGGGTATGATGACATCACAAAAAGTTTATCGCAGGTAAGTGTCACATGCAATATATCAGTGCTTTTGGTATTTTAAGACACTTAAATAATCTACAGAAATAACAAAATAGGGGCTTATAAATATGTTAAAGGATCAAGATCAAGATCGAGAATAAAACATCTGCTACAGTTATTGATATACATGTACCCTTTATCTCCCAAAAGACGTATCCATCAATTGGAAACAAAGAGACAGTAAAGGCTTACCGATAGTTTACAATAGATCTCCCGAAAGGCTACGATTGGAAAAGGCCAAATTGTAGCCTATCGGGAGGTCCCGATAATTCAAATCGTGGACATGGGTGTAAAAAATTGAACGGCTTTGGATACCAAAAATATAAACCATGGTTATGATTGGTTCACGATTCAATCAGTGTATCAATTTGGATCTCAGGATGAGTTTTGATATTGAAATATACTATAATTTTGGAAATATTGATTGAATCTGAAATACATAACTGTGTTAGAATCATAATTCCGATATGAAACTTATTTTCAGACACTTAGACTTAATCAAATAATATATCTACGATGATTATATATCTATAGGCGTTCTACCTAATTCCAGTAATACCTAAGTTTCCGCCAAGTATTTCACCCGCAAAAGATATTTTTCCGCTAGATAGGCTAAAGTAGGCTGCGATAGGCTACGAAAAATCCGACATGTTGTATTTTATCAGGAGCTCCACGATTGGAGTTTTCAATCGCAGCCTATTGGTATGCAATCGTGAGGTATCATAGAGTCAATCACAAAAACCTGTTCCACTTCCCAATTTTTTCTGACCCCACGATAGAATTGTTTTTGTTTCGGTAAATAGGCCTTTTTCCGTAGGCTGGTGTCACACCTTATCTGCTTAGTTACCCCACGGCTGAAGCCAAACATTCACCTGGCAACCTATTGTTTAGCACTGAATCACTAAGTGTATGAGAAATAATACGTTCAAAATACTTGGCTACATTATTTCCAGAGAAACAATAACGATTGCATCCTATTCTATGGTATTCCAGCTCAAATCTGGTATGCCACACATGCATATTTCCTCAATAATACTTTAGATATAGCATAGATAACACAGGATCACCGAAATTGAATATGCATTAATACATTGGCAGGCCTAGCTATTATAGGCTTATCTTTCTCCAAGTTAAAACCAAAACAATTATCAACTATAAAGTTTAGACAGCCCAGACTCGTTGATACAATATCCTTGATTGTTCCAGCAGTCTAATCTGTCCAAAACCAACACTCCTGCAATCATACCCACCATTCATACTCTAGCTATGAATGCTGTATGTCTCTATATAAATGTGGGCGGACTCGGCCGTGTTTGTCCGAGCGCCAGCCTAATGAGGGATCTCACCGTTAGGTGGCGTTGAACGGAAACACCTGGGGGCCGTTTCAGTAGAAGTCCTAAGACCACAGCGACAGTGTGCGTTTCATTAGAGGGTGCAGTCAAGCGTGAACATGAGTCAGGTAAGGAGTGAGACCAACAGTGAGAGAGTACGTTTCACTAGAAAATTAGGTCTCACTGTACCTATCACTGTTGAGGCACTATTAGTGACAGGCTAGACCATGTCACTGTTGGGTTTAGAGCTTTGGTTATGTCAGAGGAGGGCATAACTTCCCGTAGGAGTTAGGTAATGAAATTTTCACACAAGTAAGGGGTACATATAACCTATAATCTTACAAATTATGAAGAAGAACGGCTGTACCGTTCCGAAGATATCAGCGTTTGAATTTTGTCATAGCAAATACTGCTCTGGTGGCCAGTGTCGAGCACTTCCCGCCGGCCTCCGGGGGGAGACATAAAGAACAGCCGAAACCCCGCCGCACTACAGAGGGAGTGAAAAAGAACAGCGACCAATGCAAACGCACGGAGGGAGTAAAAAATTCAAACGCCGATATCTCCGGAACAGTACGGCCGTTGTTCTTCATATTTGGTACGATTATAGGTTATATGTACCCCTTACTCGCTTAATTCCTATGGGAAGCACGGGAAATCCTCTATATACACACAGTGAGGTTTGACGGCACAGCGAGACCCTGTGCTCATTAAGTGCACTATGCTGTAAAATATGCCAACAGTGACAGTTGGTGCCACCTCAAATATGAGAGCACTGATTAAACTGGGGGCTGTTTCACTAGTAGGGGGGTCAAAGCAAGAGGTAGGACTGGAACAGTGGCTCCAACAGTGGCACCAACAGTGGCAAGCCCAAATTCACGTTTCATCAGTGCTCTCGCTGTTGAGGTGTGACTAGCTCTCACTGTTGGCACAGCTCTCGCTATGCACATGCGTTTGACATTCGAATTTATTTGTCAACAGGCCGGTATGACGTAGAATTTCATCGCTTCCCATAGGAATTAAGCAATATAATAATGAAGATAATCGACCACGCCGTTCTGAAGATATCGGCGGTTGAATTTTGTCATAGCAAATACTGCACTTCCCACCGGCCTCCGGGGGGAGACAAAAAGAACAGCCGAAACCCCGCCGCACTACGAAAGGAGTGAAAAAGAACAGCGACCAACGCAAACGCACGGAGGGAGTAAAAATCCAAACGCCGATAACTTCGGAACGGCGTGGCTGATTTTCTTCATATTTGGTACGATTATAGGCTATATATATACCTTACTCGGGTGAAAATTTCATTGCTTAATTTCTATGGAAAGTGGGTGAAAACCTTCTGTACACGTAACCAACGAGAGGGTAGACCCTCTCGCTTACAGCAGCTCCACAGTGGCACTAACAGCGAGAGCCACTGCACTGATGAAACGGGTTCTGCCACTGTTGGTGCCGCTTGTATCCCAATTGCTGTTCACGCTTGACTGCACCTTCTAATGAAATGCAAACTGCCGCTTTGCTGCCACTGTTACAAACAGCGAGACTTATAGCTCCTAGTGAAACAGCCCCCAGGACTAGAATCTGCATTGGTGGGGTTAGACTTTAGGGTCGTATTTGGATAGAATTTGGACATGTCTAGACTCTTGATATAACAGAAGATAAAGAGGCACACTTACATAGGCCATTAATAAAAGAGGTCAGAAAGCTGCATTTCCAATTTTATATTTGTTTTAAATCTGCATAAGCATATACATGTACATGTTACTAATATATTTTTGTACCTATATAACATTTGACTTGAATTCTTACAGGTAACGTATGTACTTAGATATCTTTATTTTCATCAATATAATCAGTTCATCAAATGTAGAAATAAAAAGACTATGGTGAATACAGCTTGGTAATCTATTTCTCCTACATTGCTAGACAAGTTTCGTGAGGCAGTTTGCGCATGGAATGCTTTCTCGGGAGGCTGTGCGGAAATTAATAGAATGCGTTGATTCTGCACTTGATACAGAAAAAGGGTTTGTGTGTACATTCTATCCGATAGATATTTTCATTTCTCACTGTTAAAGTTCCCTATTGAAAATTACATTCTAATGTTGATCAGAACACCAGAAGATGGATTGAGAGTTGAAAAGTTCATTTAGATATTCATGGCAATTAAGGAATATAACTTCAGAATCACTGTATTATGCTATAAAATTCTTTGGGCTCAAAACTATATTGATTTGAAACCCTTTAGTCTGATTTAGAGAATATCAAATCCCCCCTTGAAATTTGTCCAACTAGATCCAATGCATGTAGGTTATATTTTCATTATTTATTTTCATTTCATTTCAGGAACATAGACATAGATGAAATCAAGAAGACATGGCAAATAAAAGGCCCTTATGCATCCTTGGTAGGTACTTTTATAGTCTGTATGGCACCCATTGGACTGGTACATTATGATCTGAATAGACTCATCTTTATGTTCCTTCAAGTCCAGTATTTGTAAACAATTTCTTGTGTCCAAATATATTCTGATTTCTCAATAATTTTGGACACTTCTGGTGAACAAGTCTGATACAAAATTATGGACACATATCTATAACATCTTCAGTTGTACTTCACAGTAACATATATCTTGCGAATTTACGTTGGGCTGTCTAACATGATTAGTATTCTTTCTGGAGTCATTTGATATTCTCTCACAAAACAGTGATACTGCGTGCTTGTATATGCATACTTTTCAATGTTCTGTACTAGTGGTATGATTTGACTTTCGCATTTAATTAACGATTTCCAGAAACGGCGCCTGGAGAAATGGAAGAGTCAGAAGCCAGACACGGACCTGGCGCCACCTCCGGAGAATGCCTTCCTCTTCGTGTGCTACCGGATTGTCATGCACAGTGCATTTGAGGTTCAAAGATATTTACTATTTTGGGCCGTATTTTTGACAGTTTGGCTAATATCTTTTATTTTCCAGTAGAATATGTCTGACCCAGCGTTTACACTGGACGGCTAAAAACGGGGCGACTGTAGATCGTCTGGCCAATAGCCGTCAGGCGGTGCTCGATTACGCAATATCGGCCACAATAGTGGTCAACTCAAGAACTTCCCCAAGTGTTTACATTAGACAACTTATGAGAGAAAAAGTGTGTGTTATAGTCGTCAGGTGGTGCAGAATTGTGTAATCTGACTTAAGGGCGAGTTCCACCAATTAGGCAAAAGAAATGAAGGAATAATGGAAGTAAATAAAGATAAGGTTTGATGTTATGAATGTGTATGGCACATTCTGGTGCTAAAATTCTGACCAAACTATTGAAACTCTTAATTTTCGCTCATAATGTTCTTTAAAATAAGTTTACTTAATGTTCATTCAAAATTACCTATTCATAATCAGTCACAATTATCTCATTACCATCAGAAATCACTGTCTTAAAACGTTTTGCATACTAAAACACCGTAAAATAGCGAACTAGATAACTGGCGTAAGTATACAGCCAATTACCCCCATGCTTGAAAGTGCTGTGACATTATGGTGTAATCTGGAATTACATGCACTTTTTATTACAATAGACTGATCACTCCTGTAGGTGGATAATAAATACAATAACGACTGGTTTTGATTACGAGTGTCCGCAATCTCCTCGTAGTTGACAACGTAATCGCTAACCGCTCGGATATTACTACGCGTCAACTACTCGGAGATTACGGCCACTCGTGATCAAAACCAGTCATTATTGTGTATTTAATACGGCGGCCGTGCAGTGCTCTTTCGTGGCTGTGTAGTTCGCCCGGTGGAGCAGGCCCATTAGATGATAATATGCAATTCATTACACCTCCCTAATATTCTATGTATTTTCTCAAGGTGTTCATCTATATCGTCATCTTGCTGAATGTGGTCACGCTGTGTTGGCAGCTAATAGCAGAAAGTCAGTTGTGTGAAGCTCGCTTTGATGAAATCTATGGTGAAATCTTCTTCATCTTGAACATGATCTTCTATGCCATCTATGCTGTGGAGGCGATTATCAAGGTAAATGAAATTTGCCGCCCACGTTTCCAAATACTGTTACCATGTACTAAATGAAACAAACATCAACTTTACTTTCAGTCATTTGAGGTTGACTATGCACAGAAATGACTATGCGCAGAGGTCTGCGGCAACTAATAAACAATTTTCAAAGCCAATAGAGACCAGGGCCCTGTTTTTTAGTCACGACATTTGTGAGTGTCGCAGGCCTACGATCGCACAGCCGATCTACGACCTTTTTGGATGACAAAAGATGGCCGGTGTTCTATAGACACGATCGTAGTGCGGCATGGATGATCGCCGCGAAAAATGTCGGCTGCTACGACAAGTATAGAACAGTCTTAGGTTCTATGACACATCACTGTGCGTATATAGAGGATTTTTCCACTTCCCGACGGAATTAAGCAATGAAATTTTAACACGAGTAAGGGGTACATATAACCTATGAACGTACTAAATATGAAGAAAATCGGTCGCAGCGTTTCGAAGATATCGGCGTTTGTATTTCGTCATAGCAAACGTCTGCTCTGGTGGCCATAACACCCTCCCACCTCAGGTGCCAGTGAATGTCGAGGTCACTGCATAAATTAGGGTCACATGAGCGTAGTGCTACACTGGCCAACAGAGCAGACGATTGCTATGACGAAACTCAAACGCTGATGTCTTCAGAACGCTGCGACCAATTTTCTCCATATTTGGTACGATTATAGGTCATATGTATACCTTACTCGTGTTAAAATTTCATCGCTTAATTCGAACGGGAAGTGAAGTTGCGCATTCTGTATGACATGTCCATAGGTGTCTTAGACCTATGATACTTTGGGCATCATTTTCCGCTCCATTAGCCACCGACTGTCGTGACTATAGCACACCTCACACCACCCTACGTGTCGTAGAGCGGTGATAATTGTCCGACCCTCTAAAATGTGGCGACTATAGCACACTCAGAGCGAAAACATGTCGTTCATAACGATTGTCGTGACTGAAAAACAGGGCCCTGATGAAGTCTCCTATTTCAGGTACTAGAATTTTCCGCCAAAAGACTGACTTCCGATTTTTTCAATGTCCACCAGGACCATTCTGAGATCAGTGTTAATCAGTTGAGAACATTTTTGAATGGAAAGAAAGAGATAGACACCATCGGAATTCATTAAATCAAGACTCAAAAATGCCCTAAAATATCACTAAAGCAACCCAGCTCAGTATAGAAATACATGTGTAGGTTCCTAGTGATTATCTTACTTTTCCCAAGAAAAAGAATTCTTTTCACAAGAAAGTATTCGTCAATCCGAATACATTTTTATGTGAGAAATATCTTTTCTCAATTTCTATTTCTATACTGAAACGCCAGACGTTCCAGACAACACAGTGACATCTCCCCTTATATTTAGATGATTGGACTGCTGCCAAAGCCTTACTTCAAATCAAATTGGAACAAGTTTGACTTCCTTATCCTCATTCTCTCAACGCTTGACATCATCGCTGACCAGGTTTTCTTCAAGGATGCATCGTCGACGAACACCGAGTGCTCGGGATCTGGTACAGGGCAGGGTTCAACATTTAGCCCGGGCATAATGCGTATAGCCCGTATCGTGCGCCTGCTTCGTATCCTGCGTTCCCTACGCCTTGTGAGAGGTCTCATCCCTCAGCTCATCGGGGTATTCAATAAACAGATAAATAAGCAGATCCGCTATGGTTATGACGTTGGTAAAGGGTAAGTCTGGATCCTGACTAGGGTACAGTGTCAGTACCTTCTTAGCTTTATATTTGTCACAGAAAGTTTCATTATTTACAGTTCAAAAATACTGGAGCATGGTCCACTCAGATGTAATATGTAAATTTATGTCGCCTACTGGAATGATCCCACTGAAAATAGTACATTGTAAGATATATAGCTGCGTTTTACAGAGCATTCGATCTAGACTTGTTCAAGTCTTTGATTATAAACATTCATTAACAATGTTTAAAATAAATGAGGATGAAGTGCATTACAATATGTAAGCTTCCCTTAGCAAGGTTCAGGAATCAGCCTGTGTCAGGTAAGGGAGGTGCCCGGTGGCAGTAGGACACAGGGACTGGGGCCTGTGTACATTGAACCCTAAAGGGCGTGTTCCACCGGGCCGGCGGTATGGCATGAAAACGGGAGTGTGCCAAACATCGTAATTATATACACTCCTACCAGCTAATTCATTTGGTTTTGCAGTTTTATCACGTGTGGTCTTGCTGGTGGACGGTGACCTGTTCCATCACCCTTGTCTCTATACTTGACCTATAACCGGCGCTGTTTGGCAGCTGTATGGGCACTGTTTGTTTTGGTTTTTATGCCATTTCGCCAGCCCGGTGGGACACTCGCTTTACAGGGGCGCGTCCAGGGCCCCGTTTTTCAGTCACAACGACTGTTGGTTACGACCGTTTAACTGATTCTTCTATTGATGAATAATCGTACAATATCGTATAATCGATCAGTCGCAACGACCGTTTGGGGCTTTTAGGTGTGCTATAGACGCGATGATCGTTAATCATTATAGCCGAAATGATTGCCCGCAATGGACGTTAGCCACAAAAGGCTTGGACTTGGCTATATCTCAGAATTATCTCAGCCTGAGATATCTCAGACTATCCAACGGGTTCCAGTGGGTGTCATCAATATCATCCTTTTTAGTCCTGGTTATTGTTGAGCGATGCAGCAGGTTATGCAAAAGCTGGTCGTTTTTACATAAAATGTGAGGTTTTTAGTAAATTGTCCCTGACCATCGAAATAACCACAGGAAAACTCTGAAATTTGGGATATAGGTATGCCGTAAATATACAACCCTTTGCTGTAAAGTTTACTTGATTTGAATAAGATTTAGCACCAGGGAGGTGTTTTTCATTCATGACAATCGTTAATAGTGACCTGTCTCCATTTGCAGTGGAGAATTCTATATGGATGCTATACCTTTATCCCAAATTACATAATTTTGCAGTAATTATTTCATTTATAAGAATTGTTTCACCAAAGCCAGTGACAACTGCCGACACTGCTCTGCGTGACTGCATTATTTACATCCTACTGCATATCATATTTATAGCCGATTGTATGATTATTTGATTATGGAATGCAATGGCTTCAAAATTGTCTATCAACGATTATCGTGACTATAGAACACCACTTCTAGAAAACACTTCCCAATAATAAAATCTTCCAAACTGTCCTACATTCCTAGGTTTCTATTTAAAAAAATGTAAGCCTGTGTTTGGGGGTGTGCTGAGATTACTTTACAAATTCATACTATATCACCTCCACTAGAGAGACCAACCTCCCTTTATTACAGTGAAGATTTAGACGAATATGCAATGTAGCTCTCCCCACTGCTATTAAAGACGAGCAGTTTCTATTTCCTTCCATTCAATGGTCAGGTATGTGATGGCTGAGGAGGATGTTTCTGATTACATAACACATCTTATCGACAATGACATCATCCGGAACGAAATCCGCATGCTCGTGTCTCAGGGGCGGCTCACCATCCTAAAGGAGCTGGCCTTGCTGCAGAAGGATCACCCGGGTATCGCCGTATCTGTTAAAACTCAGCAGGCGGCACGTCGCATCCTTAATAACATTCAGCAGAAGATAGATGAACTTTCTACCGAGGGTGCACTGGACTCGGCTGAAGGAGCAAAGCTTCATCAGGTTAGTTGATCATACAATGTGTTTTCTTTTGTTTTATATCTGTCGAGGCCCTCATCACCTGCCAGTTACCAAAATGACAATGCTAGATGAACCCTCAAATAGCTGTCTTTGTGTGCTTTGTTCAAAATGTCAGCAAAAATACAAAAAAAAACGTCCATAATGAAACATCAATATTCATTACCGATTATCACCGACACGATCAACGATGAGAATCGGGAATAAAATGTTGATGCCTATAAGGTAGCATTATGTTGTTTCTTCCCGATCACACCTTTGCCCGACATATACATCGCCCAGAATCGGTATGGACTGTTTTGTTTGATAACAAAACAGTCCATTTTGACTTCTAGTATGAGTACAAGAAAAGGTAAGGTATCAAAATGATTGTAAACGGATTTTCTACTTAAGTTATGAGCATTTTTGTACACAAAGTAAAATAAATAATTTTCCATCTCCTATACGGTTGCTCGGCTTATAGGGCAAATACCTACTGTACCATGGAGGCTGCCTTCTTGCCCCCCCCCCCCCCCCCCCGATGCTAAACAAAACTCCAGGGGGCCGTTTCACTAGTAGGGGGGTCAAAGCGAGAGGTGTGACCCCAACAGTGGCACCAACAGTGTCAATCCAAAATTCGCATTTCATCAGTGCTCTCGCTGTTAGGGTGGGAGTAACTCTCACTGTTGGCACAGCTCTCGCTATGCACACACGTTTGATGTTCAAATTTATTTGTCAATGGGCCGGTATGACATGGAATTTCACCCCTTCCCATAGAAATTAAGCAATGAAATCTTTACACGAGTAGGGTATATATATAACCTATAATTGTACCAAATATGAAGATAATCGGCCACGCCGTTCTGAAGATATCGGCGTCATAGCAAATACTGCACTTCCCGCCGGCCTCCAGGGGGAGACAAAAAGAACAGCGGAAACCCCGCCGCACTACGGAAGGAGTGAAAAAGAACAGCGACCAACGCAAACGCACGAGGGGGTAAAATATTCAAACGCCGATAACTCCGGAACGGCGGGGCCGATTTTCTTCATATTTGGTACGACTATAGGCTATATATATACCTTACTCGGGTGAAAATTTCATTGCTTAATTCCTATGGAAAGTGGGTGAAAACCTTCTGTACACGTAACCAACAAGAGGGTATACCCTCTCGCTTACAGCAGCTCCACAGTGGCACTAACAGCGAGAGCCACTGCACTGATGAAACGGGTTCTGCCACTGTTGGTGCCGCTTGTGTCCCAAGTGCTGTTCACGCTTGACTGCACATTCTAATGAAACGCAAACTGCCGCTTTGCTGCCACTGTTACAAACAGCGAGACTTATAGCTCCTAGTGAAACAGCCCCCAGGTGGTAGGTCCCGTTATCAATGGATTTAATTACACTTTTTTTTGGGGGGGGGGGGGTTGCCATAAAAGGGTTTCATCCTCATCTCGCCCTTATACATTATGACTACAGAAAAAAGTGGTTGTCCCCCAACTACAATGGGGCTATCTCACAATTTCCTGGTGGGTGATGGCAGAACTAACTATCACTCTCTGCCCTTTAGGACAGTGCGACTTGCCACCATTGACCTGGTGGTATTAGCTTCCTCACATCATATGGCGAACATCTGACTTTTATTTGTAGGTGGTTGAGACTCAGATGAAGAAGCTGCTGACTATCCCTCCAGTGATTCCACCGCCGCCACCGGAGACGGTACTGCGCTACCTGGAGTGGGCGAACGAAGACGCGGAGCTGATGGAATACCTCAACCAGCACGCCTTACTCGTGAACAAGATGGACGGTGAGACTTTCATCCATACCGGCGATGACGGCGATGGAATTTATGTTATCATCTCAGGACTGGTAAGGAATAATACAAGCCCCCGGGTTTATCAGTATGATTAGCTATTGTGTGGATATTTTCATGTCTTCTCCCCAGACCTCAAAGGCATCCCCATCAAGGCACACCTTACAACAAAGTAAATGTAGCTGAGACTAATATGAATCTTCTGTGTATTGGGGTTTGTCAAAATGTTATTACACTCGTATTAGATCCATAGATTTGATAAATATCCACTTTTCCAAAGAAATTCATTTTCAGTATATAAAATAATTTGTCCTTGAGTGAAATGAAGATAATATAATTGGAGAGAAATAAAACCGTGGGTTTTCCAAGTTTATTTGGTCTCGCAAAGGGAGCTAATTCCCCTTTTTATTCTCATCGTAGCAGACATCCCATGATTTGATGGTACATGTACTTATGTAAATAGTCCTGTCATGCAGACTGTTTATAGAAAATAAAATACAAACTGTTCACTCCAGAAAAGGAAAGAAAAAAATGAGAATTTTTCTCTCCTACACATCAATGGTTATGTGGACAGGCGGCGGTAAATCACGAGTGGTTAACGCGGAGTAATACACCTAGCTGTAAACATCCGGGGTCACGTGTTCTGGTCCGGATTATTACGTTAATATAGTACGACATCAACGTCGTGTGGTGTACAGAGTCACCTGTCCATAAAACCATCGTTTGTTGTAATTGATATCCATCGTCCAAAGAATATACCAATAGGGACTGTATTTTTACTCTACAGCATAAAGGGACAATTTTTCTATGTAACATTGTTTTCAAACCGTGTACCATGTATTTCAATCCGTGCACCATGCTTATGGTATCTGACAGTTTTTAAACAATAGGAAGTTGTTTAATGAGTCCCCATACATTCTCAATGGGTACTTTGTATACCATGGATAATAAATATATTCCTCTGTTGTGTCCCCCTGAAGGTGCGGATCGAAGCACAGGTGGAGGATAACACGAGTCTAAACCACATGCTGACTGACGCTGAGTACATCCGTGACATCGCGACGCGGGGCAGCGACCTGCTCGCCAACCTCTCCAACCTGCGCGTTACAACGAGCGCACAGCCGTCCCGCAACAAGATGGAGGAACCGCAGGTCCCGGAGAACGTGGTCGTCGACTACCTCAGCGCCGGCAGCATCATCGGCGAGGTGTCACTGCTCACAAACCAGCCCAGAAATGCCAATGCCATCTGCGCCTCGGCCGTTGAGGTAAAATCTATGTAATGTTTGTATCTGATAAACAGGGATGCCCGTCTACCGACAAATAGCGATTTTCCTTCGATACTAAAAGTTAAGAGTACTCAAGAGGAATTAGAATATATGTATACAATTTAACCACGCTTAACCGGACACCCTCTGTTCCAGGCCAAAGTGTTCGCTTACACGAGATTAAATACACATCTAATAGAGGGAACCGTTCTGAGCAAACGTGTCCGTTAGCGCAGGGTGTCGGCTTATGCGGCGTGTCCATTATGCGGGATTCTATTGCATATAGATATATCATATAGCTAATTCTGTTCCAATGTAATGATATAAAATGTTTCATATCTTTTTATTGGTGTTAGATATGCGATTGTTTTCCTCAGTCCCAGCTTTCATCCCTAGATAAAGTGTGTATACCCCTCAGATTATTACTTATTTTATATAAAAAGGCACAATTTTGATAAGATATGCTTGGAAATGCTCCCTGACATAGAGACAAACAGAACTAGAACTGTGTATGGAGATTGAACTACCATGAGAATGAGAGTCTCGTGTGCAGAAAAAACTTACACTTGCTGTTCTTTTTTGTAGCTCTTCACTCAGATTAGCTTTTTCTCTTATAACTTATTTCTAGCAATGTTGAAAAATGATTTCAATGGTGTAGTTTACTAATCTCCTTACACTGAGACAAGCCGTGTGACAGCCTCCACCATTGTAAAATGGCGCAAGTTGCGCTGGTCCCTAAGTCACACTGAAATCGAAAATTATAAGTCTATCATAGTTTGCGCTATCCTCCTCCTATTTGAATATTCATGATCCGCGATCCCCTGGCGTTATGCCGGTTCTCCAGGTATCCGCTAGGAGGCACGGGGGAATCACGCTGGAAGCCCCACACATCTACCGCTCACGTCGATTACAACAGCGGGCGGGCCGACCGCCGAGCTGTGCGAGATTTAGTGCATGAAAAACAAATGTTTTACCTCGGCAACACTCGAGTGTTTCCGTGAACCGATGAGATAAGGCGGGAAAGTATCACGTGACAGCAGTTCGAAGGCGGTTTTGGACTGGATTGAAACGTTGTCACGTCGTGTGGACAGTTTTGGTACGTATTTTACAAAGAATTGGATGTTTTTGTGTATTCTTTGGCGAGTTAGTCGCTAAAGTTGAAATTAGCCCGTAGGTAGAAATTATTCGTGCCGAGGGACGATAATTCTACCTGATTTTACGGTGTTTGTCAAATAATTACGTCCGAGCTGGCTTCCGCGGAGCCGTGGCTTCGGACGTTCGCTCTCGATTGAGCGAATTTGAAAGTAATTTGATACATCGCGATATTTTTTGGTATCAGAAGGTGTATTTCAAGTTAGATTCATCGATTTCATGGTTTATTTACCTTAGTTTGGGAGTTTTCTCTCAAGATTGAGCGGATTAGTGACATCGTCTGTCTGCTTTCAGAATCCAAGATGGCGGACGACGAGACGTCGTCGGCGTCGGTAAAGAAACCCACCAAAAACAGCAAGAAAGACAAAGAATCGAAAGATACGTCGAAATCTGGTCTAGAGAAGACAAATCCTGGCGGTTCGGTGATAATTACGGAGAATTCGGGGGCCTCTGCGAAAAAACCGGGAAAAAAGAGACCGGAAGCGGCCGAACACGAACCGAGCGCGCCCGAAGGCCGTCTCGGAGCACGCCGGGATTGGGCGACGCATCATCCGCCGCCATCTTGGAACTGGCAGGGTTTCGGAGGGTGGCCGGAGCCTTACGGGCCTCCGAGCACGTTCTACGGCGGCCCCTACGGCAGCGGTTATATCGGAGAAGATGTGTACTCGCTACAGAACGGCCCGCCGGCGGATTGGGACGAGTTTTCGGAATATGACGACCATTCCGAACTCGCTCCGGACACGGCACCGTCGCTAACGGCGGACTTGGTGCGTAAGGAGGATGAAAAAGCGACCGAAACGGAGGTAGGAAAGGACTCAAAGATTGATTTCTCTGTATTTAAACCTAGTTCGATGCTATCGTTGTTGAAACAAAAGCATGATGTCTTGTCAGCAGCTGAGAAAAAGGCTGAGGCAGTTACCCCTGTTTTGGCAAAGATTGTTTCTGAAGAGATAAAACAAAAGTTTGTGCCAGATGAACTGCAGAAAAAGGCAAAAGAGTATCCACAAATTGAAAATTTGCCTACGGTGGTGGCCCCCAAGTTGGATAATGAATTATTTGGGGCAGTAGGTGTGGATGCCAGGAAGGTGGATATAAATCTACAAACCATCCAGAAGGGGATAGTAGGGGCCTTGGTGGCCTTAGTTCCTGTGGCTGATGTAGTGTTAAAGGCAGGGGAGGAGTCAGAGTTAGAGCCTCTCGGAAAGAATTTGGTCGACGCGATGCAGCTCTTATCGATGGCCACGAATGGGATCTCGGTGAAAAGGAGGGACAACCTAAGGCAGGTGGTCCCCTCGAACTATGCCAAGGCATTGTCGTTAGAGACTGGCGAGGCGGACCCGGCTTTCCTCTTCGGGGGAAAGTTAAGTGAGAAAGTCAAGGACGTGGAGGTCACCGCTAAGCTACAGGAAAAGCTGAAAAAGAAAGCGTCGGTGACGTCAGGCCCACAGAGGGGAGACAAATCAAACAGGAGGGGCCATGGAGCCCACCCATACTTTGGGCAGCGTGGGGGTTTCGGCCCTAGGTTCCAGCACAGGCCAAGGGCTCCCTACCATCAAGGATACCAGCAATACTACCAGCATCAAGGTTATGGCCAGCGTTTTCCGGGGAAAAATCAACACTTCAGGCAACCTGCTCCTCCGAGCCAGTCAGCCAGCTCGAGTCCTGGCGACCAGGATTTCGGGAAGAAGGCGTCTCGGAAGTGAGCCGGGTGAGTACCTCTTTTGAACCTAAAAACCTGGTTTCAAAGTTTAAAGCTGGAGATATCGCATTACATGTATCTGAGTGGTCAAAGATTGTTAAGGATCCGTGGATTTTGGACAGGGTCTCGGGGATCAAAGTTGATTTCTGGGAACAGCCAGTACAGGCTAGGGTACCGTATCCTTTCAGACTATCCTTTGAAGAAAGTAAAATAATGGATGTCCAGATAAAGGATTTGACTCGGAAGGGAGTTATAGAACAGACCTGTCACTCAGAGGGGGAATTCATATCAAATGTTTTTCTCAGACCAAAGCCTAATGGTAAACATAGACTTATTCTGGACTTGACAGAATTTAACAAGTGGGTCCCACATGTTCATTTCAAGATGACAACTCTCCAAACTGCCTTAGATATGGTCAGGCCGGAGGCCTACATGGCCTCGGTTGATCTCAAGGATGCATATTTTTCGGTGAGGATTCATCCTGAATATAGAAAATTTTTCAGGTTTTTCTGGAAGGGTGTATTGTGGCAGTTTGTAGGGATGCCAAATGGATTGGCGTGTGCCCCTAGAATATTCACAAAAATTCTGGCCCCGATTTTCGGGTACTTACAACAGGAAGGGTATGAATGTTTCCCATACTTGGATGATTCCTTTGTGATTGCTGATTCTAGGGAAGAATGCAGGAAAGCTGTGTTAGCGTTAGCCGAGGTGCTAGACAGACTTGGTTTCACAATAAATCTAGAAAAGTCTATGATGGAACCACAGAAACAAATAATTTTCCTAGGGTTTAATATTGACTCAGACAAAATGGAGGTGGCCTTGCCCAGTGAAAAAAGGGAGAAGTTTAGAAGAGCCGCTTTGGGGGTATTGGAAAAAGATACACCTTCAATAAGAACAGTAGCGGGGATAGTAGGGCTAATGACAGCTTACTCACCGGCAGTGGAATATGGGACAAACCATATTAAGGGGCTGGAAAGAGAGAAGAATCAGGCCCTAGAAAGACATAGGGGAAATTTTGACAGGAAAATGATCCTAGCGTCAGAAGGGATAAAAGATGTTACATGGTGGCTAGAACATGTGGCAGAGACAAAACAAAACATCAAGATAGATTTACCCTCGGTAACCATCTGTACCGATGCTTCACTAGAGGGTTGGGGAGCACACCGTGGAGAGGTAGCCACGGGAGGTAGATGGACTGAGTCGGAGAGTCAGGACCATATAAATGTACTGGAATTGAAAGCAATCCTATTTGGTTTAAAGTCTCTAATCCTGGAAGAAGATATTCATATCAAAGTGTTAACAGATAACACTACAGCACTGGCGTATGTCAAACATGGGGGGGGCATACAGTCTGAAGGATGCCATAGGATGGCTAGAGAGATATGGAGTTGGTGTGAGCTCAGAAAATTGAGGATAACAATACAGCACATACCAGGGGTTGAAAATGTCCTAGCGGACTACAAGAGTAGGAAATTCCAGGATGAAATGGAATGGGAACTTAGCCCAGAGATATTTGAAAAGATTGTCTCAGTTTTCGGAAAACCTGACATTGACATGTTTGCATCCAGGCTAAATGCAAAATTGCCAAAATATGTGTCATGGCATCCGGATCCGGATGCCTGGGCGACAGATGCGTTCTCTATACCATGGCCTAATGAATTTTTGTTTTTATTTCCTCCTTTCAGCATGATACCGAGGGTCCTCAGTCGACTACGGGAGGTCCCAAGGAGGGGGGTGTTGGTGGTGCCCGCATGGCCAAACAGACCATGGTATGCCAGCTTAAGACGCCTGTCCAACAGAAAGCTAACATTCAGGAAGCGACGGGGAAATCTAATTCCGGTGGGAAAACCCAGAAACCGTATCGTAAACAGTGCCCCATTGGAGGCCTACCTTTTTTCCACAAAAAACTGAAGTCAGAAGGTTATGATGACGAAACCATCAGATTAATGGCTGATGGGTGGAGGGCCTCAACAAAAAAGATCTATAGTACTTATCTAAGTAAGTGGGCTGTTTATTGTATCAAAACTATGACCCCTTTATTGAAACCTCGTTTACCCCAGGTTTGTCGCTTCCTGAAGGGTTTGGCAAAGGAAGGTGTCGGGTACAGTGTTATTAACACAGCCCGTTCTGCTTTATCAACAATTTTACCATTGTATGACGGTGTTTCTGTCGGACAACACCCGAATGTTTGCTTAGTCGTGAGGGCAGTATATAACAGGAACCCCCCAAGGCCCCGTTATTCAGAGTTTTGGGACGTGGGTAAAGTTTTTGACTTATTTAAGTCATGGGGGAAGAACGAGAAATTGTCGTTCAAGTTTTTGACCTTAAAGGTCGCCGTTTTATTATTGTTGGTCACCGGCCAAAGAGGCCAGACCATTTTGGCCCTGTCGTTGGAGGGTCTCGTTCAGGAGTCTGACTCCTTTATGTTCATGTTATCAAAATTGTTAAAGACAAACAAGTTGGGTGACCCCCTCAACACGATCGTAGTGAGGAGGTTTCCGGACTGCCCGGAAATCTGCCCACTACGATCGCTTTTGGTCTATATAAAGAAGTCAAAAGAAAAAAGGGGAAACGAGAAACAGCTTCTCGTTAGTTTTATTCCGCCTCACAAGGCGATATCTAGGGATACGTTGGCTAGGTGGACGCTGATGATTTTGGGGAAAGCTGGAATAGATACTGGAAAGTATAAATCCCACTCCACTAGGGGGGCAGCCGCTTCGGCTGTAGCCGCCAGTGGTGTAAACCTCAATACGTTGATGATACATGCTGGCTGGCGGTCGGAGGAGGCCTTCAGGAGGCATTATAACAAGCCGATCGTCCGAGAAACGGCGGGTGTCCAAGGGGCACTCCTACGTCAATAGTATGGGTGAGTAACCCGATACGATAATACCTTGTGTTCACAAGTTGAGTTCTTGTTGGTTTGTTGATATAGGGGAGCGTTTTTTCCTCCACATCAAGGAAACATAACCTATAAATCTCTCATCGGTTCACGGAAACACTCGAGTGTTGCCGAGGTAAAATAGTAGAATTTTGGGAGACTTACCTGGTAAGTTGAAGTAAAATTGAGATTTTACCGAGGACAACACGTAGTGTTGTAGGGGACAGATGCCCTACCCGCACCACCCTAGGAAAGAAAAGATGTTAAGATGATGTGTTGATGTTGTATATTATGATCGGTGTGTGTGGGGATAATGAGTATGAGTTAGTTTCCTTGATCTGTTTTTTATAAATTCTGCTGTCACGTGATACTTTCCCGCCTTATCTCATCTGTCCCCTACAACACTACGTGTTGTCCTCGGTAAAATCTCAATTTTACTTCAACTTACCAGGTAAGTCTCCCAAAATTCTACTATTTATTATTATGCTACAAGAGGAACGCGAATGGTAGTTGCTTTAAAACGTTAGAATTGTGTTCAAACGCACCAGTTACAACGGTGACCTTCACCCGCCTCTGAGCGTCGGCAGGTTTCCAGTTAGACTTGCTCAAGTCTTTAATTTTGGACATAATCTGAAATAAAAATAGAACTACTTTAATAGCAAGAATTTGATATCCCCTAGATCAGTCAAAAGTTCTCATCTTTTTGTCCTTAACTGATGCATACTTCATCTAAGACATACTCTATGCTTTATCAAACTGGGTTTGGTTTTTTTTGGTTGGTTTTTTTTATCAAACAGTGGCCACATTAGGGATTACATGCTCTATCATGATACATCACCACGATTTAATAATTTGTCACTCCGATTTATATTTCCAACAAGATATTGAAAAATAGTCAGTTCATTAGTTCGCTGTGCGCTTGTTTACTCCATGAGCTAATATTCAAACTCGTTGAGATGACTTAATTATAGGAGTCACCAGTTAACCTTCAACAAACAATCATTGCTATATACTACTATCTTTGGATGAGGGCAACATTACCCACAATAAAGGCACCACATAATGCTACTCATTCGCTGCTTTTTTAACGTTTTAATTCAGTGCTTATCACCAAGCACAAAATGTTTTCAGGTGCAAATTAGATAATATGAGCTAGGGTGGATGTGGTCTTTCCAGGGAAGAGAAATTCTCCATACTGCCCAGATTGAAATCATTACCAAAACCGGCTTTTATAAATTGTGGAGCCGTGTAGTGCCACCGTAAAGGGTTGATAGACGAATTCATGTAATATCTAATATATTGGAACGGTTAGAATCTAATATCTTCGGTGACGATCATTAGGAACTTAACTCCATGTTGTCTGAGATATCAAATGCTAAGACTCTCATATTACTGATTGCACATGATTTAGATCATCTATGACCCATCATCCTGAGGAAAAGCGATCCATGAGTATGAAAACATGTTTGATAATATTGTCAGATGAACGGGGCATGCACTCCGGACCGCTACACGACCACGAATAAGGAACGTGGAAATCGGCCGCTCAGAGGCGGTCCTTTCTACCCTGATTTGACTGATTTCATTGGTCATCTCCCTACCGCAGTTGTAAGGAGATTTCTGACTGGTTCTGTCAATCCCGCCAGTGTGTGATGACACTGGGTCCTGTGGTGCACGCCTCAATGAGTGTATGGTGTACGGTCTGTGTGACCATACCTGTATGGTGTTCCAGAAGTCTGATTTTGTGCTGTGTTCTAGTTTTGTTTCCTTAACACAGTGGTGGAAGTTGGTTTCCACTGCTGTTTTTCCAACCGATATTATTTCATAGCCAAATGCAACAATAACAGGAATGAAAAATTACACCAAATGTTTCATAGAATTGTTCTCGACAGAAGATCCATCTGCCCATTTTGTGTATACATACATCACTTCCATTCAGAGGCCTAGAGAGACTAGGAAAATTCACTTTCTCACCGTCATAAATGTTTTTGTTTTGTTTGTATTTTCCAGTTATATCACATTCCATTTGACGTCATTAGACCAGCTCTAGCACTCGATGATAAGGAACCCTCGCTGGAATATCGTCTATGGAAAGTGTGTGCCATTCGAATTGCCTCAACTGTACTCCGCAATCACTTTGCCTACAAGGTAGTCAACTTTATACAAAACTGTATACTAGTATAAGAAACGGAAAGAAATAGACCTTATTGATAATACTCCCGAATATTTTCTGGTGTTCTAGTTGACTTTATCAATGTAAGTTATTGATAACCAGGGTGCTGTTTAATAATGCGAAAGCCATGACCTAGCTAAACGATAAGATAAAACTCACGAGAAAGGATAATGTGTATGATCTATAATGGAATACATTTAATAAATTATGTCTTGGCTGGTGTGCCCAATCCTTGGTGAGATGTAGTAGATTTTACAAAGATCAGACATTTTGACATGTCCTAGGACATTACTTGGAGACTGTTCCTTGATTCAGGATGGGTTCCCGTGCTGTTGAACAAACATACAATCATCTAAGTCATTGAGGGTGTCTCTCCTGTCGCTAAAGTGATTCTCAGCCTTTTCCCATTTCTGTATTATATAATGCTTACACCAAAAAATATAAATGTATATATTTCCGGTGCTTTATCTTGTCAGCGTTGGACCATGGACAAAATCAAGCTCTACCTAGAGCGCAGCCTGGTGTATGTGCACAAGCAAACGGAAGACGAGGAGATGGAATCGCCACCGTTCGAAGTGAGCCCCGTGCACATGCTGGACGTGGTTCTCATTCATGGAATCACTGAGTTGGATGCCAACAATGAGCAGCTGGTGGGCCCGTGCTACATCAACAATACTGTGCGAAGGCTGCACCTTGTGGTAAGTGTATGCCATGTAGCAATCGGCGATTTTAAGTGATATTAAAACAAACTGTGTGAATGGGGAACAGATCAGACATTGCGTGCATTATCAAATAAGTCTACCTCTTGTTACTGGTCAGTCGGAAGCCAAAGAGACCTACAGTGTCTTACTCGCGGTAAAACAACTCGGCAGTTACTTATTTGGGTCCCATTTTGAGAAGTGATTTAGGAAGATTATATACAGATTTTGAAGCAAGTTCTTCTTAACCCCTAAAGCATTACATCCCATCTGCACCCTGAGTGGCTTTTGAAATTTTGACATACTGGATTTGTGCATATATTTACCGAGTTTCGATTCCGCCCGTGTTGTCAAGTAGCTCACCAATATGTCAGATGTGCAAGGGGCTAAAGTAAAAAGTAAGCAAGGTCTGTCTATGACCAGAGGTGACAAACTCAAATCTCCTGCCGGTAAGGAGATGTTGGGAGCTGTATCCAATCAGCCAGAACCAACTGTCCAAGGCCTAACAATGGCACAAATGGACCAATTCCAACAGCTAATGTCAGCTTTTCTCAATTAAGAGGGAGAAGTGTGCCACCAAAGTCTCCATGCCGGCAGCTCAGGTGAAGTACTTGCATAATTGTGCTTGTCAATCAGACTCTGATTTGAGCTCAGCTGATGAGTTGGAGTGTAGTCAAATCCCCCGGGATGGGGACCGTTAAAAAAGGCATCATATGGTGAAGGTCGACCAGTAAGTCACATCAATGAGATTGAATATAAGCACACTACTTCAGAATATTCACTCGGATATCGCCTCGTTCATATTACTGTGCACTCCAAACTCGATGACGAACGAGGACACAGACCAAACACTCGTCAGTTTCTTTCTTAATCTCTTTATTTTGAATAGTATTTATTTCAATTATGCCACACTTACCGATTGAAAAAAAACAACAACTGAAAATGTCCAAATTTTTTCCACTTTGAATTGAAATGTTCACAGTGTGGTTTACAAGAGAGGAATAATATATAACTTCTTTTGGTCTTTTATTGTCTAAAACAGTCAAGCCCAACGCACGTCATCCTAGTGGTACCGCGTGGCAACATGAAGTTCAACCCACTCAGCACAGACGAAAGCGCGGTGCCGAGAACGCTGGACCCGCAACTGGAGACGAGCGCGATGTGCCTGAAGCACGCTTCTCTCAAACGGGTATCTCTGGCCTCCGCTGTTTCCTCACACATGCTGGCCAAGGTACAACCTCATACATATCATTTGTCCCTAGTCTACTAATTGTTTTAGAATGCTGGGAAGTGTTTTATAGTAGTGACGATCGCTGATAGTGACCGTCTCCGTTGCATAGTCGAAGTATCCTACCTGCGCATGAATAGCACAGCTATATCCAAATAGCTCTGAGACCATCAATAATCATTTCAACCCAACAGGCCTATGTAATACCTTTACTGTGAAACATTTGTCCTTCGATATCACCCGCCTGCCATATACATAAACAGAGTTTGCCATATGCATGCGTATGGTCATATACAAGGTGGATTGGGACTCGAAACGTGAGCGTAAACAAAAATATATCTGTTTAGAAATTAGCAGACCCACTGTGCAGCCATTGCATTCTGCAGAGCAATATGGGTGGCATATCCGAGTCCATGAGCTCAGCATTTGCATTCCATTTGATGAGATGCAGCTGCAGTAGGCTGTGGTGTGGCGTTAGATGCAGCGTAGACTTGCTCAAGTCTTTGATTATGAACATTCATTAAATGATTAAACACAATCAGAATAAAGTTAATTATAGTATGTGTCCTTCTCTGACTAGCCCATGAATCAATGATGTGTCCACTATGAACAGAATCTCCTGTGTATGGCCCCGAATCGCTCCCTGCAACTCTACACCTCCTCCTACCCCTCCCCCTCCCCTCCTCCCCTCCTCCAGTTCCCTGGCCGCCTGTGTTGCCATAGCAATAAATTTCGCCTGCTCCAGACTGTGACCTGATCGAGATCAAAGTGAGAGGGTATCAATCTCCCAGCAGATATCCTGGCCAGTAACCAGGATATCTGTATGGAGAGTGTTGGGAATACTTGAGATAAACAGTGCCAGAAATCCAACACCATTACCGATTGTACCAGTCCCTGTACCCCAGCGAGGAACGTAGCCATAGGATGCAGGGACTGGATCCAGTCTAGATGCAGCGCAGCCTTGGCATATATTTTTTGCAGTTATACTCCCATAATCGGTTTGTTAAAGCTCCCTAAAACTAAAGCCTGTTTTCGAGTATTGTATATATGACAAACATCACAATAAAATGATTAGCGACCCCATTCGATTCAACAGCATAATCGTAGAAACTGATGTCCTGCGTTCCAACAACCGGAAACTCTAGACGGGAACGTAATTAGTTCTATCTGTTGCCGCAAGATGGCAGCAGCGCTGAAACCCTACAACCATCAGAACTGGACGCATCCTTATTTGTTTCATTCTTTTATTGCACTGGGAAAGGTAGTACAGAACATGGCCCCTGGCCAGTTTTTAAATAACCTTTGTGGTAACATACTACGTTATTTACATTGATGAGAGGTAAATGGGATGGGAAATGTTAAGTTGTGTTCTCGGACATCTAGGTAGGCAAATATAGGTGGTAAGTACATGGTTGTTTCTTATATATATTTGAACAGCCTCAGCCTGAGGTGCTTCATATAGGCCACTCTCCTCCCAGATTTTTCACGGCGCTAGCGCTTGCTAATAGGAGAGTGCTTATATGTATACATGTATATACAGTCCCATCTTAGACTTCTCTAGGTAAGATGTCCCAGGGCGTCATGCTACAATAAAGTGGACCTTTTTAAAGAAGGATGTACGATGCCTCTTCAGTTTATGTTGCGCTTATCTTGTCCATGAGTTTTTCAGTTAGTGTCTGGGTGTAATTTATTGGCGTATTTCCGTATATGCAACAGGTTCATTACTGACCTATCACGTCAAAAGGTTGTAGGACCAATAGATGCAGGTGACTTCTTCCATTTGTTTTAGTTGTGATTGCATTGATCGAATAAGAAATATGTTTTAATTTCTCTGGTGAACATCTGGGAACAATATAGATGTCTGTGTCAATTTGACCTTCAAAATTGAGAAATGGTATTTTGTATAGATGGTTGTGTCTTTGAGCAAAATTGTGGGTTCCTGCTACTTTGTAGTTTTATTTTCGTGGTTTTTTTTTTCTTCTTTTTTTTTCTACCAGCCTTCAACGTCCAATCTAGCGAGAGGAAGTTCCCATCACATTGGGCTGAGAGAACGACTTATGTCAAGGAGCGTTTTGGCCCGAAAATCTAAAATGAGTTCGAAAGATTTGCCAGCTTTGAGGTCTTCGGAATCCGCGCAGATCCCCGAGCACATCGTTCTGGAGATGCAGTCTGAATCTGCAGTAGACGTGAAGCAGGAGGAGGCGGCTACACCGGAGGTAGAAACTCGACCTCCTCCACTAGCTGAAGACGACGAAGAAAATGAAAAGGTAATGTTGCGAAATATACCATCACAGTCTGTAGGTTCTTGAACCACATTCAGTAATATCCATATTATATATGCCCAGTAATCAAGTAATATACATAGAATGCATTTCGTATGTTATCTAAAGTATCTTCTTCAATCCGTGAGGGAAATCTATGATTGAAATTAATGTAGATCATAAGGTATGCGGTCTGATATTTGTATCCTCGACTCCTTTGTGGTTACACTGCTTTGGGTTTCTTCATAACATATGGTGCTGCTCTTCCATGTGTGCACTGCCCATTAATGATACAAACCATTAGATTGTTTGGGTTCAACATCTATAACATCCTTCACCAATATGGTATATCAAAATGATATGTCCTGCTGCAAAAATGTCACCTTCTGACGCTCCTAAATTGGCATATTTCATTCAGAAGGACGTATAGCTCGTCTACTACTGAAGAATGAACTTGATGGTGAGATGATTTAAGAGGCAAAAGAATCTCCAAAGAAGATAAAAAGCTGTCTTCAACCAGGGAATTTCTACAGATGACGCTGACAAGTAATCAGATAGTAGAAATAAAGAATTGATGAAATTGATAAAATAGAAAAAATAGTTGGCTCATGATCATGACATAAGTGGATTGAATTGTTTCTTGTAATTAATTTTGTATGCAATGTAACGTAATCTTTCGCAGAATAAGTCATTTCACACAAATGTGTTAATATAAGCACCAAGAATTCAATATTACTAGTGTCAGCTCTATTCTGGATTACATTATTTTTCTATTTTAACGTTAGACAATGAACTACAAGAATGTGTGATCCAAGAAGCCCTTAGATCCATACCATGGAATTTGAACCCAAGGTGAATTGGTTAATAATGTATTTGTAAGATTTTACAGTGTCATTAGTATATCTCAGATATATCCATTATAGCATGCACGATGTGAATAAGTTAGAATTTAGATGACATGGATCATATTCTTGTGACAAAAAGGTTATCTATATATAGCGAATTTGGGGTATGGAATATATAAATGGGAGTGTTTTGAGCTGTAGGTCGTCAGCACATTTAAACAAAAATATAGAGAAGATCGCTATTTATGTTGACCAGGAGTGACTGGAATTTTATTAGCCTGATATGCACGTGCTGTTTTGTTTTTTTACACAGTAAATCCTTATGTCAGTTAATTCGGATGAAGTTGATAATTTGCAAACGTTTTAAATAAACTTTTCAAAAATAATGTACATTATTTCATTTCGTTTTCTTTTTGAATAATCAAATTGTGTTATTCCCTGTATATGGTGGGTTGCAAGACTATTTTCCACAGAAAATGTTTTACATGGACAAAAACGTCTATTGGATATGAATAATATGCATAGGTAGATGTGGTTTTGAAAATATCCCAATATATGAGTTCATCAATTGGTTAAGAGTTGGCATTATTCATGATTATTACGGGACTTGGTATATAGATAAACTCGAATGAGCTAAAATTATATCATGAGAGTCGAAGGATAGATTGTAACAGGAACTTTTATGGAAGGATGTGATTGTAGTGATGAAAAACACCTAAATGAGCTGACCCAAATGCTTCATTTGCGCAAGACAGCCTTGGGCACTACACTTCGTTTAAATGCTGTGTTTATGTCTTCTTGACAATCAAACTGGCCTGTAAAATCCAACCTAGTAATTGCCACTTTCTGAGCTGCATGACAGTGGTTAATTGAAATTTCCAAGTAAATTCTAGACAAAGTTCTGATATAAAATTAAAAGGGGTGGCATGACAAAGCAGTGTCCGTCAGTCCCTGAAAACAGAAGCGTGCTGGCGACAAAGATAGTGTCCAGATTATGAAAATACCTATATGCGCTGCCGCTGGTATAGGCATTTTACCACTGGCTGGCGATGTGCCTTATCTGCATGGTTATGCAATCAAACAATCATATGGCAATATATTCTTTAAACATTGGAGGACTGAGTGTATAAAGCTTATGGCCAAATATCACGGATCGTCGCCAAAGGGACAAGGACAGGGATGAAAAATAAAGATAAGAGTGGTCAAACCTTTTATGTGTAAGTAAAAGGGGTGGGGTATATGTTGAATATATGAGGGTATTAAAAGGAAACCCACGAGATGAAAATAGCTTGGTCCGTACTCCACCGAGTTTGACTGCAGAGTCATTCACGAAGCGAAGCTGAGTGAATTACCCTGCGGTCAAATGAGGGTTATACAAGATGCGGTCAAATGAGTGTTATACAAGATGGCCAAGTTTATATTTCTTGTGTTTGTGTTCATTTTTTTTTATCCTAATGTCTGTGGTTTGAGATTCGTAGTTAAAGATATTTGTTCATCATAAGCAAGTTTTTGTACTATGGAAATGTACAGAAAGTAAATTGGAATAAGCAAATCAGTTTGTTTAAATCAAGCATTTGTTATAGTGCAGACCTGTAGTAGACAGTAGCATTTATGATTGATGATAAAAAAATAACATATCATTACAAATATTGCTCAAGATAGAGAATCAGGGATGGCAGTTTTCCACTTTTTATGGAAATCCTTGTTTTTATTTTCAAAATAAATGTGTATTATAAGATTATGTTATTAGAGCATGCTGTCATGCACTATATACATTAAATGGAGGTTAGAGTGGTCACATTGAACTTCCAGCCTGCTTCCAGAAAACTATCTCTTCACTATCTGCATGCTATTCACTGTGGTAGTGAGAACAGAGCAGGGAGGCAGGGTCTCAGGGTCTTATTAAAGTCATGCCCAACTGACAATGATCAACCACTTAAGACCGAAATACCTCAAGACTCCCCACACATCGGCCAGGAGTATATTTTATTCTTTTATTGGCAGAAAGCAGAAATTTGAGATTAAAATAACAAGTAGACACAAGTAACACATGCCATTGCAATGTTGTTTTGAAGTAATACCACCACAGTGATGACTACGGAAGACACCTGTCGCTGCGCCTAGCCAATGTACCCAACTGTAGTCTCCAAACAAAGCCGGGTTGCTCTTAGTTTGTGTAGCTCTGATTGCCAGTGTAGGTTGCTCTCTTTAATTTTTAAAGAGAGGTCGTTGTCCGCCAGACAGTCAAAGTCTCTCGGACTATTATATCTGTATTTAGACTGGGTTCGATTTTATGTCAGGACATTCCAGAACTGACGTAGGAACTCCAACTAAAGACTGTCTTGTAGCTAAAACGGTGGCCAACTTATGACTTATGCCAATCGTGTAGCGTTACTTACAGTTTAGTGTGACGGAAATTTCCGTGATCGACGGCTTGACCGGTCAAGTCAGAGGACTCTTCACTTGCTGAAAGTTACGGGCCAAATCTTCTTGTTCCTAATTCACCCAGGTCGATCTAGGGTCTGTATCAATGAACTCGGTATATAGGCGCTGTTGTAACGTCATTAACATAACTTGAGTCAGTATAAACAACACACCTTCAGAATAATACCGCCACTCAACTGAAAGCAGGTGAATGAAACACGTGTGTATGCCAGACTGTTTACAAGTTTGTTTTGGTACGGTGCATTCTGGTTCTTCTTAGCTGCTTCCGCCATCATTGCCCATGCGCTGTTCGTATGGTCGCCATATTGACAATTCATACTGGCACAACGGGGATTGTTTTCTTTCTGTCCTTCTGTCTTTCCTGTAAGATTTATTAAACCGCCACCCTGGACAAGCTACCTGAGTATTTCCGAGATACAATGGATTGGCTCTTCCCAGGGTAAGTGGTCATTTCTTGGTTTTGACATTTTGAAAATCATTCACATTCCAAACGTCGGAACGTCAACATTCACCACAGTGGCCCCGGCGAGAGTCCGAGAGCTGTCAGTGTCACTGATGCTCATCTGTCAACAATACTGACGAGTGAAAAGATAGCCTCAACAGTTGTAGAAAGAGCGTGAGGTGGGAATGATACAAGTATATTGACAATATATTCTGAAGAAGTAGCTGTTGATTTAAGACTAAAATGTAATGACCAATGTCCGTTCGTTTGTAAGTTCGGATAAAACAATCAAGGATCTAGATCGGTCTGTCACTCAGCAAAATCACAGTCACCAATTTGACAGACACTGAATCAATATCAGTAAGTGCTATTACATTTACAATGACCCGTTTCGGTCATTGCGCAACGTTACTATGTTTCATTGAATTACAAGCGTATTGTGCAATTCCAAAGATGTTAATTACTGTTTTCATTCCACTCACCATATCAGGCGATAGACATAGTACTTAGTAGGGCCAAGGATGATCATGAGGTCTTTAGTTATACTACTACTAGATTTCTAGTCCTTGTTCCAGCTAGAGTGTAAATGTAAGTGCAACTTCAAGTTCCAGGCTTAGAATGTCACTGTTATTGTTAAATCATGAAATCAAGACGTGGCGACGCCCTAAAAAAAGAAAAAAGTTATTGTTAAATCAATGTACCTGTTAAATAGTCCATAGTCTTAAACTATACGAATGGTCTTAAAACTGCCATATACTAAAGACTATAGTAGTTGAGATAGATCTAGGTCAATAACTTATAGTTTGACATTTGCCAGATTGAAGTTTAATGTCACTTTTATCTGCATAGATTAAATTGATATTGGTACAGATTGTTGCCAATGTACATTTAACGTCATAATATTGGCATAACGTTATTTTTCAACTGTGAATTATGTCTGCAATCTATCATGTGTATGTGAAGAAGAATCCAAGACACTACACTTCATTGCCAGCACACTTTGAAGTCTGCCAGATTGAAGTTTAATGTCACTTTTATCTGCATAGATTAAATTGATATTGGTACAGATTGTTGCCAATGTACATTTAACGTCATAATATTGGCATAACGTTATTTTTCAACTGTGAATTATGTCTGCAATCTATCATGTGTATGTGAAGAAGAATCCAAGACACTACACTTCATTGCCAGCACACTTTGAAGTCTATGCTTCCTGATTTGGACGCATCGCTTCGTTTTCATAAGATAGTGCAAGGGTCGCTTTATACAGTACACTTCACGTTCATGCCGTGTTTATGTCCTTGTGACAATCAAACTGGAGTGTAAAAGTCAGATCTAGGTACTGCCACCTTGTTAGCTCCAAGATATTTCTTATTTTGAGTTTCTACATAAATCCTAGACAAAGTTCCGACATAAAATTTCAGGGGTGTTGCAACAACGTGTAGTGCCTGTCGGTCACCTGAAAAAAGAAGCGTGCTGGCAGGGCAGCATAGTGTCCATATACTGTGAAGAATTGAGATGCAGGGATAAGGATGTCATGTATAAATTAGCTACCGAAGTTAGAAATGTCAAGGCACCTCTAGGATCAATACATTCAGTGTTGTCGACGATTACTATTCATTTACACAGAGTAGAATATCCTTGGGGGGTTGACCTCTGACTATTATAGCTGAGTTTTGTATTGACCTGGGTAAGGTTAAGAATTAACGAGTTTACCAAATAATGTACGTCTTTAATTTATTTGAAATCATTCACATTCCAAATAGGCTATTAGTATTCCTCTTAATATGTACATATATATACTGATCAACGCTAATTTATATTTTGTCGATAACTACATGTGATTTTCTAATAGTCCTAGCTTTACCTAATCGGAAATTAGATATCAAGGTACATATAAATGCACTCTCATGCACAACCTCTATATGGCAGCGCACCTGTGGTTAATCGTATGATCGGTTGTACGCTCAAAGACCACAAATACATAGTTATGTACTTGGGTGCGTATTGTATCCGAATGATTAGTTCATGAGAAGGATATGAGTAAGTGCACCTCACTTACGTATGTATATGTCCAGCTGGACAGAGTGTACTTCGCATAGGTTAATGCCTACTCCAGTTGCTCTTTAAAGTTATTACTCAGGTGATCTGCATGTCAATAATTTGCTTTGGACATTTTATTTTTGTTAGTGATAACTTACAGGTGGCAAACACGTAACTTATTAACGATAACTTAGAATTAGTTAAACAACAAATTAAATCTGTCATTTAGTTCATGGTGTTTTAGGCGGTAGCAACAGCTAGGGGCATATTTTGACGAGACCCTACAGAAGCCCTTGAAGAATGTGTACTATTGCATTGGTACTACAGCTATCGCCTATATTTTATGATCCTGCGATCAAGACCACATTAAAGGGCTGATTCCACCAACATGATGGATTTGTTGTGATATATCTTGGTATATCTTGTTATATCTTACAGCGTCATACCTCCGTTGTCGCAAAACGTAGACGTGTGATGTCGTGTGTCTATTTTGGTGCTCCACCACTGCGACACCTTGAGACACATCGCGACACAATAGGCACGTGATTATTCAAACCTAGCCCAATGTAGCAAGACAACCAAATCGTGACCTATCTCGCTATATCTTGTGTGTCGGTGGAACCAGCACTTAAAACCAACCTGTTTAAGTCATGAGGTGAATTTCTTTTTGTTTTGTTTTTTTTTGTCAGAGGAGCACGGACAGGCCTCGCCTCGTATTGCCAAGCCATGAGATGAAGGAACTGCTAACAAAGCACAAGACTATTTAAGCTATGTATGACCTGCTGATGTATATCTTACGATTTGACCATCCGGTGCAATAACAACCAATTAGCCATTGCAGTCCCAAATTCTCAGACACTTTGACTTACCCGAAATGATCCGGTTACGGTTGTTAAGTTTTCTTTCTTTTAAAGGACGGTAGCCATTAGGTGTCAGTTGTATTATTTCATTCCATTAAGTTGAACAGTCTTAGTTATATGGATTTTCGTCGTCTCTTCTTCTAATTCTGTTCCTTTGAGATTTACCTGCAACTCCATGTGAGTCACAGCCGTTTTTTAGCTGGAGGGTAAATACGGATCTGAGTTTGTAAGTAAATATAAGGTTTTACTGACCTATTTGTATGACATGACTAGTGGGGCCTGGTTGTGATTACACTCACTCCTTCTTCAAATAGTTTTACGATTAAACAAGTTGATCATGGTCCTGCGTTAGTATATCAGAGAAAAGGTGCAGGAAAATATTCCCTTGAAATCGATGATGGGCTAGATCCGTTTAGTGATTGATAAGTCAGTCATTTCAGACCTTCATCAGAGAAAATGTTTATTGTTGTAATTTTTTTTTTTTTTTATTAAGGCAGAATGTTGAGGTACAGGTATATATATAGGTACTAGAAAGGAACGGCCCCAGTTCCCTTACAAAACAAAGATGGCAGCTTTCCACTTCTTTATGGGAATCCATGTTTTTATTTTCAGTTTAAGAAATTATTTCTTGTTTTGTTAAACAAAGAAAACATTTAATGAGTCTCATTCACGCCAATAAAACGGATTTCAACCTCTTCGCAGACCCTCGGCGCCAATATGTAACATGTTTTCTACGTATTCTCGGCCTATCAGAGGCAGAAAATTCTACATAAAAAATCTTCTCACTCATTTCTTTTTACATCAACTGACATACCTGAATCAAAAGAGTGAAAGATAAAGCCGCTTTTAAAGAAGAAAGCTTGGGGAAGAACTTGCCTGAACATGCAATTAGAAACCGGGAAGTAATTCTAGGAAATAAATTCATAATCCATTGATATGAAATATACTTGATTGAGTTTTAAATAGTCACAGTCCACATATTTAATACAAGACGAAGGGAAATGGCCAACAACCACTTATCAACATTATGGAAAGTTTTATATGGTCACTTTTTCTCGACAAGTGATAACAATAATTGATAAACAAGCTCCATAGGCCTCGGTACCGGGCCTTCTTCAGGCTGGATATATTTGATACAAATATTACAGGATCAAACTCGTCTTGATTTCCTCTTATAAAAATCTGAATTTTTTTCTGCTAACCATGAATACTTTTTTAAGTTCCACGTGGCATTCATGTATTTGCAAACGCCCTACTGGCTTTCACCGTACTGAAACAAGACCCATGCCTAGCGCTCTGGTGCGGAACACGTTAAATCACTGGTGTGCCCATTCCCTAACGTTTTCTGTATTTTAATAGGGCATCGCCGAGCAGCCACACGAACCAACCCTGACCTTCAACCCACCTTCACGTTATGGTCGCGTTTCGAAGTTTAACCTATATACCAGCTCCATATTTGGCCATCTATGTAGGTGTGAGCTAGCGCCAGTAGTCCCCCTTGTCAGACAAGATCCTTCAGAAATATACACAGACACACTCAGCATAGGATACTCTATGGAGGACGTATTAGCGTGTTTTTAGTATTGTAAACACCGTTGATGCTGTCCTGTAGGTCACAAATAGATTTCCTCATCCATTTGTCGTCTGCCTTTAGTTTCTATAGCGTAACCGGACGAGGATCTCGCGTTCAGGTCCCGTCTGATCTTCGTAACTATAGGACTTAAACATTGAAAACATAGATCTATATAGTAATTCTAGTGCATGTAACAATTTCATCCGCCCCCCGATGTATACTAATTTACCAAAGTACTTGAAATGATCAACTTTAGTCATAGGGCCCTGCACTGATTACCATCCAAGAGACTTGATGATAATTTCATTCATAATCATTTCATGTAATATGTTGACACGAGCCATATGAAATGCTTTTAGAGTAAGTTTTATGATCGCGTCAGAGATAAGAAAATGGAGGTTTGATGGGGGAGGAGGCGTCTCAGACGGTCTGTAAAGTTGATAATAAGTGGGGGCTGTGTCTCAATACGACCGCGATGAGTCCACTATTCACGATTCAAGATGGATGTCTTTAGATGCTGTCAGTGTGCCTTCGGGAAACCAATTTTCAAACGTCATGTTGAAATAAAATTAGAGAAGACATATGTGACCTGCGAGGACTTGTTTCGTCTGGAGCGGTTTCTCTATCACTCCATAAGCCTGCTCTAAAGTCTTCACTAAATCTGCAGTGAACGCGAGATTTACTAAGTGCAACGACCAATCAATGTCTTATGTGTAATCACATGACGGGCTATCAGTTGGCTGTAGTGGGTACAGTTACAGTGGCTATACTAGCACTTTGCACGTACTGGTTTAGTCTTTAGCAGACAAATAAGCTAGAGCTGCTCTGCAAACAGTTCATTTAGTTACGTTTGCAATTGCTCTGCTCACGTGAGGGTTTGCCAAAAGCGACTCTTTCAACAGTAGCTCTCCTGATATTGGCTTTAACCACAGCAGCCCTATATAGTTAATTACCCATGACTTGTCTGCTTACAGTAGCTTTTCCTGTACTGGCCCCAGGAAACCAACAGTATTCAGAGCTGTTATGTAGTGAGTAGTTGCTTCTTGTAATAAATACTAGTGAACACGGTATGTGGTTTATAATATTGCTGGAGCTCGAAACGCAAAGCATTTTACATGTACAAAGCGGCTCGCCAATGTCACGCCCTCTGCCAGGCCACATCAATACTGCCAGCCATGTGAGACCTGTCAGCGACTGGGCGGTCGGCGCTCAGAGTGGTGTGCGCATGCTCACGTGCCGAGGCCGATGACCGAGTGTTGGTCGTCTGTAGCAGTCAGGGGTTTCCTTCTAGTGCTTCACCTTTACCAGCCATTTCATCGTTCATTTTATACGGTCTAACCTCACCCCTATTAGACGATTAGGCGCCACATAGTAGAGCCATAGCAGTGAGGGAGATTTACATTCACTTCTAGAAGTACAGCTAGACTAATAATTAAAATACAAAATATATATTTACTTGACCTAGAGGATTTTTGGAGGGGATGGGGGTGGGGGTGGGACTAGATATAACACTTTGAGGAGAAGGTCATTCCCCGTCGGTTAAACTAATCGTAACGCCCAGCAAATATGGTTCCTGAAGTTAGATCCTAGTTTCATACATATCAAGGGGGTACCATTAAAACAACGTATTCATTTTAGTCATTCATCCATAGCCTTGTGCAAACTAGATATACTTGAACTATTTCCCTGGAACAAGATAGACTGGGAATTGTTTTACTGGCTGGATTCCTGTGCCCTGGATTCGATTACGCATACGTTTCTCCTATGGTACACAATCCCCGAGCAGGAAGCAGGGTGTCGCCAGGGTCTCTCTTTACATGACCGTTACTTGAAGTTGACATATATATTGTGAGTTGTATCCGGGAAATCTTACTTCGCTATACCATTCAAAGATAACTCAAGGTCATGGTGATCATGTAAAACATTGTTGTATATGCTTATATTTGGCACATAGTTTCTGATCACCGTCCGGTTTGCTTCTGCCCGGGCCTCGGCTGACAAGCTCAGTCAGCTGTACTGGATAGTAGAAGTTTGTCCCCACGCCAAGGGCACGCCCTGTTACCTGTGCCAGGTACATTATACACGCTGTACAGCCAGTAGTGTGCCTGACGCACACTGTCATATACGTGGCCTGTATCGGAACCAGGGTGTGTCTGTGGATTAAAGGATTATCTGCCATACTCGTATACATTTATATACATGTACATCCATTCGTATAGGATAATGCCGGTGATAGTCTATCGTTCTTGTAAATTATAGAGATAACGTGTGTTATATGCCTATGGGTATATGTGGCGAAGCCAGTGTATCAGCAATACATGTTTGATGTACATCTATATAGTTATATCGGTGGCAATGGATCGTACCTATGTATGCTTTAAGTTTTATTTTAATGGTACTATTTTGTTTTTAACTGAACGTCTTTATTAGCATAATAATATTCGCCAGGTTCCTGACGATCTTCCAAATTACAGCCACTTTATCACTTGTTAACAACTGACACTATAACATATATACATGTATACACACACACTACTCGTCCTTATATTGTATTGACATTATTTATATATAGTCTTCTCATGAGCCACTGGCTCTAAAATATGTACACGTCTATATATGTATGTAGGTTGATATAACATCTGTGTACATCTTTGTGTTCGAAATTATTTTCAAGATGGGAGATTTCGTAAGGGAAACAAGATAGAAGCATCAGAACAACATGGTTATAGTATTTGTTTTGAGTTCTTTTTCATCCACTCAATTTTACGACAGTTTGGAAGTAGTAAAATGACCACTACAGTCCAACAAATTGGACGTTAAACTACCCAAACAAACAAACTCATATCACACCTAGTTAGTGGGACTGTCTGTTGATGCGAGGTTCACCACATCTAGTGAGTAGGAATGTTTGTTGATATCAATTACACCACCATCAGTTAATACGACTTGATGCTAGTAATGGTGCAACTGAATAATCCATATGAATGTTGGACGTACTACATCCAACAAGTAGGACATATTGATTCGTAGATACAGTAGGAATACGCCTCGCACTGTCGTCTATTGAAGACCAGCGAGATGTCGTCGTGGAAGGCCACGCCCAGAATATCTGTATCTTAGCTGTACCAAACATTACTCATCCCTGAGGGAGATATATGGGGGGTCTGGCATGATGTCATGGGTCGCTAATTGCCTATTATGCAAGTTATTCATCGTGAATCTTCGCCAATTAGTATTTGTGCCTCCGACTTCTTACAGTTATGTAGCATTATTCAGTCTGAAACTATGTCGAGGGATTGTGTGGGTGGAGGAGGGGACTGATTGTGCTGGTTCTATCAACGAGTATACTCGTTGGTTCTATAGAATGAGTATCTGGACAATAAATGGCCAAGAGGGTAAAGACGTGCGATCGGCTGAGCGACTGCTGGTAAAAAGAAATTTCGTTTCGCCGCACGCCACCTCCCACACTCCAACGGGAAAGCGGAGTTAAACCGTAAAGCGAGGAAAGTTTTTTGACCACTACAATAAATGGCCAAGAACTCTGTTTACCTATTACCAACTCTCGTTTACTCTCCCAATGCCCTCCCCTTAACCTCTTTCTCCTTATACCCGGTAAATCTTGGCCTAGTCTCCACAAAGAATTTTTTTTTGGAAGATACGGGTCCAAGTCTTCTCGTTTGCTAACCCCAGCCCCTTTCATCGGATCTCATGAAGATTTCAGCGGAAGACTTGTGCTTTGCCAACCCCCCAACCCCCAACTTCCCCTCCTCCCCTGCAACACACATACACCGGCCACTGGTCGCCAACCACCCCCGGACCCACCTATATGACTGGTGCCTCGTCAGCAACAGGCCCAGACTAATCTATAGGGATCCATACTTCGGCCATAGATCAGTGGACTGGCGAGGATTCCCGGATCCCAGTCGACGACTGTCAAGAAGACAGCACACCGACAGCTCGATTCCTGCTGCCGCGCTGACCCACTCAGTAGCATCTTCACCAATTCTCGCGGAGACCACTTTCCGGCCTTGTTGTGCTCTCTAGGCAGGATTACCGGATAAAGATCATCCCTTGATCCGCTCCCCATTGATGAGATAGTCCATTGTGCTGTATCCGCCCTAAATAAGGCAGCAGTATGAAAAGGTAGGCAGGCCACCTCGTAAATATCGTTCTTTTACGTACTCTTTTTAAATAATCTGATTTTTTTTTTCAAGGAAGATAGAGTGTGGATTCATCCGTGCAAAATTATTCATTCCTGCTTATTTGTTGAACGTCCCAACGAAAACATGGAAATACACAGATCTTGAATTAGGCGCGAGTTGACGACGGTATGAGTACTTGAGAGGGTGTGTTTGTTCTGGTTCACAGCCTGGACAGAAACTCAGCGTCTTGTGTGATTCGAAAAAAAACCCAACATTTTCAAGGTGTATATATATGAAATATATGAAAATTCAGAATCACAGCTAACCTCTGTGCCTGTCTCTAATAACATTTGTTGGTCCTTCAATCTTATAATTTCGACTATTGATCAATAATCTTGAAATTTATTTTAATAGATTAATTTCCAAGCATAATTCACAATCATGTGCATGTGATCTTCCATTACATCCGTCTCAAATACACACAACAATAAACATGTCAAGCCACGAAGGGCTAGAAAAGATCAGGGCGACAGAGGTCACAACAGTTGAATCCATTTGTTTCTAATTCCTTGGTGTTCAAATATACAATTGCGTTTCGTGTTACAGTCCTTTGTTAAATGTTTAGCGATAGTAGGATATATCTTATCTGATGTCCACAGAGATATGACATTTTGTTACGCAGTCTAAGTATTCACTTAGTCCTAAACATAGATATGAATATAAATTCAAACTCTGCCATGTCCTATCCATAGAGAAAACATGAGCAATGCAGTATTGGTTATAATTCTCTACAAATACAACAATACAAAGTACCGGTAAACCAGATTATACAAGGTACAATTAAGTATGATACAAGATACATTGAGATAAGACAGACATTACACAAACAGGCGAGCATGTAAGCGCAGTTAGGTTATCAGAATTAATATATTGGGAATATTACTGGCGGCATGGTATTGTCTTCTAGGTTCATACCCTTTAGCGATTTTTGAAATTATCTCTGCTAACAATCTGCTGTCTCTGCTAACCCTAGTTTGTTAACGCTGCGGGTGACAGAATGAATCATTGGGAAATGGTTTTCAATTTCATAATGACGAAATTTGCAACAATGTTATATCGGTCGAATGCAAATGTGTGGTCAGAAGACAACTGCCGGTTCATAATAGATCTGACTGAAAACGTGCCAGTAGCACGTTGAGTCCACAATGACGTATTTTGCTCATACATATTTCCCCAGTAACTCAGATTCTCCATAAGAGGATAATGGGACATACTGAATGGCAGTAGGGATACGAAGTTGGGAGGGGGAGGGGGGGGGGGGAGGTCAAAGGGTGGAGGCAGACAGCCTGTAACGCCACCATTTACAATTTACTACCACTGTTATGGGTCAGGGTTTCACCTTATCATTTAGCACACAGGAGCGCAAATCAGCTGATATGTTCACGAGACAGCCACAGCTATGCAGTTCGTATGACGTAGGGAATGTAAAAAACAACTGGAACACCGTCAGCGACTGCACATGTATTTTGACGCACGGTCCTTACAATGGCTACTTACTGATTGATGGCACTTGCTACCAACATTTGCGTTCTGTTCTGTCTACTTTCTCCTGGTTTACCATAATTAACTAGTACTAAAAACATCCATTTAGGGTATTACTCTTTGTCGAGATAGAAAATAAATTCTGTGTGGTACTTGCGCATTATTTGACATATCTATAGTATAGCATTGATTGGATTATTAATGCGATATGCCCATATTGTGGTGGAGTAAAGACTCACTCCTCAAAACTGGGAAACCCCTTGCCACTAAAAATGTAAAGCAACTTTGAGATCGTAAAATTGGATGAGTTTTAATCCTGGCCACCGTATGCCACGACTGGAGTTTGGCATAGTGACTTCATGAGGCGAAGCCAAGTGAAGTCCGGAGCCAAAACTTCAGGAGTGGAATGTGGAGGCCAAGATTAAAACGAATCAAGTTTTAATTTTATCCCACCCTGTCTCCTCGATTTTGGAATATTATGTGATAACAATTCTGTATGTCACTAGTGGCATATAAAACTCCGTATGCCAGTCAGCGTGGCATACGGAAACTCAATGTGATGCCTATGGGATTTTATATTAGGGGTATGATAAATTATGGTCTTAGAGTAAAAGTTTTCTGTGGAGCAGCAGTCAAGACCATTAAGATAAATTGCTACTGGTTCCAAACCTCTTCTCTTCTGCAGGAGAATTAGACCCAGATAGGTAATATGAAGTATTTACCCCCATGTCAATGTAAAGCGGCAAATGTTTGATTTAATTCATGATAGGTTCCATCTGTTTTGATATTAGGCGATGGAAAGGCTCATTAAATACGCCAAGGGTATGTTGTAGAAATGAGTTAGTTTCATTACTGTTTATTCTATTTCGTTGATACTAGTCTGATTTTACCGGAAGTAAGGTACTACTACAAAGATAAGATTATCGTAGCCTATGAAACTGTATACAAATTGTCCGTCGTAGACAGATTAGCACAGCTGACAGTTTCAGTAAATGGATAGTAGATTCTACTGTTTAAAACTATGATTCGATTCATAAGTTGATTAAAAGTTTCAATAAATGGACAGTATAAGCAACCGATCAAGATGGATCCGTTTATTGTGGCATGGATGGAACATTGACAGATGTTGAAGACTTTGAGTTGTGTTCTACGTGATGTACAACATGACTCATGAGATAAAGTTAAACAGTTATATTAATTAATATGTATATACAGAGATATTATTTGATTGGTCAGTTAATTATTTTGCGGTTGTTGAAAATTGCATTATGATGATATAGATTAGGCCGGAATCATGATGATGTTAGGCAGGTTGATGGGTTGGCAGGTTGACGGGGAAGCAGGTTGATGGGTAGGCAGGTTGATGGATAGGCAGATTAATGGGTGTGCAATGTGGTGGGTTGGCAGGTTGATGGGTTAGCAAGTTGAAGGGTAGGCAGGTTGATGGATATTCAGGTTAGTGGGTAGGCAGGTACCTAATCCAGAATCTCTGTGACAGTTACTGTCCTCTATCTCTCTGTTTCATTCACCCCAGCACCATATATATATATGCATCTTTCTGCTATATGCTTCATTCCATACATTTCTCTTGTAACCTGTATTACTTATAAATCCATATTCCTTTATAAATACTTTATACAGCCCACTCATTGTCACTTTACAAGACACATATATGTCTACTTATCTACATTACAAGGGACTGAGGCCAGTCTAATCCCTCCCATCTTGACTGTTGACCGCTCAACTATGTCAATATATACATGTCTCGGACTCAACTGGTTTTATTTTGGCGTGAAGGCCACCAGATTGCTAATTTGAAAGCGTCCCTTCCTACACAAATCAATCTTATACCGTTTTATATTAAGACCTAACACACTACTATTCTTAACACTAGGTTACATAATCTTTTCACTAGTAAAATGTATTTAGGCGTGATTTATTAATTAGTGTTTCGATTCAACAAACAGTTATATCACAACTTAGAATTAAGAGAATTCTTAACAGTGATCAATGTAATGGAAAACATTCTCGATATTTCACAGAGGAAGCAATATCAGGTAGAAGTGATGTGTTGTTCCCGATTGCCTCAGAATTCACCACCTTAAGTACCACAAGGTTTCTACCCTAACATTTAACAGATCAAAGCCTCCTAAACATACTGAAAAACAGGTATGACTGTGCCATAGAAGAAGTATAATTATTTTAAAGGTGCGTTTAGTCTCAGTCACCAAAGAGATGGTTGACTGTAAGCGGCACTTTGTTTTCGGCTAATTGCCTCAGATTAAGTTCCTTTGATGATGTTTTGTCGTTATTCCATCCCATAACACAAGAGGACGCGATTTCAGGACGGTATTTACAAAGTCCATGAAGTGGAAACATCCAGAATGATTCGATTCGGCGGGAATCTTCCTTTTTGATTTTACTACATAATCAGAATCACTTTTAAAAAGGCATAGCGCCCATTATTGTGTGCTCGCATTTTATGTACCAGTTAACGGTTGTGAATGGGCCATAAAGTACATAAATTGGTCATGCTTTTTCTAATAGGCAATTTTTACGACTATTTTAAGTCATAAGCCTCAGATTTGATCAAATCAAGCGATCCTAGTTCGAGCTGAAAATAAAATGTAAAAAATTAGGGAGATAATGTACTTGTGCGCATCTACTATATTATGGTATCCGATCTCCGCAAAGCGATTAGTTGATTTTCATGGAATGACGATGAGTAAAGACATTTAGATTCTCTCGCATGGGTCTTCCTTTTGATCTGAGAAGGTATTTGGTATAGGGAAGGGTGGCCATATGTTGTGGGGAAACTGAGATGAACCAAAGAGATATATTCAGAATAGTCGGGTTTGACCCAAATACCATATTCTATAATGATAGATGTGCCGATTTTAGTATTCTAGCGATATCAGGAGCGATCAGTGTATATTCTATAGTAATTTTTGGCTGGTTTCCTTCTTCACATTAACAAAATAGAAACGCATTTTGCTACTGAGCTACATTTAAAGCCAGGTTGAATTTGACCTTTTAAGTTTCGTGGAGGGGGATTGGGGACCTAATCTATTAGACACAGTGACAAGAGATCCAATTAATGAAAATTTAGCAACAGATAGGTGACCCTCGCATTTGCGTCCCCAGTGGTTCTCCTACATTAGTCTGACCGTATGAAAAGGTGGTGCCATCTGTTGGTGCCCTCTGACAAAGGTCAGCGTTCCTCCAGGGTCACAACACAGGGTATGATGGTATGAAGCGCGTGTAGGACGCATGCGCGGCACGTCAGGGCTGGGACTGGTTCTGACAGGTCTCTCAGCAGGCCCCCCGAGAACACACCTCACACTGCCAGGACATCTTACTTGACCTGCTATTAATCCCGAGCCATGGGGAGTAGATTATGACACCCTGTCCCACCATCATATTGCAGAGTCAAGGGATCCAGACTGGTCAGGTGTAGACCGTAAAAGTAAAGCCCATAAGGCATCTACATTTGTTCCCGATTAATCCCGACCATCGGCTTGGTGAGAGTTGGGAATAAAATGTTGGTGTCTTATACCATAAAGCCTATAAGACACCGACCCGACGGCTGTGCCCGATTCTACCTTTCCCCGACGGATCCGTCGGGTCTGTAACAATCTGCATCAATCGGGTCGGTGTACGCACTTCACCGACCCGATTTTATTGCTTTTCCCGACGCATCGGGCATTACTACCATGTCAGATATGACCGACTGTCCCCGACCTTAAGATTCCGGTGTACGCACTTTCACCGATTGTTTCCGATTCTGAGTTGGCCATTTGAATAGCGATGCTACCTCTCCCCTAGTCCGATTTAGAAGTTCCTTATACCGATTTGTAGGGGAGACAGAGGCGATTATAAACCTGAAAACCGTTTCCCGATATCTTAATTGGATCCGAAGTTATTAAACTTTGAATTAATTTCTATAATTCCACACCAGCGGCCCGTGGCTCACCCCGGCTCGGCTACCGGCGGCTCTCTTTGATCTTAACCCGGGTAATTTACGAGGCTATTAAAGGAGGAGGTGTGGTCGGGAAGAGTCTACATGTCGGTGTCTTATAGGTATAAGACACCGAAATTTTATTCCCGACTCTCACCGAGCCGATGGTCGGGATGATTCGGGAACAAATTTCGGTGTCTTATAGGCTTTAGACATCGTCTTGCCGATTCTTCCCGAACACACCTCCTCCTTTTATAACCTCTCAAATGACCCGGGATGAGATCAAAGAAAGGGACCCGGCTGGGCCCCACGCCAGTTGATAGGTCTATATAGGCAATAATGCAAAGTTGAGTAACCTCTGGTCTATTTAAGATATCAGAAAACTGTTTTCAGATCTACAATCGCTTCTGTCTCACCTAAAAATAGATATAAAGGACTTGTAAATCGGTCTGGGGGATAGGTAGCATCGCTATTTAAAAGGCCTGCTCAGAATCGAGAACAGTCAGTGAAAGTGTGTACATGGAAATCTTAATGTTGGGGAGAGTTGGTCATATCTGACATGGTAGTTATGCCTGACGCATCGGGAAAAGCAATAAAATCGGGTCGGTGAAGTGCATACATCGACCCGACAGATCCGTCGGGCAAAGGTATAATCAGGCACAGACGGGATGACCAGTTGCCTTCAGGTCTGGTCTGCCGCAAATACCCTATGAGGCGGCTCCTGACACTAATATGTCAGTGTCATTGTCAGAGCGCCCTGTCACTATGTGGGCAGGTAAGGAACTAGATTTAGCGGTAATAGGGGTGAACACGAAATTTAAAGTATGGCAGTTGTACTGTAAACATCAGTGTGGAGGGAGGAGAGTCCAATGAAATGGCTATTCACATAGCCATTTTCTTACTAATACATTTTGATGATTACATTCTTCACATAGAAACTCATACTCATATGAACATGTAACTAGCAAGACAAACTGTGAGATGGTGGATCGTTTATTTCCACTGATTCTCATTTCTGCAGGTAAATGGCATTTGAGATTCACCTCTTTTCCACAAGCAGGTTAAATTTAGTATCCGCGACTGATCCAGACTGGTTTGCCGGAGCCTCATATCATCATATTATCACTGACGACATACGACAACGAAAATTCCGTGTATTATCACCTTCAGGGACAAGTGCTGGGCACCACCCCTCATATCGCTCCAGCCTACTTCAACTTGTTTGAAAATATTTCTGAAACCTGCAGCTTTTTCAGTATTTATGCTTGTGCAAAAACACCAACTCTGTTCAGACCATCGAGCATTTTTATTTTCATGAGTCTTGTTGCGGTTTTAATCACTGATCTATGGCTTCGGTCAGGGGCCACTTTTTGCTTCAGTTTGGGGCTGAGTGAACCAATATAAGAAATTAGACCCCTCCATTCAGACCGTTTTGAAGTCTTTTAATCTCCTTTACAGGTTTGGGGGTGTATCTATTTTATTCATTGGTATGGTAGATGTAAGTCTATTTTTAAGGCGAGAAAATACTACATACATAAAGCAGACGAGGGATATCAACAACACACATGGCGTCGACCTGACTGGTAGGCTTGTACCTAGGCGTCGGTAACTTTACCTGAAATAACTAATGGAACTTGATTCCGTAAACTCTACTACATAGGCATGCGGACTATGAATACCTACTGAATGCACCAGATGTCTACTAATGGCTCAACGACCTGTCAGAAAGTGTAGAACAACCTCAATTCCAGATTCAAAGTCGACAAAAAATGCAGCGGACGATAATAGGGAACTTGCTGACATCGAGGTAAACATCCCTGCACTCGCCAATCCCCCACCCGTACCCAAACCTGGTCCTGTACAGGCACACACTTTCACTCTAACACCGAATCCTACAGTAAACATCAACATGCCTAATGAGAATTTGGAATCGATTCTGGCAACCATGAGTGCACAACTCACTGAAAACAAAACACTTATCACAAATCTTGATGCGAAGTTTAGTGACTCAGTAACCCAGTTATCTTCAAAACTTGATCAATGTCTGGTCACCCAGACTAACTTACGAGTAGAACTAGACGAAGCAAAGTCGGAGATAACAGAGCTCAAAGCGACAGTTGAATTACTAAAAAGTACACCACCTCCACAAAATAATAATCAAGAAATGATTGATACTGAACAAAGAAAACTAAATCTAATCATTCGCAATGTACCTGAAATTGATGGGGAACCAATGCACAAGACGATTACCGATTTATTCACAACCATGAACACAAGCTTCACGTATGCCGTCACTCGCGGGGCGCACCGCGTTGGGAAGCCGCCAACATTGAATCTACTTGCGGTCAGACAACCTCGTCCCAGACCGATTAAGATCGCGCTACTAACAATCCAACAAAAGGCTGAGCTATACGGGGTAAAGAAGTATCTAGCCAATACTCACAGATATAAAGAGGTTACAATGTCTAACGATCTCAGTCCCAGCGAATTATTGAAATCCCGAGTAGCGCAACAAATAGCTGTAGCAGCTGGCCGCATTCCGAACGTAAACTGCAGGGTACGAGACACAAGTGTTGTAATCAATGACAAGGTATTCAACTACACTGACTTTCAAAATGACTTACCTCATGGTCTGACACCTGAATCGGCTTCCACTTTGTTGACCAACGACACAATTTACTTTCAGGGACACAGCAGTCCTCTAAGTAACTTCTTTGACTGTCCAATCCTTGACTCAAAACATGATCGTCGAGCTAACTCCGTTGAAAAACTCTATGTTGCAAGACTCTGCTCGGAGAGCGGAGATCAAGCTTGCCTCGAGAAAGTGTTGAAGGAAACGAACCCTTATTCAATACAAGCTATAGCTAGACAAGTCAAAAAACCTCAGGACTGGAACACAAAAGACAAGCAGTATTTGAAAGAGTTAAACAGAATGAAATACAACCAGAATCCCGAGTTGAAACTGAAACTCTGCAACTACAAACAGGAACGGTTCTCGGAGGCAACCCGAGACCAGCGGTGGGGGTGTGGATGGGTGTTACGGGACATCAAGGGAACCAGTATTGATACGAAATCAAGTTGTCAAAACCTCATGGGCATCATACTGGCGGAGCTGAGGGAGGAGTTTAAACAAGAAGGAACTGAGCCACGAACCTAGTATGGCTAAATTTCAAGTTTTAATCTTAACGGACTCTAGAGGAAAAGGGCTTGTACGGCCGTTATCTGAACTTACATCGAATGACAACTTTCAGGACGTGGATATCACTTTGAAGTACTACCCCGGTGCCGACGTCGAGCGAACAGTCAATGGAGGCATAAAGTTTGCGAAGTCACTACCACATACGCGAGTCAATAAGATGAGTAAACCCTTTGACCTGATTTACCTGAGCACTGGCGTCAATGAATTAACTGAAATGTCATGGTCAACTTCGCGATGGTCTCCATTACAAGATGAACACTGAACTCAAGTTTGCCAAATATATACTAAACACTCTATATTATAACATCAACAAAACCTGTAATTGAAGGCGAAACCATGCATTGTAAGTCTTATCTCAAGTCGTGCCCACACGCTTCACTTTACTTAGCTAGACTAGGTAAGCCCTATGTTACGTTCATTAGTCGTGCCTACACGCTAGTCATACTACAGAGACAATTGAATTTCACCGAGTAATGTTTTCACAAAACTAATGAATAGTCGTGCTCACACGCCATTTTGGGATTAATTTGAACTCAAACAACTACATGATAAGATTTAAGTTTACGGTCGTGCTCCCACGCTGTTTCATAGAACAATTATAATATTGACATGTGATCACTTCTCGAGACTCTAGAGTTCGTTGCTCTGAATAACAGAAATCTCATACCATGCTTGGTTTTTGTTCGTATAATTGTCTCTTCATGGCCATATTTTGACCGACTCAAAGCAAATGATGTCTTAATTGACTTAATCGTAATTTTATTTATCGTAATGGATATGACCCAAGCAGTACTTGCAAGTGGGGTCACATTTTCTTCACTGTATTTTTGCATCATTTATGTATGTTATATCTCTTGTATATTATATTATCAACCAAAAACAATGTTCGTTGAGGTTGACCTAAGGCCTAAACGGGTTTCAAAGGGGGATGTTCCCAATATCTTACTTTCTAATGACAAATACTAGAGCGATCAATGGGATGGGTAAAGGCTTACTTATTTCACATTTAAATGTACAGAGTCTTTGTAGTAATTTTGACTTAATCAAATACCATATTTCTGTAGACAGGTTCGACATCTTTACATTTTCAGAGTCCTGGCTTAGTGACAAAATCCCTAATAGTTTTATAAATCTACCCGACTATCAATGTATTAGATTAGACAGAACCTGGATTGACCCAAGAACAGGCACACAAAAGATCGGAGGAGGGGTGGGGGCTTATATTAAAAAGGATTTACTAATATCAGATGATAATCTTAGTCAGCTGAACAAGAGTTGTAAAGACATAGAATGCTTATGGTTTAAATTACTGCAAAAAGAACAGAAGGATATTATTGTCGGAACTATCTATAAACCTCGTGGTGCATCAACCGAGTCATTTGTATCTCAACTTACTGATATCACTGCTGATATCCAAGCAAATCATAACAGTGAGATAATTGTCCTTGGTGATTTTAATATCAATTACAACTTAAAAAACTCACCTGATTATAGAAAGCTAAAACAATTTGAAAATGTTACTAATTTAAAACAGATAATAACTGAACCAACAAGAATTAACAACTTGATTGACTTATTGTTTACGGACTGTGATAAAATCAACCTAGCAGGGGTGGGCAACCAAAATATAAGTGATCATTCCCTAATATATCTACACAGGAAAAAAAAAAAAGAACAATACAATTACATTAAAACTGAAGGCAGATCGTATAGGTTATACTCCAAAGAAGACTTAGGCAATCATTTAAATAATACTAATTGGGACGAATTTTACGCTGCCAATAATCCAGAGAAAGCTTGGGATATACTCTCCAACAACATATACAAATATTTAGACAAAACATGCCCAATTAAAAAACTTAATCTGAAAGATAAGGGGACACCTTGGATGACGGAGGACATTATTTCTAAGATAAAAGAGAAAGATAAGGCACTAAAACATGCGAAAAAAACGAAATTACCACAAGACTGGAAAAAAGCTTGTAAGTTACGAAACAACACTAAAAATGTCATCCGTAATGCCAAGGCTGCCTTTGTACAAGACCATATCAATGATGACCCCAAGAAATTCTGGGAAAAACTTGCTGAAATCCTTCCAAATAAAGACAATAATTCTCAAATAAACTTAATAGATCAGATTACAAAATCTCAAGTTTTGAAGGAAGATCTGCCTAATTATGTGAACAACTTTTTTGCAGACATTGGTCCCACCTTAGCTAGTAAGTTTAATGATGCTTGGCACTTTCATGGTGTTGAGCCACGCAATGTCAACATGAGTTTCAACACAGTTACAGTACATGAAGTAGTTGATTTGATAAAAGATATTGATATATATAAATCATCGGCGATACAGAATCTCTCCTCACGAGTTATAAAAGATAGTTTCTCAACCATACCTAAACAAATTACCCATTTATATAATTTGTCAATTACGACTAAGTTATTCCCAGAGGCTTGGAAGCAAGCACAAATTATACCTTTAAAAAAAACGGAAATCAAGCTGAAGTTTCTAATCTACGCCCCGTTTCCCTTCTTCCTCTGCCAGGCAAAATTCTCGAAAAAATCATCCATGCGCAATTATCTACATACCTTGAACATAACAACATTCTATCTAGAGCACAAGGGGGGTTTCGAAAGGGCCACTCTACTATTTCTACCATCTCTACTTTCACTGATGAAATATTCAAAGGCTTTAATAATAAATTATCTACAGTTGCAACCTTCATTGACCTTTCTAAAGCCTTTGATACCGTATCTCATACTATACTCATTAATAAATGCACATACTATAAAATTAACACAAATTTAATCACTTGGCTGAAAAGCTATCTATCTAACAGATCTCATAAATCTCGAGTTAACGGCATTCTCTCAGACTCCAGAATGGTCACCTGTGGTGTTCCACAGGGGTCCATCCTGGGTCCCTTACTTTTTCTCCTTTATATTAACGATCTAAGTAATTTGCTAACTAATACACAGACTAACCTATACGCTGACGACACTGTCATTTTTGCCACGAATCAAAACCCAATCATTGCACAGAACAGTATTCAAACTGATTTAAATAACCTCGGAATGTGGGCAAATGAAAATCAGTTAACTATTAACGTAAAAAAAACTAAATCTATGCTTTTTACACCAAAAAAGAAACACACAAACAGACCTCACAAACTACAACTAAACAGTATTGATATTGACTATGTGAAACATTTTAATTATTTAGGAATAATATTGGATGAAAGGTTAACGTATGAACCTCATAAAAAAGAAGTTATACGAAAGTTTGCTCATAAGATCTACTTAATGGCAAAAATCAGAACATACTTGACTAAATTACAATCAATTCTTCTTTATAAAACAAAGGTATTGCCATATGCCGAGTATGGCAATATTCTTTTTCACGATTCAAATCAACACTCTCTGGCAAAAATCCAAATATTACAAAATCGTGCACTACGGATTGCTCTAAAAAGTCCACCGCGAATGAGTACTATGTTATTACATAAAGAAGCCAAGATTAATTTTCTATCTGAAAGACGAGATTCAGCCCTTAGAAAATGTGCCTATCTGAGAAGTAGAGATGAGAACTATATTACAATTCCTCTCAGAAACACTAGACTACATGATGCCCCGGTTTTGTTAGCAGAACAAGTGATGCGCAATGGCTATAAAAGAAGTATACTGTATAAAACCGCCCAACATTGGAACAAAATGCCAGTAGAATATCGAAACATCAATACTTATCCCAAATTTAAATACAATGAAAAAACTTTCCTCAAAAATAGCCGTCTACACTATCGCTAAATAAAAATATTCGTTAAAAGTCCCTTGATTCAAACCCAACCTGGTATGTTATGTCACTCTCAATTGTCTTATATTTATAAATTTACTTATGTATTTGTTTAACCGTTACTAACTGTTATTTTTTAAACTGATATGGACTTATGTCTCAATTATCATGGATTACTATGAAATGAACATTATAAAATGACTATGAAAATGAACTGTACATGAAAGCTGAGATGTTGTACTAGTGGATTGTACTGTATATTTCCTTTTTATATCCCATATAATGTATTGGAGTTCTTATATTATTTATTGTTGTCTACTATGATAGTCAGGGAATCGCAAATAACACTATTCAAAATGACTTACAAATGCTGGTTATAGATTGTAAACAGGCAGTTACTGCCTAATCGTACCCAGGGTAAATAAAGCGACTTAAAAAAAAAAAAATAAATAATGGTGTTACATAACAAAGTATCATCATACTCGGTAAAAGAGGCAAATATTAAAGCCATGTTGTGTGACCTGGGACCTGAGAGAGGACTACAGGTGGGCAGTGCGCTCTAGCGGCCGCCACCTACATTAGGCCTGTGTTATTGTGGGTGCAGGCCAGTCAGTTGAATGTCACGTGGCCTGCCATTAAGCACGCCCGTCCCTGAGCAGGCACTCAACTTGTAACCACAGCGCGTGTTTAGAATAGCACACACTTTAAATCAGCACCTTTCTCTTCTTTTTACTAATTACTTTTATGAGTTTGATTCGGCGCGGCCCGAGCCTAGAGATGAACGTTCGACTGTGACTGGGTCTTCTTAAAACGAGATATTTGCGTCTATTTATAGACTTACCCAGTCAGTGTTTTTAGGGGTATTCCCACATCTTTTTAGCACCAATTGTAAAGGATCGCTCACATCCATCATGAAATACCGTATTTGTTTTCCCAAACCAAAACAGGGATGAACAGATGATAGTTTTCAATTTATTTTAGGTTTTCAGGGAGACATAGAATCTGTCAACGTTTTCGGGTTTCCCCTTAGTCTTCAATGGCAGCTCTGTCTACTGTAGTATATTCCCCGATAATGCTAGATACATCCATAATCATTGTGATGTAGTGGATATTCATCTTATTTGTCTCGTAATGAAATACTGTATTATGACTGAAATAGGCTTGTTGTGGCCATTTGCCACTGGTTGCAAGTTATGGATAATTGCAGGTTCTAACTGATTACAGATGGTTGCAGCTAGTTGCCAGGTGTGTCTGGGTGCAGGTTGTAGCAAATAGCTAGCCTTGGCTAAATTCTGGCTGTATCTGGTTGACGATTGTGGCCAGTTTACAGATGTGTCTGGTTGCATGTTGTGTCTATTTGCTGGTTGTGTTTGGTAGCAACCAATGACAAGTTGCTGGCTGTGTCTGTTTGCAGGCTGTGGTCAGTTATAGCAGATCATGGCTTGATGTCAGTCGTGTCTGATGGGTCCAGTGGGTTGCAGGTGGTAGCTTGTTGTTGGCTGTCTGTAGGTTGCAGGTGGTAGCTTGTTGGTGGCTGAAGGTTGCAGCTGGTTGAAGGTTGTAGCTGGTTGCTGGCTGTCTAGAGGTTGCAGTTGGTTGCAGGTTTTGGCTGGTTGTTGGCTGTCTGGAAGTTTTGGCTGGTTGCAGGTTTTGGCTGGTTGCTGGCTGTCTGGAGGTTGCAGCTGGTTACAGGTTTGGGCTGGCTGCTGGCTGTCTGGAGGTTGCAGCTGGTTGCAGGTCTTGGCTGGTTGTTGGCTGTCTGGAGGTTTTGGCTGGTTGCAGGTTTTGGCTGGTTGCTGGCTGTCTGGAGGTTTTGGCTGGTTGCAGGTCTTGGCTGGTTGTTGGCTGTCTGGAGGTTTTGGCTGGTTGCAGGTCTTGGCTGGTTGCTGGCTGTCTGGAGGTTTTGGCTGGTTGCAGGTTTTGGCTGGTTGCTGGTTTTAGCTAGCTGCTGGCTGTCTGGAGGTTTTGGCTGGTTGCAGGTTTTAGCTAGCTGCCGGCTGTGGCTGGCTGCAGTTCTCTAGGTGCAGGTTACAGCTTACGTTTGTCTATTCTAACGAGCGGCCGGTGAACCTGCTGAGGTTACGTCACGACAAACATGTACCGCTATGTACGGCGTGCCAGCAGAGTGGAGCCTCCAACGCCCGTCTCTGTGTGCTCAGATCAACGTGTACAGAGTTCGCTCATAGACTCTACACTGACCTGCTGACCGAGACTGGTCTCCAAGCCTGTTCCCTGATTTCAACATCGGCACACTTTGAGAAAGTATACCGTCCAATGTGGAATATTACTACCAGGGATGTGAAATCACCGGGAGGTGCTCGTACATTCCTGTAATATTGTTGGCCATGGGGGAGCGCGGAGATCTCGTTGTAGTTTTATAACGGAGAGGGTCGCGTGGTATGGAGGAGGCCATGCAGTGCTGTGTGTCACACAGTCAGCTGGACAACTATAGTGTCTGCAGAATACACAAAGTATCGACAGAAAGCACATGGGCACACGTGCAGGCATGGACCCTCCCCTCCTAGGCTATCAGTGCGTGTCAGGCTACAGCAGGAGCCGGGTAAGCTTAAGGCAGATAGGATCCACCACTTTGACTACCAACCGGTCCTCACTCTGCCCAACCACCAAACAAAACTTTAAAATGAAATAAAATCTACAAACACCCATGACTCACCGGGATCTCTCTGGAAACCCAAAACAATGGGTGTACCCTAAAAAGTCCAGCAATGCAGGAGGTGTTACGACATTAGGATTTTCTTAACTGACAGAGGCTGTTTCGTACCAATACTTATCAGAAAGAAGTGAGTAGGACATTTTAAATCGGCTCAGGATATGGATTTGTGAGCGTAAAGCACATGCCTCGACAAGTAAATCTGTACAGCTTGTTGAGGCCAGCTGTGCCGTGAGGTGATCGGGTACTCAGAGAGTGACGAGCGGTCTGATCGTACTCGTACACACAGGCTGAGGTGTGCTGCCTAGACACACAGCCGCGCCCTACCTAAAGGCTCTACACGTGGAGGGTGCGCACCAGAACGTCATTCGTAATGAACGTCATTCATAATGATTCTCTTCACTGGAGATACTAGAGTATGACGTCACCATGCTAAGGATGTTGCCCATCCTGACAGGCACCTACGTTTTGCACAGGTAAGACAGCTATACACCTGGTACAACGCAATAAAGAATTCAAACAGAGAAAAAAAAACCCAAAAAAAACGCGGCTGTCTGGTGCATCTTACACACATTGAAATTAATCATGAGTTCATTCAAATATATTTATTTCAAATGTCATGTTTAGTGATGTCTATATTATACATCATCTCAGTGGAGATATAACGATACATGGTCGCCGTAACCATAGCGTATGTATTTTATCGTGACTATCGTTTAGAGTTCTTGTGAAATAACATTCATTCAATACACAAACAAGTTCTGTCTACACAGAGACGCATCGGTCGGTGGTACACTATTTATTTAGGTAGAATACGACTGTGTGAAGGTCAGTATATTTAAATATGCTGCGTCGGCTGGGACAGATATACGCATTAATTTTGTGTTGGACTTACTTGTATAATCATTCAGATTTCTAAAGAGAATTTCAAGCATAACTTATCCTCACTGAGAAACAAGTTAATAACATTACAGGTTCTGTTTATCAGATAATAACACCACCGTAGTCACCGTTATATCCATTTTCTGTTTACAAAGTTCTTTGTGGGTTGTTCTTAGGTTTTTTTCTGACATCCATCACGCAAGTCTTCCTTGAACAACAACTGTTTCCGTGCTTTTTGCCATTCACATCCATGGCTAAGGATTTTACTTTGATTTTAATTTTTCACCTTGACTAAAAGTGTTCAGGAAGCAGGAATCTCATTTGAATCGTGGTCACAGAGGTTGTTATGGTCATGTAATACAAGGCTTTTCAATAGTCAATAACAAAAGGCATCAGAGTCGGTCAATAGGGAAATATCCTCCTGTGGTATTTATAACGTGTCCTTTTCATCCCCTCCTATTTGAAAATTTTACAAAGATTAATGGTGTTCCCATGGTTTTATCCTGAGGAATAATCCATTCGTCTGGACCACGAAGAAACGTCCAAATAATCACTAGGAACTGCCGAAATTTTGTGTCAAACCAAATGATGAAAATATCGACCAAAATGCAAATTGGAAAATGACTGAAACACATTTACCGATGTTTCTTGATTATGTGATAACTTGAAAGTTCTGTATACTCCCTTTAAACGTTGAAGAAAATGTAATCGAGAGGAAAAAATGAGGACAACAGTGTCATATATCACCATTTGATAAAGACCCAAGGGTATCTCAGAATATATTAAGTTTTAATCGTCATCTTGTTGGATGTTCTGAGTGATTTATCAATAGGGATGCAAGTTTTTTGACAAATGACGGAATTCCGATATTCCATCTAAACCGCCGATACTAGAATAAATATCGATTTATAGCCATTCAGTTCCAAAATAATGTTATGAATTATTTTGTTCATGAGTGTTTTAAATTTTCGATTTTTTTCCCTCAGTCCCGACTTTCGTCTCTGTATTTTTAAACAAAGGTACAATATGTTCTCCGGGATATGATCCTGGCTCTTGCTATCACGCAAAAAAAACCACCATTAACCAAACAAATAAATTATATCGTGCTGTTAGATCTAAGAAGGAAACTGTTTTATCTTTGCAGGTATGTATGCTTGTTGACTACGGTGAAGGACGATCAGTGACAATGTTTCGGTAGCGGTAAGGTCACATCAGTTTGTCCTCACAGACCACCTGCTCTCTGCCTCGCCCGGGCGCCATTAATCTGGCCGATACTGTCTGTTATCTGTGTTCATATTCACGGAATATGTTAATGTCGTTCAGAATGCCACGCTGCTTTCTGTGATATAATGCCACTGAATATTGTGTGTGTGGTGGTGGTGGGGATGGGGGGGGGGGGGTGCTTTTACTTTGGAGTGAATAATGCAGTTGTGTGGTTGGCTTGACCATATTTTAGGTCAGTCTTGGTGAGGATAAATGACATGGCGGAAATAAGACGGCGGTGCGGAGAGGGCAATGATCTACATGACCGGGACCTTGTTTGAGCTGGATTCGGCGGTCTTTTATAACAGGGGGGGGGGGGGGGGGGTGTACATGTACTGCAGACCTCGTCTACAGAAGTGAATCAATTATTCGCTGATCGTCTTCGAGATCAAAATTAACATTAGGTGAAATGAAAATTAATTAGAAAGCAGTCATTAGTGAATCATAAAGTTTAATAAAAAAAATAATGACGTTTTTGTTGTGACTATTATCGCAATTATATTTTCGATCTCAAAAGATATGTTCTTCAAATTGAAATGGGCTTTAATCCAGTGACGTCTTCACTCCACAATTTCCATCTGTGTGTGTGGTTTCGTGTGTGCCAACCCTCCCTCCTACCACCTGTCCTGTGTCTACCAGCTGCCCGCTTTGACAAATACCGGCTTGGAAAAAAGATATCAAATTATCCTTTTTCATTATTCTCTATAAAGAAGAGGGATATTAGAAATAATGATGGCTAGTTTCACATGTGGAATCTTATAGAATGCGAATAGTTGTAGAGCTGGGCTCTCGTTGAAACGCTACTCGGTCACTTTCCCAGCTGAAATATGCCATCCCCGGCCTTGCCTACTGTAATAGATTGGTGTAAGCCTCACTGCTTCGCTCTACGCGCCCTTTGATGTTAACACAGAGAACTAGATAAGCTGATAGCCTGATTCTTTTAGCAGTACTACAGTGGCAGTAGGAATAATCTCCATGATTTTATTGCCGGGATGACATTAGTCTATTTACCAGCGTCCATCCTGATTAAGTCACGACAAAGATCTCTGATTACCGCTATTGATTAGCTTAATTATAGCCTATTTATATTAATCATATTATGTCTAATTCGGAGCGTCCATAATACGAGAAAGTGAATAATGTATACGAGTTTGAGGCCTAATGTAATCAGAAGGTAATGTATTTATTTTTCCTGTAATGGTCATACACAAAATCATCCAAGAAGATTCACTGGTTAATACATTGTTATATAGATAATTCCCTCCACTGTAGCCATTGACTGCGTTATATAAGAAATAACCGCTATATAGAGATAGCACAATAAATCAGTCCGGTGACTACAGTGAGCGGTCAATGTAGCTCACGATAGCAGTAAAAATACCAATGCTAGCTTGGTTCCAGATTCATTAAGACAGTAAGCATATGTATTGAAAAAAACTTGTACTAATTATTTATCTTTTTATTATTAGAGTAATCTGGTTTGATCAATGGTGAATTGCTTATATTGAAATAAAAAGAATGATCTTTGGTTCTTTCTATTGGAATCCAAAACATGCCTGTAAAGTCTGGCCGCATTGGGGAGTTGGGAGATGATTGTATAATCCATTTAAATTCCCACGCCACTCGAGGGTTATGCATGGGAACAAGGCTTCCCTCGAAATTCTCATTTGGCGATGCGACATCTGTGTTAGGCGAGGAGGCCTAATCGCAGTTAGGTGTGCCGACCTATTTGAAGGATCGTCCTCGTTAATTGCAGGCGACCAGCGTCAGAGGCCGATTTAATTTGGTAATTAGCTGATTAACATGAAGCCTCTCAATGGATCAGGTTTCGGTAGTGGAGCATTCTGCCGATGTCTTAAAAAAAACCGAGGAGTCATCGCAGGAAAACCCGCAGAGCAGGGAGAGGCAAATGATTTAAGCGACAGGCGAAAATGGCAGCATCCGTGAGTGGTGGTTAGGAGTGGGTAGAGTCCGTACAGGACCGGTTGTAGGTTCTGCCTGCTGAGGGAGCGTATATTGTTCTGTTCGAAAAATAGTCCCAATATAGCTACTCATAAGGAGCAAATGGTCTGGCAATCATTAAAGAATGAGACTGGAATTATATATAATTTTTTTGCATTCCACCTTGGTCCCCCCACCCCCACCCCCCAGTCAACTTGATTCTACAACAGCCTGTCTAGGATCCAAATCTATGTCAAGCACCGATGGGTCAATGAGGTATTTCTGACTCTAGTGATCGGTCATGGTCAGTTGGGCATTCCTCATCTAATGCACTGAGACACTGGCCCGCTGTTTCTTTCCCAATCTCACAGTGTTAGCACGCAAATGGTGAAGGATGAGTTCTTTGCAGCAAGTTTAAAATATATGTGACGACTCTAACATTGAAGCAGAGTATATGAGTATGTGGCACATGCCCAAACACATGGGTGTAGACAATAATCGATGGTTTTGTGGACAGGCGGTCGTAAACTACGAGATGTTGGCGCGTAATACTATACAAGCGTTACCGACTGTATTATGATGGGAACCTCGAGTGGTTTACAGAGCCTCCTATCCACAAAATCATGGTTTTATGTATTTATTATCCACCTTGATAAGTAAATTAAACTCAGGAAGTACCATATCAATGAGTGTATCAATAGTCTTTTTCTGCTCTATAAAAGAAAGGGACTATTTTCCGGTATTCAATTGCTTGAGGCCGCACACAATGGTTGTGGTTTACGGAGTCCCCATGCATTTTCGTTGGGTGTTACAATGGATGATGATGTCTATCTATTGGCCATTAAATAGTTTATGTACTGTTGCCAGCCTTTATCAGGAAAAACGTAAATTCTGTTTCCACACATAATCCTATTATTTAGATCACGAACATACATATAATGGGAAAGATAAACATTATATCATTGGTGAGAGAAACCCAAATGTACTTAGATACATTCAATGAATTCAAGGGACAGATAGCCGCCCCCGCTTACACTTTACCCTTTAAAAATATTGTATACGGTTTCCGCCACCAAGTGCTGGACGGAAAATCGACCACAGACCGGAACTCGCCACCGCGCACAACTGGCAGCTAGGCATGCGCAGACTGCGCAGCTTCTTACAATTCCATCTTTATTCATTTTGCGGAGACATCAAAAGGCTGTTGTAATTGCCGACACAGTATTACTACCTATGGTTTCACTTGAATTCATTTATTCTGAATATTACCACCGAGGAAATCTCGTAAACAATTTTTCACTGGGATGGTTAAAAAGATATTTGGTGGTTTTTAGATTCTCTATGCTGTTGGCCGGAGGAGGGGCAGAGCTTGGTCGGATGTGTCCTGATTTGGAGCTCTTTTTAATTCAAGTAGTTTTTGTTGACCTGTTAATTGCACCTGCTTTTCAATTTATTTTCTCTTGAATCTTTCACAGCGAATTGTCTTAATAAACCAGAAAAGAAGGTGGAATTTCAGCCCGGGGCTAGGTTAAGAATACAACACCGTTATCATAATGACACAGAACTAGATCAGGATTTATTTAAGGGCGTTGGTTCTGTCGTGATGAAGTTGAGGTGTGATAGAGCGGTGATACAGTTGTGAGTAGTGTATGCAGAGTCCGCTATTTACCAGGCTTCCAGATATCTCATTGTAAAGATCCGATGTCATTTTGATATATTTCTAGGTTTTTCTGACCATGGGAACCCAGCATGTTAAGTTGATTGCTAATTCATTATCATTTCTAAAATGTTTTTGGTTGCTTTTGACGTTCTCCTTACTGGCCGTAATAGGCCTGAGAAATAACCACCTGGACGAAATTCTCTAATAATCAGCTGAGAGGTTATCAAACCTCCTGAGATAAGCAACTTCCAGTCTTAGTACGTGAGAGCGCTAATAGGAGCGTGATGGTCGCTAAGTATTGGAGGGAAGTATCGTAAAACCGGATGAGTTTTAATCTTGGCTCCCGTATGTGACGACTGGAGTTTGGCGTAGTGATGTCACGAGGCATAGCCGAGTGATATCCGGTGCCAAAAAATTAACATATGAAGACATCTTAATCGTTTATTTACAAATCTTCAAAAGCTCCGCAACTGGGACACTAAGGTCAAAGGTCAGTACACGCCTCGAAGTCGTGTTCAATGTCTTGTACGCTCCTAGGAGTGACTTTTTCTTCGTATGCAACATACCAGCGAATACGAAACATAATGTTAAGCCTATGGGATTTCTTATTGGGGTAGGATAAAAATTATAGCTTACCTCCAGCCTCGTCTCCATCCCACCAGTCCACGCCTATACTGCTCCTGGTTGATTAAGATTTATTGTCTAATCTCCAGACGTGACTATTAGCCTTATAAACTGGTGAATCTTACTGAATGGAGCATTTAGAGCTAAACTCCCATCCGCTACGCTGCCGACTTGACTTTCTGTTTATAGCTAGGGTCTAGCTCCATCGACTCTTGCCTTCAATAAGTCTTTGCCGGAGGCATGAGACTTTGCATCCTGACATTCACAGGTCGTTATATAAGCCGCTATGCCACTAAACCATTTTAAGAATTGTACATATTATTGTATATTGATGCAACTATATGCTACATTGGGAAGAATAAAGATTGACAAAAAGTATCGTTGCTCCAAAACTATACTGAAAACATTCGAGATCTTACCGACGGTATGAAATACTTTCATACGCCTCCTTTGCTATGATAACGGAGGTGGAATATTGAATTGAATATTCAAATTGTTCTTTGATGTACCTTTAACGTACCATTTACACTATTTTGTATATTTATATACAATTTAGAACACCAATGCCGCCTCCAAACCGCCCGTTAACTATTTTGTGCTACCAGCTTCTAGAGAATCCCTGATCTAACTACATGTATAATTTGTACTTTTGCCAAGAAATATTCACGCCTGTTTATTCGGCGACATTCCAGGTCATTGGACACCGGCTCGGATATGAGTAGACTATTGAGACGTGACCTGAATATACTTTCCACAGATATGGTGTGTTCTGAATATATTCAGCGTAGATATGTCCCAATTTGCTGCCATTCGAGATACAGCCTAGCTGCCTTCTGCCGCGGTTAAAAGGCATCCTTAGACTCTCAGATGTTGAAGATCAATAGTGTTGTAGATTAAGATCTGCAGTGAGAGAGAGGACTGTGTCTCGTTTATGTAGTCTGTTTCTGTGGTTGTCCAGTCTCCATCACAATGCGAATGGTGATCAAATTTGTGGATGGTGATAAATATCTGAGAAGATCGTTTGCCTCGTAGCACAATGACTATATATTTTATCGACGAGTGCTAAAAGTTATAGTATCATCTGAAGGGCGTGTCCGTTTATACAAACATGTACCTTTTATTTTCGTGAACAGTTGGGTAGTTCTAATTTCAGAGACAAATATGTACTGATTTATAGGATCAGTGCTGTTTAATGGATATAACCTACGTGTTTGCATAGAAATATTGCCATATCAGACTTCAGTAAATCATAAAGAGCTTTATACTGCAAACCCGATGTTTGTGATTTCCCCCCGAATGACGGCTTTGCTAAGCGTAGGTAGATGGATCAATATACGAAATGTACTTAGGTCTGATATTTTGCAGGTCATTATTGAATCTGATGTTATATTTATGGATTTTGAGATATCTCTAAATTAGAATATTTACTTCGGATCAGAGGTTTCTGAAGCAAATTGTGGACGTACTGTCACAGATGTCGGAATCAAAGAGTATGGCAGAAGCCATCTTCTAAAATGTTCAGTAGCAGTATCCCCTTTCCACCAACTCCCCACTCCTATGCATGACCCATGTCCCTATTTACCCTCCAGTTCCCTCCTCCTTATGGTTCCCTATTTTCTTATCATCCCATGACATTCATCTCAGTTCTGCTGATTTTACTACCTCCATCGGCATGTCGCCCATCCTCCGCCCCCTTCCCCCTCCCCGTCTCTCAAACCTCCCCCACCTTCTCCACCGCACCTCCCGATGAGCTCCCCGCTCCCCTCATAGCCTGCTTATTGCTCGTTTAGCCGGGATCCGGCTAATTGCTGGCCGCCTCCTAATGAGCACATGCCAGCCAAGGGGGAAGGCTCTGATGGTCGGGCGTGGTGAGCTGCTCATGGGGTGCTGTGAGCAGTTCATGGGGCAAGGTTAACAGCATACACGTCGTACTGAGCAGCTTATGGGGCATGATCAGCAGCTTATGGGGGCCAGGAGCAGTTCATGGGGTAGTGAGCAGCTCATGGGGCATGGTAAGCAGCTCATGGGGACCAGGAGCAGTTCATGGGGCAAGGTGTGCAGCTCATGGGGTGCCGGGAGCAGTTCATGGGGCAAGGTTAACAGCTCACATGTCGTACTGAGCAGCTCATGGGGTGCCGGGAGCAGCATCTATATATCTCGGGATGGCAGGACCAGCCAATGGGGACTGGTGAACAGCTCATGGGGCAATGTGAGCTGCTCTTTATGTACGTGCATGCCTCGTGTATGCCCACAGACTGCGGGGCCCGCGGGGCCTGATTGATAGGCAATGGGAGGAGTGAGGTAGGGAGTGGGGCGTTTAACAAGGAAAGCCACGTGGTGTTTGTAGTGATCCAATCTACAAGGTCGGCTGTCAAGTCATACCCACCAAGCAGAGGTTTTATTTCCGTCAAACAGGGAGCGGAGAATCTGCCTGGAGACTTTTGATTCGCTTCGCCTAATTGGGCTGAACTAATATAGAAGCTGAGGGCGAGAAATAGACTATTTTATCCACGCCTGGAACGTACACTAATAGCTATCTGTGCTATAAATAATCAGTGACTTGATGGATAAACACATCTGATCAATCCGGGTCGTGAACTCAAGATCAGCCAATGATCAAGGTATATTTATACATGTAGGTTAGGTGATTCACCGATTGTATGTTTGCTACTAGTGCTCTTACACTCAGTCTGAATAGGGCGGTCTCTAATTATAGACAAATCCATTAAAGGCCTTGCTTATTATTAGCACCTGATAACTTACAGTTGCATGACGTCCATTAGCTATAGGCAAGTTATTTCGGAGACGACTGACATATCATGAACACAATTCGCATTTAGGCTTTCCTTGATGATAGAATTATCGTCGGAAACCACATCGTTGAGAGGGCTGTAGAGACTACAACAAAAAGTATATTAACTTCTATGAAGAACACCAGGTAGCAGCAGTGGTGTGAGCTGAGTCGACACTGGAAGATGTCGGGATGGAGTTATACCGCTCATGTAGGCGTGTAGTCCGTATTCTTCTGTCTGGTACACCCACGTTATTTTCCACCACTATCCAAGCCCCCCGCTACTCAACTTCATCACCTAGCCCATCGACCACTCATCATCTCTACTAATCAGTCAAATCAGCACCCAACTCCTCTACCACCCAGCCCCACCACCACCCGGCTCCACAAACAAGCCCCATCGCCACCCAGTTCCTCCACAAACAAGCCCCACCACCACCTAGCCCCACAAAACCTTCACTGCTCAACATTACCACCCAGCCCCTCCAACACCCAGCCCCACCACATAAGTTTCCTAAGCAATAAACTCCGGTATAGATAAAAACTTTTTTTTTAAAAACCCGTCCAACACCATCTAGCCCCTCCACCACCTCATCCCACACCATCTAGGCCCTCCACCAATCAGCACCACTGCCACCCAACCCCTCCATCACACACCCCATCCACCCATCAGCCCCTCTACCACCCAGCCCATCCACCCATCAGCCCCTCTACCACCCAGCCCATCCACCCATCAGCCCCTCTACCACCCAGCCCATCCACCCATCAGCCCCTCTACCACCCAGCCCATCCACCCATCAGCCCCTCTACCACCCGGCCCATCCACCCATCAGCCCCTCTACCACCCAGTCCATTCACCCATCAGCCCCAGTACCAACTAGCCCATCCGCCAATCAGCCCCAGTACCACTCGCTCCACTCTCAGACATTTCCTTACTTCACCGTTGGTGTGTCCGTCCACCACGAGCCCCCGCCGCTGATAAGCCCTGTCATAACTCATCTGTCTGGCCCTTTGCCACCCAGCCCTCTGCAGCCCTATAACTGTGCCCCGTAACTACCCGCTCCGAGGTCCCCTTATAGACTAGATATGACCGGACGAAGGACGTAATAGTAAACCAGTGTGCGTGGAAAGTGCACTGACAGAGACCCAGTCTGCAGTTACCGAGCGTGTCAAGTATCAATTATATTAGTTACTGGATTTTTGTCATATCTGTAATTATTTGCCTTTTAATCCTTGCATGTCTCCTACCACAGCAATTATAACTCGCCGAGTAGTTCTTTGGACTGGGATTGCGTCGGTCACGTGATAGTAAGCGCCGCTCGTGTTGCACGTGACGATTGTAGCGGGTGAAAGACACACGTAGTTATCAGCTTTAATGGCAGCTCGGCGTTTTAACTATAACGCCAGTAAACCCCATAGTTACAGCAACATCTTATAATAGACAAAGTGGAGGAGAAAAAAAACAAGCACAGAGATGGCACGTGGTGTGTTGTCGGCACTCACCGGTAGTGGGCAGGAGTGAGGATGGGGCATAAACTAATATTAGACGGGAGAGATGTAGGTCAGTCTGTGTGACGTCCTCTCTACCCGGCTTACCTTGGCTTGGATCAAAATTCTGTTAGAGATCAAGTCTTTATGTTTGGTGTAATACACTGAAGGTAGTAAATCTGCTCTCTCACTTAACGCCAGGTGGTTTCAGTGTTTGTGGACGGGTAGCTTCCGATTAAGGTAACCCCGTCGCAGGTGTACAGTAACACACGGTAACTTTTGGATACATGAAGCTATCAGAATATTTCAAACCCCTTTGTTTGGGGCTTTCAGCCATTTATGGTTAAGGAACGTGTATGTGCATCGTGTCGCCAGGTGCATTATTCTAGCAAGCTACTGAAAGTGCTCAATGGTTACGAATTAGCATATTTCAGATTGTTATTCTCGTAAAACACATACAATGCTTCTAACGACAAAATACATACGTCCTTGGTTCACAATGAATATTCATTTAGATTTTCCTACTCAACATTGGTGCTTATTTCTTTATTGCTCGAATAGTTTTATAAGTATACATTATATGCCGGTGCATATACTTCTACTAGTTACATACTGCTGTTCTCTTTACCGTAGATTTAAGCTACGGCATCTTGGGTCGCACACCAAACCGTACTTTGTCGTCGGTATGTTAACATTATATCGCAAAATGTTGCGTATTTACAGTACAGTAAATCCACGCTTAAGCGGACACCCTCTGTTCCGGTCAAAAGCGTCCGCTTACGCGGGATGTCCATTAGGTGGGGTTCTTAAAGATCCTTGTTACCCTAGGGCACTCATTAGTGTACCTAGGCTCGCAAGAATCTTAAATTTCCTTCATACTTTTACCAAGGTAAGTAATCGAATAATTGCATATTCTACTGTAATTACATGAATAGGTATTTGATAGATACTTTTAAATTCTACACGTACATGTATATGTACATAGTTTTACTCGAAGAAAAGCTGTCATATACATTGGTCGTGCGTACAGGTGTTTTAGAGTCGTCCCACATGTGAGACCTGTGGGTCCATATCTATAAACTGCCCGTTTATTCAGTTCACGGCCTGACTGGGGCAGGTCTGCAGCTCGCTGAGTGACACGCTCTCCCGTCACGTTCGGCATGTGACAGGTGCCGGAGTCACGTGAGGTGCGCAACCAATACGGACACCTGTTACATGCCATGAGCCAATCAGCACAGCTGTAACTGCCCAAATCGCACGACCCTCAAACCTGGGGCCGGGAGAAGGGTCCAGCTAAGGTTCCTTACACCAGCTGGGAATACCTGTAGGCGTATGTTTTTTTTACAGAAATGTCAAGAATGGACGTGTGGGATGTTCCGGAAAAGAGATAAGGGATGACTTCGTCCAGAGTATCGATTTAAGGAAAATTTATTTTATGAGGATAATTATGTTTAAATTCCATTCCTACCTATTTTCTATATTCAATTTATTATTTGCCAACCAGTTAGGTGGTGACAAGAGCATCACGGTAATTATTGTGATCATTGATGGGTTTTGTAAGTTAGTTAATAGAATAGTGTGGTCAAAGATTCTTGTGACGATTCAAATACTGTTCAACTAATTTCATTTTGGCTATATAATAATTAGGGTAATTCACCCACGCAAGCTTCTTGACGTGAGTTGTGATGATGACAGACGAAATATTTCCTTTAAAATATGCGAGGTTTTAGTGTTAAATGTCCTTCTACGCCAGTATATAGTGGTCTCTACGCCTACAATATTCTAGCATATGGCGGCCTATGTGGTTGTAAACAGGGTTGGGTTTAATATAACCTGCCCTCTTTCTCCGCCCAGCCCCGACGTCGGCCAAACGCCTGCGGAGATCTAGGGTTACTTGTCAGTGTGGCCAGCCCTAGTAACTATTACCGGGGCTACCTGTCGGAAACTGGCCAAGGACGTCACTTACTGAGTTATATGTTGGTAGACCAGTGAGGGTGCTTAAACTGGATGGGTATATTTAGAGTTCTGCCCACACACTTAACTGATTAATGAATTGGATTAATACACAGGTTGTATTTATGTCATAAATCATATGTGACATAGTTATACGTGATGTACTGGTAGCATGTGTGACATGACTCAAAATAGCAATGTCATAACACATCTATCAGTGTTACATAACTTATTCGCTCTACGTCACAACACCTGTGGTATACGCCGATACGAATGAAGTACCGTGTCACAACTCAGATGATATATTGTCTGGTCGTAATTATATAAGGATGAACTGCAATGCGGTAATATACGAAAACACATTTTTTCAACAGGCCACCATTTCCAAATATAAACAGAAATCATTGTGAATCTAAATCAGAATATAAAAAAAACTTAATCGATATGTTTATTCGATATGCTTATGATTGCGGGTTTGTGATTGTCTCAGTGATGCAAAGGACTGTATACTATAAAATTGTATGTACACAATCTTTGGTATATTCAACCGTATATAGTGTCCTTGGTGATACCACCAATTAGATCAATAAATTATATTCATTTATGCGATAATCCGAGCTTTACCTCTCTCCAAGCAGAGACAGTTTATGGTGCAATTTGATGCAAAATAAGTACAAATGACCAGCAATTGATTGTAACACCATAGTGTATAGGTGGGATATATCCTTTAAGAAAAACAGCAATAAAATCATTATACCTTACGCCCACTAACTCTGACGTATGTGACATGTTTGCTTCACTTCCCACTATACCAAATCGTGCTATTCTTGACTGTTTCCGATAATCATAAGTTATGCTCATTTTGTCACTTGATGATCGGACGTGAAGCGTACTGAGTGCCATATCATTATTTGTAGCACTTTTCACATTTTGAGCGTCAAATTTACTTGCATAACATTGGCGAGATATCCATGGTCGCTAATACCGTTACTTCCTGGAGGTAATAAAATGGCTAAGTGCTGAGCTAAGTGGAAACTCCCCAACTTATATATAACCAAAAGACAAGCGCATTGTGGCACGATTGTCCTGCTGGGAAAACGTTACCTCTTAGGAGCTCAGCTTAATGTAAATTTCTTTTTGAGACCCATATATTGAATGTAAATCACATTTATGAGGAATCAACTGAAGCAGGGGTTAACGTGGTGAAGTCTTCCCTGTGGATCGTCGTTCAGATCGCATCGTGCGGCATAGTTGAGGAGATGGTTGTGTAGCGCTCAGGAATGCGGGATACAGTAAATGGTGCCGTGTATATTTTCCCAGCAGTTCTCGCTGCCTGGCTGGTCTCCATCATGGAATGTCCTGCACACCGCATGCGAGCCACGCGCATGGCACGTGCACATACTGTAGATCCAAGACACTGTGTTACCAGAGGCAGTAAGCGTCAGACATGGATTTGTCGTGGAGTTTTTTTTTGTTTTTTTTTTATATATTTCCTTCTTCATACTACAAAGGCTTTAGCTATATCTAACTGGTTTTATAGCCCTTGCAGTGGGCAACATTTGAGCGGATCAGATCTTAAGATAACTTACGGTATCTTCAGTGATGTGGTGGTTTCTTTTCCACCAAACAATCAATTGTAGTACAAAGATAACAGTGATCCAGTTAGATAAACCAGCGTGTAATAAAAATACAAGTTAATATATACAACCATATAGACTGAACCACTGTAAGGTAGATATCACCTTATTTTGGTCGTTTATGAGTTTATGTGTGGCATACATACGTTTCAAGTGTACGCTTCTCTAACCGGGACTTATAAGGAGTTTTAGTTGAGTTTACTTCTCGCATAGACCTGCATGTTCGTATTTCTTATTAAGTCACCGTATATTAGTAATAATGAAATTTGACGAGACACAATTAGTGGTTGATAACATGGACCATGTGGTCAGGGAGGAACCCGCTGCTGTATCTATGAAGTCCATCGTCTAAAAGATTAATCCCGGATGTTTTTAATCGATATAAATCACTACTTTTGATCAACCCCGATACGTGTATTACAAATAGATATTGGACGTACCTGCGCCAGTTTATGTGAGTATTAGTGCTAAGTAGGTGACAAGGAGGCTCTGCACTACCCAGCGATACAGATTCTGCAGTACCAATGCTAAATCCGGCTTCTTTATTTCTTAGGCAAGCCAATCTTCAGAGTCCATTAACCTGTCTAACACCACTTAGCCTGTGCTATCGAAGCTCTGCTTGTTTAGGCGTCTACGAGACAGAAGAAAATAACTGGACACGTGTGTAGTTACATATTTAAATACCAGAAATGGAAAGTGTGTGTGTGTGGGGGGGGGGGGGGGATGGGGGGGAGGGGAGGGTGAAATCCTAGTAAAGTATATTCGTGAATTAATAAATCGAATATCAAATGCCTTGCCTATCTTATATGCCAGCTGCTTCAACCATCGTGTATCTCATAATTCTAAAATAAAATATATGTATATTTATGACTGTAACAATGCCAGCCCGAAATAGTGGACACCACTGACACTGAGTTCTGTCTGTCTCCTCTACAGAGTCGTGCACTCATTATTTTGATAGTCAATATGACTGTTCGGGCTGTACGGATCCCTCGCGTGCAGACTGAAGGGGTGGGGTTAATTCTGTATACATAACCTCTCGCGGTCGTCCCTCGCACACTTTGCGTTCTGTACTCGCACAACACGAACCATAATGACCACTTGTTGCGTAGGGACGCGGCCCCGGGCGTCCAGCTGGCGTCTCCTGGACACAGGTGTCCACCACGCGCCCGTTACCAAGAGCACGCCAACTGGCGCACTGCGCATGCCCAGACCACGCCCACCCACCAACTGAACACCCATCTTCACCGCTCAAACAATTCTTTTGTTGCGGCTTTTTTTTGTACTCAGTATTTTAATTCCTTAGCTCGTTTCAGATTGTAGTGATTTACTGATCTGTGACAGGTGTTGGACTGATGTCAGTAAGTCGGGCTGCATTATGGTTCATGTCGATGGATGTGTTTGAATGTTTATTTCTGGAGGGAAAAAAATGCAATAGCTTGAGGCTTGTGTTTGGCGTTTTGAATTGTTGCATTATACATTGGAGACATTGCAATGTCACAAGGAAAGCCAAGTCTAGTTTTATAAATTCTATTTTGAAGGTTGACTTGTTTTGTGTACCTCCAATTCACATGTAGGGCAACTTGAATAAAGCAGAAAATTAAGTCAAGTGTTCCGACTGTACGGAGTCGCATTGAAGAAGATGAAATGTCATAGGTATGACTGATAGATAAATCCAGTGTAGTTGCTTCCACTGCAGTTTCATTTCATGAACATACTTTACAATTCTAAGATTCTGTTTTACGTTTTACACTGACGTATTCTAGTATTAGCACGTGGCTAGGTGTTATCACAGAGTCAGTTACTGCTCAAGTATGTATGACTGGCGTATTTTGTTGCCATACTTAACAAATCTCAAGTCTCAAATCCTACCTCTGGACAACAGGAAAGTTTGTCCCATTACAGTTAAATTTACAAGTACTTGTAGATATGTATGGCACCATGCCAAACTGGCAGCTTTCTCAGTTGAATGGTGAATTCATATACACATACATGTACAAGTATATAGGAATCCTGGAATGATGCCAGGGTGATGATAAACCCACCTAAATCCGAACCTGTTTTAGGATTACTTTCCTCTAAAAAGTGTACTGGTTATGTACTAAAAATATTTGAAATGACATCTTTTGAGGTACACTTGCTATACTGAGTTATCGCATATGTATATCTATAAAGCCTTATTGCTAGCGATAGCCAACTGCATAGTCAATAAACACGATACAGATACATGTATGTAGACGATGATTGAGTGGTTACATTAACATCACTCTCTGCCGCACTGTGTGCTGGATTGCCGCTTTTTCGATCCCCCAGGGACAGAACGGGGTGTCAAGGAATGTCAATAGAGCCGCCCACACCTGGACCTCACACCACCACGTGGTCACGCCACCCCGGCTCGCACCTGGCTCCACCAGGGGCCCGGGATAGTAAGTAGGTAGGGCGTTGTGCTAGCCCGCCTTTCTGGACGCCGGGCGACCAGGGGCCTGGATTATATGTAGATGGGTCGATGTCACCTTGCCAAGTCCTTGTGTTGATTGTCGGGAGCCTGGGATCCCAGATCGGGGTTGGTCGAGCATCAAGATGTATATGGGAGTCCCATACATCATACAAGGTCGATCGGAGTGCCCCTGTTTTGCGGCTGTTGAGGGGCAGTAGGTGCGGGGCAACGGGTGGTGGGTGGTGGGTAGTGGGTGGGTGGTGGGTAGTGGGCGGGCGGGCGGGCGGCAGCTGGCGGCGGGCGGGGAGGGAGCTGAGGGAGACGGCGGGGTGGTAGCAGGAGGCGCCGTGGATCACTGTCAGACACGTGGTGAGTGCAGCGCGGTACTGGACTCACGGGAGTGGAGCTGGGGGTGAACGAGTGGGGAGTACACGGACACGAGGCTGACCTCTGTGTTTACAGAACCTGCCAATACCCGGCATCGCCCTCATCTAGTCACCTGTCCGCCGCCGCCTCCGCCGCCGGGATCGCCGGCTTAATACCGGCCCGCAGTCGGTCTGCTGAGGACGGCACGGCGAGTCGGTGAAGAGCTGCTCGCTCCTCTCGCTACACCTGAAGGACCCAGATCGCGCCACTGCCGGGGCTCCGTGAGCCTCGTGTGAGTGGTGTTTACACGCGGGGGCCATAGACGTCGTCACCATGTTCATCTTCAGCATCTGGTGAGAACCCCACCTCGTATTATATCGTAAAGCAGTACAGCCAATGACAGTGTGAATACTATACAGCTCCCCTGCGTTATAACTGTGGGATCTAGTCATAGTTGTTTAGGGAATGCAAGGCCATTTGCACACCTTATTACTTGGCATTTGATGAAATACCACCTGTTATTGTTTTGTAAAGAGTTCTCATTTACAGCTATTTCGTAATGCATAACAGTGGGAACCCCGGCTACTTTCTCTCACGCATGAGTGAATATGCAAGAGTAGACCACAGGTCGACCATGGAAGACGATCACGCCACCTTCTCAAATAGCCCTCCCCCCTCATTCTAACCTCGCTAAAAATAAGTCCGTCTCGGCACGTCGTTATGTACACTAGAATTGTAAATACATCACATCCATGAGTAAATATGAAACATATAAATACAACTCCAATTGAAAATGTTTTAACTCATATAATTTCACGCAAAATATATTTGTGTTAGTGGGAAATCTACCAGTATGCATAGGAATATTACACCTTAGATAGGAACAAGGGGCAGCTTATCAAATAGGAAGCTCATGGAAAACAGTCCATGGAAAACAGTCCTATTATTACGAGTTCCCACCCTTCCACTGAGAATCGTGTTTATCGTATCACCTCAATCATCACGTCACTCACTTGCCCTCGGATAGAGAGTCTAACGGGAGATATAGCTCGGGTAGGCTGTGTGAGAAAAGGACCGGCTGTCAGCTGGCCTGTCTGCCCAGTATCAGGGACCTCTCCTGCAGCCCATCAAGGTCATCCAGGTAGTCCCACCCCCACATCACAGCGCGCCTAACCTGGGCTCTGTTGTGTGTAAGTTTCCGTACAGTAGGGCCCTACTTCAATGGGGTTCGGGTTAAGAAAACTTCAATAAGTTTGTGATCGACACGAAAGGCGCGAGAGAGTAGACATGCACGTGGATGTGAAGCAGAGACGTGCGCACGTGCATGCATGGCACGTTTGATGCGAGCTCTTCTCGTGTGTGTCATGGTATTCACTGAGAGGAGGTCAGGGCTCCTGTCAAGTGTATCCGTACACAAGCTGAGGGTGGTATCTGCCGTCTGTAGCACAAACAATATCATAACTTCTCATAGAAGTACTCCATAAGTTCTTCGTAAAATATATTTACTTATATAGGACCCATGACGTATATACTGTAAATACAAACCGTTTCGACATATAACGTAAACATACCGTACGGAACACTGTTCCGTACTGCAAAATATGGAACACTGTTCCGTACGAGTTGACTAATAAGATTAGTTGTTAGGCCAAATTAAGTTAATTATGTTTATTAATTGCGAGTATAGAGTAAATATAGAACAACTTACCATGCTTTTACAAGCCACAAAACTCGATGATAAATTACGGTTCGTACGGACCGTAAATTATCATCTTGTTTTGTAGCTTGTAAAGCATGGTCAGGTCGTTCCACCTGTATACTCGGACTGGACATCATATTCTGAATTTTGTGAGGATTCTAGATTATTGACCTCTAAGAGATAAGATTCAGAACGGATGCTATTGGCCTTGATGTGAGTAGGAGTATTTGAGATCAATACATGTATTGAGAATAATCTTAGGCACTGGGCCCTGTTATAGCAGGGTAGAGAGAGACAGAGGATCCGTCGGTGATGGATGAAGGGACATCCTGGCTTCCTTTTTTGTCAAAGTTACCCTGTGATACACATCTCCAAGTGGTAGCCACCACGTCACTACCAGAGGCGACTCGTATCAGTCTTATCACTCGGCTAGAGGCTGTTCCTTATCGGCTCTCAGGGGATAAGTAGTTGACCAAGACCTCCGAATGGTGACCCGTTGACAGCAGATTATAATGCCCTGCCTTTAATTAACCTTCCTGGTTGGTGGAGTGGCAATTTCTGGTTGTGTGCTTGTACAGTGTGATACAGTGAAGTGGCCTATTATTAAAGGTACAAGGAAGGCTTAAGGTATAGCATAGTGAGGACAACGAAATGTCATTTACGGTAGAGATGACACCCAAGGTCGGCACACTGATGGACATCTTTCTGTAAATGTAATTAAATTCTGTCATCTCACACCTAAAGCCGGCCTGTCGTTGTGATACATCCCTAAATTGATATTTTATTCAAGCATATGTAGAAGCATGTCGAAGTGAAACAACAGGGTTGTACACTGCTATACGGCCTCAGTATGCGGTAGTTAATAGTTTCAGAAGAGAGAGCAGTGGTACGTAACTAAAATATGTGCATATGTGTGTGATAATTGGTATGATAGACATTCGCCTGGCTTAAACGTATCACTCGTCCACAGTTCCAAGAATATTACGAGTGGTAATGAATGTGAACTTCGAGATTAAATTGTCTATACCCTTTGATATGAGGTAGGCAAGATTCATGTACTCTTCTAACTGATTTATTTTTAAAGGAACAATAAAAATGAGATGACTTAATGGTGAGGTGAACATGAAATTAGTTCTGTTACCACCAACTACATGTATATCTTAAGTTTTCGTTATACACCTGAAAATAACATTTTGCAGTAAATAGAAGCAGAACCAAATCAGCTCCCGCATAACAGTGTACGGCACGGGAACAAACCCAATTAATTTTTTATTGTTAAGTGGGATTAGTTTTGTTCAGGAAACTGCTCAGAGCATTCAAAAAAAAGAGAAAGAAAATCAGAGCAGAAAGTGTACCTCATTGATTGTCCTTTGGTTTGCTGAAAAAAATTGTTAGACTTACGATTCTGAGGCTTTCTTTATATTTTATCACTTGCCAGATGTGTCTTACGAGGTAACCTAACTACATGATATCCTGAAACCACCTCAGTGTCTCTCATAGATTATCAAAATCATTGGTGACCTATGCATTCCCAAATTACATTACTCTTCAAATTCCATGTAAAAAAATAATGGATTGATATTTAGAAATGTAGGAAAAAAGTGTTTTTTTCCTTTAGAAGCAGTGAGAGGAATCTTGGAGGGATCACTGTGCTGACTGAGGTGGGGGTTGCGGTGGAGGTTGTGTATAGGTAACACCAGCATGGAGCAGTAAACAGGTGCGGCCCCGGGCTCTGCCTGCTCGGGTACTGTGTATGGCGGTCGCGCGTGTATGACTCCAGGTTTTGCCGAGTGGTACGAGTACAGGAGGAGAAGCCAGGGGGCAGCTGATGGTTGAGATTCAAGCAGATCGTTTGCCCGTGGCCCCCAGGAATATGCCTGGGTCAGTTTATTTCTGAATCTGTTTGTGTATGGTGGCTCCCATACGTAGCCAGACCACGTGGCACCGCCAAGTTCTCCCCTGGTGCTGAAGCGCAGTCAGGATAGTCTATGTATGGGATCGTGGTCTCCAGTTCAGCTGTGTTTAATCAGGTGTACTGGTTCCCTACATGGTCCTCAGACCTCTATAACATATTCTACCGCTGTATTCAGCAGTGATATTGTGTAAGAACACTTTCAACTAAATTGCAATACTTGTATATAGTCAGGGGGCCAGTTCCCTGAAATCCTGTTATTTAAGGAGTTTCGTTCCATGGAAGTATAGCAGCAATTTTATTGTATCAAATGAAAGCTGAGACGTTGGCCATTCCAGATATGGTAGCCATTTTTCTGTAAATGTGTCCATTTGACCTTTTATTAGAGGTCAAAGGTCAAAGGTCATCAAATATAAGAGGGTTTTGAAATTGAGACATATTTTGTGATTTCTCCAAAAATATAAAGTTGATTTCTTAGATATTTGGTAAATATATTAAGACACCATAGTCTCATAAGCCTTTGTCACCATCTTGATTTTGATCAAGGTCAAGGTCACCAAATGGAATGTTTCCACCCAGAATTTCACCCAATTTTCCATAAGGACTTACAATAGTTTTCATAACTTGTTGCAATATACGTGTATTTCAACTTGAGTTATATATTTAGATGCCTGACAACATACTCTAGCGAAGCCCAAAAGATAGAATTCCCATCATGCACCATTAAGCCACAGCAAGGTCAAAGGTCAAGGTATTTGTTCATACAAATGACTAACATAGGCCACTGAAATTGGAACATATTTCTTCATTTCATCAAAAGTATTTGGTGGATTTCTTAGATATTTGGCAAAACTATTGGGACACCACAGTCCTATCAGCCTGTGTCACCATCTTGATTTTTCTCAAGGTCAAGGTCACCAAATGGAATGTTTCCTTCTGAAATTTCACAATATTTCCTCTAAAGGACTTATAATAGTTTCTATAACTTGTTCTAATATACCTATATTTCAACTTGATTAATATATTTGAATACCCGGCACCATGCCCTAGCAATGTTCTAAAGCAAGTCTTCCCATCATGCACCAGTAAGCCACAGTGAGGTCAAAGGTCATGGTATCTGTTCATACATAGGCCTCTGTGATGTTGAAACATATTTCGTCATATCTTGAAGAATATTTCACCGATCTCTTAGATATTTCACACAAAGATTGATATTCCATGGTACTCTAAGATTCTACAACAGTCAAACATTTTTCCCATGGTCAAGGTCACTAAAAGGAATGTTTTTGTCAAAATTTGACCAAATATTCAGTTAGAAATTGTAGTAGTTTCTATAAATTGACTTAAAATACCTGCAATTTAACTTGCATAACATATTTCTAAAAATGATATCAGTACCTCACAATTGTCTTCCCATCATGCATCATTAAGTGACATTGAGGTCAAAGGTCAAGGTAAGATTCCATAGAAAATCACTAATACACCCAATCTTATAAGAAATTGAGATTGAAATTGAAATTGAGAATGTCTTAAGATATATTCAATAATAATCATGTTGAACCCTTCCGTATTTGACCAAAAGATGCATATTATACAGTGCTAATGAGCTTTACCAAGGTCAAGGTCACCAAATAGAATGTTCTAGCCTGAAATCTCAATGAAGTGCATGTGGAGACTTGCAATAGTTTGTCAATTCATATTTATCAATCTTATATTATAACCAAAAACATATTTTAATCTAGGAAATCATGCCTCTAGACAACAACAAAACTATAACAGAAGATGTCTAAAGGCAACATTTCAGACATTCTCATGATGGAACAGTTGAGGCCTAAAGGCATCACCCACCGGAATGGGTTAAGGAAGATGTATTATGGATCATGTTATAAAGCATTGAATTCAGACAACTATGTGTCCATCTGATAAGACCATATACTGAGATCAATAGCCATCCTTGAAAAATTTTGTTAAATGTCTGAGTACACTAGACAATAGTGTCATATTCTATTGGTTTGGTCACTGTAAAATCAGAGATTAACGAATACATATTTATTCACCTGTAGGTTCCCAGGGATCATAATCTACAGCATGGTATTCTTGGATATTTTTGATGGCATCATTTCTATCAAGCAATAATATAGATAAAAAATATGAAACTTGCAGAGAATGTACTTATAAAACCATATTAAGCACTGTTAGTCCAAGAAAATTGTAGAATTGAGAGCGAGATGTGATATCTCATCCTGACCAATGTGGCTATGTGACAGAGCACTGCCTGTAAAGGGTTAGGAAGATACAACATACATAAATGGCATTTTCATCTAGTTCTAAACTGCTCTCAGTCCTCCCACTACTTAGACTATCAGGTTGCCTAAAATGCAATACCTGGAGGAGAAGTCCATCCTATATCAATGGCAAATTCATCTAGATTGAATATCTGTTATACTCAAAGGATCATATATATTAGGAAGAAGCAACTAAAGTTTGAATCAACTGCCATCCTTCCATTGCTCAGGGACTTCCCAAAGAACAACTAGCCTGCTGTCTATCACCATTGTAGAGGCAGCTGAGTGCAATGAGGACATCAAAGGCCTAGTCAGGGGGTCCTAGAAACTATAACTTATACTGTATTAGCTATAATTGGAGCCCTGAGGTCATTTTCACACAACTCTATATTCTGAGCCCAGCTAAGACTTAAGCATTACAACTGGGTGTCCTTGGGGTCAGTTTTCAGTGGAAGAGACACTCCTTCCACTTGGCCTGGATACCTCTCATGGTGCTTTACATTGAGGAAGTCCTCAAGGATGCTCAGGAGTATGACTGAATAGGTTGAAGGTTGGTCTGAGTAGGCTCACAGCCTCATCATAATGTCAGCTGCCTATTGCTTGGGCAGGCGTCCACCACATACATATGCTCTTAGTATCACTCTCTCACTGCCCACTTGGCCAGTTGCCTTCCCAATGCCATGCCTAAGCCTGTACCGAAAACAAGATTACAGGCAAAGTTTAATTGCATAAGGAGGACATGATGGAGGCCCATGTGCAAGGTGCATAAAACTGGGCCTTGTAGCACATGAACCGGGGCTTAAATGTATTGAAACTTCCCTCATAACACAACACCTTGCTCTGAGTGTGGGATTAAACAGAGACATTTAGCCACCCATCTCATGACCCCAACTGTCCCTGAGGCCTGGAAGCAACCTGCCTTTTAGGCTTTTGAAGCCTATGCCAGCAAAAGTCATTAACAATGGGTACTAGCCCAACATGACCACATCAACTTGGTGGACCATGACACAATCTACTCTCTAAGCACAACCTCTCATGTGAAAACTGGCCAAGAGACATTGACTATGGTATTCAGAAGGACCAGTCCCAAAATGGTAAAATAAGCCGCAAAATGGTAAAATAAGTAAGTGGATGGTCCAGGCCAGAAGGAATATTTGTTATCCATCTTGTCCAAGCCCTCATGGCATTCAGGAATAAAATATGCATGATAGTCATCTCTTAGGATACAAAAACAGACCTCACTTGGTTTACTCTAGGAAAATCAGTAGGTCCCCACCACCCAATAGAAATGGGACATGGTAACCCATGATGATCAGGTATTTGTCTTATGCATAAGCACCACAATGGTCCAAAGCTTTATCAAGAAAGACTACCATCTTCAGGCAATAGGTCCCAATCATCTGAAATACCATAGACTCATCTGTATCCCCGGGGGAATACCTGTCTGTCTGCCTCAAGCTTCAAACTACTCGCAAATAAATCAATACTGGCCTAAAAATGGAGCCATTGATGGCAATAGTCAAGAGAGAAATCTGACTGGTTCTGGCAGGACTTGACATTAGCCTCAACGTCATTCAGGCAAGGCTGGCTTACCTTACCTAACCTAAATATCCTGAACACTTCAGAAGGATCCTGAACTCTTCAGAAGCCATCCTCCAGGTTGATTTTACTTTAAAAAGCCCTATTGTATTTTCACCTTTATCTTCAATGGCTTGATAATTTCATACCCATTGCCACTCTGCACATAGATGATGCCTCATAGAGTACAGCAACCTTGATTTCAACCTTCACCAAAAGATTCCAGCAACTCCCCATCTACATTCATATTTCTGCTACAATGTTGCTCAACTTTCATCCCACTACAAGACTACACTCTACATATAGTTCATGGGCAACTCCTTTGCCACCCTAAGATTGAGGTACAATTATATCTTGGGGGAGGTCTTTAATAGCAGCCTATGGTGGAGACATCACTTTCTTTAAGAATGCATATGTGAAGCAGGTGAACCTAGGAGCAACTAATGTAGCTAACCAGAGCACTCTCCTTCTGGTATCCACAGGGTACCTAGACATGACATGCAGGTATGGAGCCATGCCAGGGAGTAGAGCCTTACTACACACTCAGCTATGATCTTGTTGTATCATACAGGGGCACCGCTGTCCTTGTGCAAGCATTCATATGTTTTGATATGTGTAAAATATGTCAATGATTGATTCACCTGTCCAGATTTGATAACAGTTCTCCAGGTATGTTTGAACTAAGACACTTCAGAAATCTTTTTATCAACTATATAGTCATATATTTATTCAGTTTTTTTGTGATTTATCATTTATGGAAAAAGCATCTCTCATTAAATTGAGTTTTCACATAATTGTTAGTTAACCCTTTAACAGCAGGAAGATGCCTCAAGGCATTCCACTGGCTATGGCAGGAAGATGCCTCCAGGCATTCCCCTGGCTATGGCAGGAAGATGCCTCAAGGCATCTTAGAGGAATCATTGATGCTTATATTTACAAAATTCAATAGATAAAAAGATGATGTTTTATTTAAAAGATATTTTGACAATTTATAATAGGCATATTGACATTTGATTTGGTATAATAAAATACGATCAATCACCAAGGAAAATTAGTTAAATCACATGACACATCACATGACATTGCTATTTCCAAAAGAAGGTGCCTGCTGTAGCAGGGTCATTTAGGGAGGCAATGCCTGCCGTGTAGAGGTGAACAGAGAAAGAGGGTGCTGCAGGGAAAGGGTTAAGGCACATCATTACCAAAGCATATGAAAGATGAGATGAGTTTGGTTTCTGCCCTACTGGTTGGCATCGAGCAACATCTATGAGTAGGATAGAATAGTTTTGCTGAAATCTAGCTTAGTCTGTGCCATTTGAACTGGTGCAGGTAGTGAGTTCAATGCTTTGACACAACAATAGTAGGGTGAGTTGAGTACCTAACTACATTTGGTGGCATCAGTATTACAGTTAATATTGACAGCAGATCTAATAATGCATATGGCATTGTTGAGCTATTCACCATTATATATTTCCTTAAAATTAGTAAAATGTGGTTGCTAATATCGCTAATGACAAATTATATGCCAAAGGTTCATTTCTGACCTTAGCACAGTTATAGCTTATACAATACAATAATAAAGGTCAGGAAGTCAAAAACATTAAAGGCTAAATAAAGGCCAAAATAGGCTAATCCATGATATGGACCTTATGAAAACCATAGTTACAAACTGTATCTTGTCAAATTCTGGGTAAATGAGGTTATATACAAAATGTTTTAGGAATACTTTTAAAAACAGGTCCTATCTGTTCTAAAGTATTTGATTAACTGTGTGATTTCAGGCTAGAACATTCTATTTGGTGACCTTGACCTTGGTAAAGCTCATTAGCACTGTATAATATGCATCTTTTGGTCAAATACGGAAGGGTTCAACATGATTATTATTGAATATATCTTAAGACATTCTCAATTTCAATTTCAATCTCAATTTCTTATAAGATTGGGTGTATTAGTGATTTTCTATGGAATCTTACCTTGACCTTTGACCTCAATGTCACTTAATGATGCATGATGGGAAGACAATTGTGAGGTACTGATATCATTTTTAGAAATATGTTATGCAAGTTAAATTGCAGGTATTTTAAGTCAATTTATAGAAACTACTACAATTTCTAACTGAATATTTGGTCAAATTTTGACAAAAACATTCCTTTTAGTGACCTTGACCTTGGGAAAAATGTTTGACTGTTGTAGAATCTTAGAGTACCATGGAATATTAATCTTTGTGTGAAATATCTAAGAGATCGGTGAAATATTCTTCAAGATATGACGAAATATGTTTCAACATCACAGAGGCCTATGTATGAACAGATACCATGACCTTTGACCTCACTGTGGCTTACTGGTGCATGATGGGAAGACTTGCTTTAGAACATTGCTAGGGCATGGTGCCGGGTATTCAAATATATTAATCAAGTTGAAATATAGGTATATTAGAACAAGTTATAGAAACTATTATAAGTCCTTTAGAGGAAATATTGTGAAATTTCAGAAGGAAACATTCCATTTGGTGACCTTGACCTTGAGAAAAATCAAGATGGTGACACAGGCTGATAGGACTGTGGTGTCCCAATAGTTTTGCCAAATATCTAAGAAATCCACCAAATACTTTTGATGAAATGAAGAAATATGTTCCAATTTCAGTGGCCTATGTTAGTCATTTGTATGAACAAATACCTTGACCTTTGACCTTGCTGTGGCTTAATGGTGCATGATGGGAATTCTATCTTTTGGGCTTCGCTAGAGTATGTTGTCAGGCATCTAAATATATAACTCAAGTTGAAATACACATATATTGCAACAAGTTATGAAAACTATTGTAAGTCCTTATGGAAAATTGGGTGAAATTCTGGGTGGAAACATTCCATTTGGTGACCTTGACCTTGATCAAAATCAAGATGGTGACAAAGGCTTATGAGACTATGGTGTCTTAATATATTTACCAAATATCTAAGAAATCAACTTTATATTTTTGGAGAAATCACAAAATATGTCTCAATTTCAAAACCCTCTTATATTTGATGACCTTTGACCTTTGACCTCTAATAAAAGGTCAAATGGACACATTTACAGAAAAATGGCTACCATATCTGGAATGGCCAACGTCTCAGCTTTCATTTGATACAATAAAATTGCTGCTATACTTCCATGGAACGAAAAGCCACTTTTTCAGGGGCTGGCCCCCTGACTAATAAACGAAACATGGAATAATAAAGAACTATTACGTCAGAATCGCTGAGGATCCATAGAAAGTCCCGCTACAGACTTGGATTACTTTAACATAATCTGATCAAATTATCATTACTTATCAGTGGTGTAACAGGTACGCAATATTCTGAAATGATCCAATAATTTAGGGCGCTACATCATCTATAGCCTCACATTACACTCTCAAGGTCATTGTCCCGTTTGTATACAATAGCCCCCCGTCTTTATGTTGTACCAGAAACCAGAAGTAACAAGAGAAAGCAAGGCGATGTCCAGTCAACTAGCGATGCTATCTTGAAGTGGCGTTTTCATAAAACACCCCTAGCCACCATAACCACGGATCACTGCACTGCCCCTTTCAAGTTTATCATAAAAGAATATGAAAAAGGTAGAAAAAAGGTAACAAGATCAGCGGGGCTTGCGATATCAGCTGGAAAACGAAAGAAGTATAGTATTCCGAGAAGGACTCAAGTGGGAAACTACTTTGACCTATAGTTGCTGCCAGCAGGCTCCGAGACAAGCGCAGATTAAGCCACTTACCACCCCGCGCTAGCACCGATATACCAAGGGTTATAAGGAGAGGCTCCCTCCACTAGAATGCCCTAGGATGTTGGCTGGTGTTTGATCAGTGAAATGCCATACCCTACCCACGAGGTGATACGGCGGGCGAGGTGGACGACGGCGGCTCCCATGGAGCTGTGTGAATAAACAGTCAGAGTTGACTCTGGTTGTAGGCCACTCACTGGGATATCTGCGATGTGAGGGTGTGTACACTACATCACAGAAGTCAGTCTGTGTTAGGTGAGGATGGCATCAAGGGCTGTGGAATTGCAGTGAAGATGCTGCAAGTGTACATCATCAAAGATAGGGGGCAATGGTTACAAGTAGAATGGGAGATAACGCGGGTCCCTCAGGTCAAACCCTGGATAGGGAAAGAGGCTGCCTGGTTGATGAGGTCTTAGACTTGCTCAAGTCTTTGATTATGAACATTCATTAAATGATTAAAGAAAATCGGAATACAATTCATTATAGCATGTGTCCTTCTCTGACTGGCCCATGAATCAAAGACTTGTCCACTCTGACCAGAATCTCCTGTTCATGACCCCAAGCCACTCCCTGTAACCCTATACCTCCCTCTACCCCTTCCCCTCCCCTCCTCAGTTCCCTGGCCGCCTGTGTTGTCATAGCAATATATTTCGCCTACTCCTGACTAAGTCTCGATTGAGATCAAAGTGAGAGGGTATCAATCACCCAGCAGATATCCTGACCAGTAGCCAGACTTCTGCTTGGGGAGTGTGGTGCAAAATCGCACCAGTCTACATGGCCGATTACGGATGAGACCAATCCCTGTGTCACTCAGAAGGGGTGGAGGGGTAGGACAAGGGACCGAGGCCAGTCTAGTGAGGTCTGTGTGCTAGTGTTGTGTGATTTACTGAGGAAGACCTGTACTGTTAGCACCCTGCAGACATGTACACGTGTGTATATGTGACCTGACTTTGACGCAATGTGGCGAGGATCCATACATGATGGCACATACATGATAACCTGCCACCAATGGCAGTAGTAGAGATTAATCATGCGCCTCACTGTACAGTTATCTCTCTTCACCTAGAGTTGACAAAAGTCCAAGATGTACTTTCTTTTTGCTATCTCTAAAATACTCTGAGACAATCTCATTTCACTGAAATAACTGCTACCTAGCTGCTGTGCTAATAAATAAAAAGAAAACCTACCCACAAATATAAAAATAATTACCCCATACAAATCATTCAAAGCCTCCCTGAATGAAGTCTTAAACGACAGGCTGCCTATATAAAATATAAGATTAGGAAGCAGAAAACTACATAAATGAAGACTAACTCCTGTATCATAGCTTATCTTTCGCGTCTATGAAAGTGATTACTTTGATGATATACACACAATCACTAACACTTCTGGTCGTACGTTGAAACCAGTTTTATAAATGGCTGAACATGTGACCAGCCTATATAAAAGTTCGAATAAAAAGAGAGGGAAGAAAGAAACAGTTTCTACCTGTATCGGAGAGAGTGCGACTACATTGTATATTCTATGTCACCTAGATACCGAGCTGGAAGTTGCTTGTGAACCAGGCCTAGGTTTTTAGAGACATTCTTATTTTTTCACATCTTGATGAGATTGCTGTCTAGCCACAGGAGGACCAGCTTTGTAAATAACCACTCGTGTTACATGGTTGGAATCAAGCAAGCCCTTTCTTGGTGTTTTTAAAGGCATGAAGTACCTAAATATGATTTCAAGCATATATCATGAATAATGAAGTGAAATGTTAGTTGCTGGATTATAACGATCCCCGGGACATTTATCAATGTTAGCTTCTTTAGATTATATGATGTGATATATATGATTTTCCTTGTTAGACGAAATAGTGATCAGTTTAACTTATGATGTTTTTGCTAATTATTCTGTTTCTGTTATTTGCAGGTACGTATACAATTTAACAGTTGGCGCTTTGGCTCTAACCACACCACGCCTCGTAAGTAAAAATAAATCCTGTATTCGCGAGGTAAGATAGTAGACGCAATTGGACCCACGCATTGTAGCATGCTTTCATGAATTATACTTTCAAGATGCGTGTGAAGAATCTTACTGGAGTTCAGTTCCATTATGTTAAAGAGGAAAAGAAGGATGAACCAAAAGGGGGACGACCTATTGTTAAAGGATGGTTGATTTCACTATATAGGCCCTAAACCCGGAACCCAAACTCGCACATTTAACCATCGTTTGGCATGTCTCAGAGTTCAAATATATTGGCGAGAACAGACAATGTCTGCTTGGTCTGAGGTGGGGTAGAGCTGTGAGATAGTCAGGGAGAACAGACAATGCCTGCTTGGTCTGTGGTGAGGTAGAGCTGTGAGATAGTCAGGGAGAACAGACAATGCCTGCTTAGTCTGAGGTGGGGTAGAGCTGTGAGATAGTCAGGGAGAACAGACAATGCCTGCTTGGTCTGTGGTGAGGTAGAGCTGTGAGATAGTCAGGGAGAGAACAGACAATGCCTGCTTGGTCTGTGGTGAGGTAGAGCTGTGAGAGAGTCAGGGAGAACAGACAATGCCTGCTTGGTCTGAGGTGGGGTAGAGCTGTGAGATAGTCAGGGAGAACAGACAATGCCTGCTTGGTCTGAGGTGGGGTAGAGCTGTGAGATAGTCGGGGGGAACAGACAATGCCTGCTTGGTCTGTGGTGAGGTAGAGCTGTGAGATAGTCAGGGAGAGAACAGACAATGCCTGCTTGGTCTGTGGTGAGGTAGAGCTGTGAGATAGTCAGGGAGAACAGACAATGCCTGCTTGGTCTGTGGTGAGGTAGAGCTGTGAGATAGTCAGGGAGAACAGACAATGCCTGCTTAGTCTGAGGTGGGGTAGAGCTGTGAGATAGTCAGGGAGAACAGACAATGCCTGCTTGGTCTGTGGTGAGGTAGAGCTGTGAGATAGTCAGGGAGAGAACAGACAATGCCTGCTTGGTCTGTGGTGAGGTAGAGCTGTGAGAGAGTCAGGGAGAACAGACAATGCCTGCTTGGTCTGAGGTGGGGTAGAGCTGTGAGATAGTCAGGGAGAACAGACAATGCCTGCTTGGTCTGAGGTGGGGTAGAGCTGTGAGATAGTCGGGGGGAACAGACAATGCCTGCTTGGTCTGTGGTGAGGTAGAGCTGTGAGATAGTCAGGGAGAGAACAGACAATGCCTGCTTGGTCTGTGGTGAGGTAGAGCTGTGAGATAGTCAGGGAGAACAGACAATGCCTGCATGGTCTGTGGTGAGGTAGAGCTGTGAGATAGTCAGGGAGAACAGACAATGCCTGCTTAGTCTGAGGTGGGGTAGAGCTGTGAGATAGTCAGGGAGAACAGACAATGCCTGCTTGGTCTGTGGTGAGGTAGAGCTGTGAGATAGTCAGGGAGAGAACAGACAATGCCTGCTTGGTCTGTGGTGAGGTAGAGCTGTGAGAGAGTCAGGGAGAACAGACAATGCCTGCTTGGTCTGAGGTGGGGTAGAGCTGTGAGATAGTCAGGGAGAACAGACAATGCCTGCTTGGTCTGAGGTGGGGTAGAGCTGTGAGATAGTCGGGGGGAACAGACAATGCCTGCTTGGTCTGTGGTGAGGTAGAGCTGTGAGATAGTCAGGGAGAGAACAGACAATGCCTGCTTGGTCTGTGGTGAGGTAGAGCTGTGAGATAGTCAGGGAGAACAGACAATGCCTGCTTGGTCTGTGGTGAGGTAGAGCTGGAAGATAGTCGGGGAGAGAACAGACAATGCCTGTCTGGATTTTAGCGGGAGTTTTTCAGGAAGAATTTCTATGAGTCGTGCCTGCCCGGTCTGTGATAAGGTAGACATACAGTCAGTGGATGAGAATAGACAGTCGGTCGGGGAGAACAGACAACGTGGACACTAACCCATGCCTGAGTCGTGTCTGTGGTGAGGTGGTGAGGACGACGCCTCTCCTCTGATGGATTACGGGGCGTGGCACTGAAGCTGCCCAGAACTCGTCTTTTAACCACCCTCAACAGCACGTGTAGCGGTCAGATTGGTGCCTGCGACCCATCGAGGACCCCTGCCCTCTGTATGACCCACGGCCCAGGTAACTGACCTCTCGGCCCACTGGTCTTCTAGTTTCGATTGGTGCACCCTCAGTGGAAGCCAACACAGGCAAATATTCTCCGTATAAAAGATATCATACAATTTCATAGACGGTAGCAATGGATTTTCAAAAATAGATTATTCAATATGTGGATCATTGACTGTTCAAATTTCCCTTTTCCTCCAACCGATGAATTATATCTGATTTTGGAGAGAAACTTTTGGGGTGCAAAGATGGAAACGTCTTCCACCTGGTCTGCAGTCGGTAATCATGCAGGACAGGGTATACAGTGACCAGGTCACCGGGAGGTGGTATGAAAGGAAGCTGGGCATGCTGTAAACTGACAAGAAGTAGACGGTCATCTGGAGACCATTGTAGTCGTGGTGATCAAGATAAACCCTTTAAACATAGGTGAAAGATGAAGATGGGTAGTCAGAATATGGAGTCAGTTTGTAGAAGGGCAGTGTATATGGATCTTACAGTCCAAGACTATTAACACTGGAAGTCTAGTCTAAGTATCTGTGAAGAATTGAATGTTTTCTATCGACGAGTATAGAGATACTCGTTGGTTCTACCGGTATTTTGTTATTCGCCGTAGTTGTAGGTTTTGGTGTTGCATGGATTCACTTGAAGCCAACAAATCTTCAGAGATCGTTAAATTATTTTAATCCTACAATGATTTTGCTGAAATAGGCTCAGAGCTGACGTCCTTTTATTTCCATTAAAGGAACACGGTACTCAAAAGACCCTGTCATAAAGTATTCCACATACTGAGCCAGCTCTATTTTTAGCATCCACACCAGCAGTAGGAAACATGAGTTCACTTTCTTGGTCAACACCCGGGTCAGAACCTCATGTTTTCTCGATAGCGATCTTCTGGCGCTATTTCTATTTCAAAGAGACGACATTTTTCCTATTTTCTAAGGAAATCCTTGTTGTCATTTTCAATCTATAGGACTATTTTTTCTTGTGTAAAACAAGGATAGAATAAATTGGGCCTCATTCACACAAACTAAGAACTTATGTTATTTCCATTCATAATGGAAGAGTGCCGTACTCCTAAATTACTTCATCAAATAAAATTAAGAGAATAGCATAAGAAATTATTAATCAGTAGGCCATTAGTATTTCAAATGTTGAGAGTGTTTCAATAAAACTAGATAATGGATTTGATAGTTATTCTCAATTATTCTGAACAGGAATATTTACAGGTATAGAAATTTACAAGTGAACACATGGAAACTGGTTAATGGCTGAAACTAATTCTGGGTCTGTCTTTCCTTGTCCATCTATCTGTCTGACAAAAGTCTGTGTCTGTCTTTCTTTGTCCATTTCTGTCTGTCAAAAGTCTGTGACTGTCGGTCCCTGTCTCTTTGCTTGTTTGTATGTCTGACTCTAAATCTCTTTGTCTGTCTGTATCTATCTTGATATAGCTGTCTCTCTTTCTAACTGACTCTGTCTGCCCATTGCTCTCTGTTTCTGCCCTTTCTGTATACATGTATATCTATATGTCTGACTCTCTGTCCCTGTCTGTCTGTATGTCTGACACATTGTCTGTATATCTCTTTCCCTGTCTGAATGGATGTCTGTATGTTTGAATCTATCTGTCTATATCCATGTCTCTCTGTAAATATGACTGTCTATCTCTGTCTCTGTCCACTTATGTGTATGTTTGTATGGCTTACTACCTGTTTGTCTCAAATTGTCTGTCTGTATATATATCTGGTTCTGAAATGACTGAGTATCTGTGTCTTTCTGTATTTTTGTTTGCATGAATATCTGTAATCAATTACTTGAATTACAGCCAACCAGAATGATAGATACCAAACAAGTCAAGTAGCAAGTCTATGGTCACCAGGAGGACAAGGCTGACTGACTCTTAGAACGGGTTTGCTAGCTCTGCCAAGTGGGGCTAAACACAACATAATCATCCATGTAGCAAATATATGATCACTAAGAGCAAAAGGCTGACTAATAGAACAGGTTTGCTAGTTCTCTGCCATGTGGGTCATGTGGGTCAATATAAGTACCATATCAATGGCTTCAGCAAGTCTATGGTTAGGATTGAAGGGAGTACAACTGGTTTGTCAGGTCTGTGCTAAGTGGGTCTGAATACTAGCAGTCAAGTCTGTCCCATCGGATATGACAGTCTGAATACAGTGTATTTAGGTCTGTCCCATCAGATTTGAAAATATAAGTACCATATCAATGGCTTCAGCAAGTCTATGGTTAGGATTGAAGGGAGTACAACTGGTTTGTCAGGTCTGTGCTAAGTGGGTCTGAATACTAGCAGTCAAGTATGTCCCATCGGATATGACAGTCTGAATTCAGTGTATTTAGGTCTGTCCCATCAGATTTGAAAAAGTATTACCAGATTTAGCCATTATCATCATCTATTTTTTTCCTTTTCAAGTAGTAGATTACAGTATCCGTAACTAAGTATCTATTATCTAATAGCAGGATTAACATAATGAATCTTTTGTCTTCAAGAAGACTATAAACAAAAAGTTTTATTTTTAGGAACTAAGTCAGAAGTGGGGCTGAGCATAGGTAAGGCTGGATACTGGACGCCTGACCATTTTACCAGGTCTTTATAGTGTGCATGAATTCGTGCAGTGATTAGCTAATATGAATATGGATAATACTGAGGAATCAATGGAAGCCAGTGTCTTAAGCAAGCTGCGAACGTCTTCAACTCTTTACTGCTATTGCAACATATCTGAGCATGGGACTGCAACAAAAAAAGACTGGATACATTAGTTTCTGGAAGCTTGTGGTCGTTCACCGCTGGTAGGCGACAAGGCTAGAACATGATGGGCTGATAGCTGAAGACAAAAATAGAACTGGGGGAGAAAGCTAAGAACCACTGACGGGCAGAGGTGAGCGCGTAGTGCACTGACCAGTCAGGGGCTTTGTCGGAGATTGTCTGAGGTCACACTGAAAATCCCACCATCGTTCAGATGTGAAGTATCGAGGCGGAAAAATAGATTCTGACTTCGGTATATTATTGCAGAGGGTTCGTGGATGTATGTCGCAGTTGGCAGCGCCGAGAAATACTTATGGCAGGGTCTATTAATCGTTGTGCCACTGTGCTTTCTCCCATTATCATCTCATAGATTCGATCAGGCCGTGGTCATAAACGCGTTGCATTTGTAACTCAAATACCATCAACGATCAAATACCTTGTCATGTATATATATATATATACAGAGGCGATTTCCACAGTTCATGAACAAACTGCAGAAATAAAGGCTGCAGAGGTAGACCAGATTAAATTTGAATTACATATTACATTTGGGTTACTTATCAAAGATAGGAAGATACTTATCGGTAGGATTGCGCTATGATTTTTGATGTTCACGTTTTAGTCTAATTTCACGTGCATGAACTCTTACAGTTATTATCTAATACGAAATGTGATGCATTGGTTCAGAAGTTCGATAGTTTATTTGGTAATAGGAGAAAACGCCCTGACTGTGGCCGAACTATGTCTTAGTTCGAGGTCACCTGTGGTGGACGTTCGCCCCGACGCCGTAGGCGGAGGGGCGAACGTCCACCACAGGTGACCGAGAACTAAGACATAGTTCTGGCCACAGTCAGGGCGTTTTCTTATTATTACATACCTTTATTCGATCAGAAAGACGCCATTTATCGAGTTCTCAAGTCACAATTGCTCCATGTTCACACTGTCTGCTACGAACCGGAAGCCAACTCACAGGATGTGCCCGTTGCGCATGTCTCCACTCGCTCAGCGGATATTTAGGCGCTATTCGGTAAGCGTGGGTTAACAGAAAATACGATTGGAGAGCGTTAGGCATGTATTGTAGCGGAGGCGCCAGGAACCAGCCACAGCGTGTCTGTGCGTCGCACGTTGCGGATCGTGTTGTTATTATCGATGAATTTCGCATATTTGAGCAATTTAAACGGTGTCAGGTGAACGCCGCACGTTGGCTACCTCGAGGATTGGTCATTAGGAACTTGTAGTTGCTACGGGGGGCGTGTATCGCGAGTTTAAAGTCGCGATTCGACTACGTTCGCCATGTTGTTTTTGGTCGCGATGACGTCGAATATGCACGCCTAGCGCGTTGCGTCGAGTTAGTTACATACACGTTAAAATCGTGCAGTACGACGAAGCGCACCATAGTGGGCCGGAGTCGCGATATACTACACCCCCGTGAGCGGGTGGTATTTGAGGGACATTCGTGCATAGGTATGTAATAATATGAAATATTATCAAGTTCTTAATCTAAGTAGTTCCTTTCGAGTCCCCTTCACCGGTTCCTAAATTAGACTTTTTAGTGATTAAAACATTCGAACATTTTTTATAACAAAAATGTTAGAATAGCTAATGAAAGTCACTTAACCTATAGTGACATTGACAATCTTGTCAATAACTGCACGCCTTTGTCATTGACATACAAAGTCGCTGTTATCAGAGATGCAGATCTTTTGACAAATGAACGATTTCTGAATTCTTTAGGTATGCCGGATAGGACCAATAAATCGCCGACAAAGGCACAGATGTGGCCTAGTGTTGTCGGAATATTTCTATTTCATGTTATCTTTGAATCAAACAATGCTTCATGTGCCAAAGTGTACTGTATTGTGGTGTTATTGATAACTACAGACAAGATTCCTGTATATTCTAAGCTCGTGGCATCAAGCAACCCGCATATTATATGAAAGCTATAATATGAAGTGAGTTTCAAGGGAATCCAACAAAAGTTAGTAAAAATCGAAAGAAATTAAATTCATGACATTTCTCTTCCAGAATAATGCCATGAAAGCTTCATCTTTTAAATATTTTTTATTTCTGCTCATGTCTACGATCCTGACTGTTCGTGTTATTTTTGTCAAGACAAAATCACAATATGCTGGTCAGTGGTTAAGGCACTGTACTCGTAACACCAAGGTTATAGAAATTGTGGGTTCGAGTCCTAGTGCAGCCAATTTTCAGCAGTGGTAGACTTACTGTTAAATCAAAGGTCAGTCCTTCTCTTGCCATACCTAAGATGTGTGGGAACTAAAAGAATTTTCACCTGAGTAGGTAGGTAAAAGCGAGATTTCTACATAAATTTATTTCCTAGATTGATCGCCACCCAACCAGCGGTATAGGTGTAATAGAACATATTGGACGTTAAACCGCCCAAACAAACACTGCAGAGTATGCACTGCACTGCACTGCACTGCACTGCACTGCACTGCACTGCACTGCACTGCACTGCACCAGTCGGCATGGCACCCTATCGCACTGTACCCACATGACACGATACTGCACACTAGGACATTAACCCACACCAAACCCTGTTCAGACGACTGATGTAACGCAGGTCGACAAGCCCGACCCCAGGTCCCGGTGAAGGCTTGGCCGACGACTTATTTTGGGGCATTGTTAAACAAACAGTAGTCTGTCTAGTTGTTTGTTGTGACTATTGAACATTCTGCACATGACGCTGGCGACCCCCCAGCATGGACCATGCGCGGACACACAGCCCCTCCCCCACCCCATCTACCCTCCCCGGCAGGATTAACCCCAGCCGTGAGCAGCTCAGTCTGAGGTCAGTAACAAATCCCTATCTGAGATTAGTCCTCGTGTGATTCGTGAGATCTATGTGCCTGTTCATCAGCCTGTATGCTGACGTGTGGCGCCATCTGTGTGAGGATGAATGTTGACCGCCAGGTGGCAGGAGAGGCGAGGTCACGGAGGTCACTTTAGCCTCGTGAGGTGTTCATCACGGGTTGCTTTGATCCTCGGTCAGCCGCAAGACGTCAAAACAAAGTTCCTCCCGCACCTGGTGTTCCAATATTGAGGAATAAGTAACTGATATTCTCGCCTAAACGAGGGACAACCTTCACTCAGAATTACCTTTACTATCAGAATCCCAACCTGCAGCCCACTCCCGCTAATACCAAAGAGAATAGAATGATATCTTTGCTAATACATACGTGTACTCAGTAACTCGTCCCACCAACTGTTACCCTATACGCGCCTTTACGTTTACTCTCCCAACACCGACTTTTACAGGGGGTTCTCTTAATCAGCTCTCATCTACTCACTCTCGTCCCTCATCGTTCTCTCCTAACCACCGTAACCACTGTAACGCTGCCCACTTCACTGTAAACCCTATCTCCCACACAGTCTTATTAACACCAGTAAACACTCTCACAATCACTTTCTACCAACCACTACTCCATCACACCCTTTCACCAACCTCATTCTACTTCTACCCTTCCGACCCCACCACTATCCTCCATTGATGCCACCATACTCACACCACCTACTGCTATGCCTCTCAGCAGCTGACATACACTTGCTCAAGTCTTTGATTATGGGCATTTTTAAGAAATGCTCCTACTTTGCAAAATGTGAATTCCCCTAACGCCTGCAGGTACAGGCACAGGAATCAAACGTTGAGAAGGGGTTAGGTAGGTGGAAGGGTAGACATGGGAGACAGGGACTGAAACCAGTCTATACCTGTCCCTCCTCCACCCACCGTCGACATGGTCGGTGTTCACTGAGCTCTGCCGGCCTTACTTCACCAACCACCACTCCATCAGCCAGTGCTCTCTCTCCTACCTCCATCTCCCTCCCCCACACAGTCGGAGGTAGTTCCTCCAGCTGGCCCAGAAGCCCGTTCACTCATTCAAGCAGCAGTGAGCAAAGGTTTCATGTGTCTGTTTATGATGGATGAAAAACCACCAGCGATCCCCCAGTCTAGTCTCAAGCACTAAGCATAATAATGATTCCTCAATATTATACAGAAAGGCAGCTCTTCTTAGACATGATATGAGAAGTATAGGTAGCAATAGTAAGTACCCTGAGAGGGAGAGGCTTACAAATACATATTTCAAACGATTCGTATAATTTGACTCAATTCACCAGATACATGAATCATTCATAAATGAACTTGGTGTATGAAATCAACATTGTCTTCAAAGCTTCTGGTACTTTTTTTCAAAGAATATTAGACGCGAGAAATCGTTAGTGAGGGAATATGAGTGTCTAGGAGGTGTGCACGGATCGGCAACCAGAAATAGCAACTCCATGCAATGTGTGGGGGTGGGGAGTTAGCTCAGAGGTTAGAGCACTGGACTTGTAACCCCAAGGTTGTGGGTTCGAGTCCCATCCCCCAGCAGTGGTAGATTTACTGCTATATCAACGGCCAATTCTTCTCATACCATGTCATTGTGGTGTGGGAAGTAAAAGAACTGTCACCTCGGTAAATGAGTGGGGGTGAGATTTCTACCTGAATTCATCTCATAGGTTCGGTCACCACCCGCGTTGTGTAAAATAAAAAAAATTGAGATTTCTGGTAATTCTATATAATTCTGGTGTTCCATACAGTATTTTTACGTTATATTGCGAAACTGTACATATTAACAGTATATACGGCATGGGTATATAGTAAGGACCTATAATGGTTGACCGGACGTTAAATCAAACCAAACAAACAAACAAACCATGCAACGTGTGCGTCCACACCCGCCCTAAAAAGTAAGAAGCCGGCGGCAGTGGGGCGGCTATATTAGTATAATTATTGTAATGTAATTAATCGTTGTTATCTTGTAGCTGTCGCACGTATGATATGACTTCTAAACTCATCAGATTCTGTAGGTATATCTTTTTCGTTTGTACGCCTATTAGATATTCTCTTGTAGTTGAAAAGTAAACAGATCAAATGTGAGAGTTGATTACATAACTTGTATTCCGAAGTGCGCCTCGTGGATAATGACAAATGTGAGCTTCAATCAACATAGTATACTCCGTTTAACTAAATATTTAATGAATAAACATGAAAATCGACAACCCGTTTTTCAATGTTATCACTGCTATTAGCGATCGCTTAGATCTAAGTGGAAGTTAATGGTGGACAAGTAAGCAAACGCTGCTCGAAACTGGGAGACCATGAGGACGTGGTATGGCATAGGATAATGGGGATTAGTACAGTTGTGTACACTCCAGGGCCTTACCAGAGCACTTCTAACAATTCACAGTGCCTTGAGAGTTATATAACGCCCGATATTACACCATATCGTTGTGAAACCAGTGGTCTGCTCTTAGTCATGAGAAATACGCGAGAAAAATGTTTAGCTATTTTTACTAAAGTAATAGAAGTTCGTCTGAGTCAATTCTCATGGTCTCTTTTCTATGAAACGACCCCCCCCCCCCCCCCCACCTCGGTTATCTATGAATGATATGGTCCTTCTGATAGATGAAAGACCAAAACCCCACAAATGCTTTCAATCTGAAGAACTTGGATAACACTGTGTTAGGTGGTCTTTACATCAATACAGTTCATTATACACAAATTCTTTAGGCATCTCATTAATTTTCATCGATTGCTCACCCAGTTGATATACATGTACTTTGCAACACAAAATTACCATCTCTCCTTTACAGTTTCTTCTCATGAAGTAGCCGAATGGCACAATTTCCGAACTACTACTATCTAATATTGCCATACTGTAGACAGTCCATCACCATCTAAGTTGACCTGTTATATATTAAGGTGATTGAGAAAAAATACACAAGTACCAGAAGTGGTAATGGTATCTATTGGCCTGATTAAACTCGGTGAGCGTCCCCTCAGCCGTGTGTGAGGGTCCTGGAAGCGGACCTCGCTGTGATTTCCACCCGGTCACCTTGACAATCCGTTACCACACGCCCAGCTATATATAGCCCTCTCTCCTGTGTTACATGTGGCCTATTCAAGCGTAATATTAGGCAATTTTTCCCATGCCCACGGCACTATGACTATGACACGGGCCGCAGTGACTGGGAGTTAGAGCCCTGGGAACAGAGAGGACTTGGTCTGGCGATAATTTATTGTATCTCTAATGATGGTGCCCGGGTATTATTTAAGAGCTGTGCCTGATTTATGCCGTCCAGATTCTATTTAATGGTGCCTTCCGGATGCCGATCCTCCCTATATATTCCCATTTTATATACAAGGATGCCAGTTTTCCGCCAAATGACGGAATTCCGACATCTCATATACAAGTACACCTGCAGCACCCGTAATGTTTGAATATATATCTATCCATAGCTATTCTGCTACAAAATATGGTTACAAGTGATTATTTTACATGAGCGTTTTAAATTGCCGATTTTGTCCTCAGTCCTGACTTTCATCCCTGTATATAGGACACATAGCTATTGTGTTATGGAAACCGCCATCTTGCCCCCTGACGCTATACAAAACACCAGGTGGCAGGTTCAGCTATCAATGGGTCTTATTAAGAATATTTTTATGGCTTGTGATAGAGAGGTCTTAGCTTGTTTTTTTTAGTTGTTTTTTTATAATATCCTTTATTCGTTTCAATGAGTGAACATTGTTCTTCCAAGCGAATGTTGGACAACACAACTGGCAAAAATGATATGGAACTGAAGGACCTGTAGTTGATTGGTGGTGACAGGATATATTTATAGACAATATCCATGTTTACCTATGTTTACATGCCTATTAAAGCATAAGATATGGCAGGGTTAGGGACACACACTCACAAAAATTAGCTGCTCCTTACCTGCTGTGTTTACTGCCTTCTCTATCTTTCGAGTCTTACCGAGAGAGAAAATGACAGAAAGATTTGATAAATAATAAGGTCAACGAATAATTAAACACCAATAGCTGCTGGTTTGAAACATAGTCCTAACAGTGATACCAACCCTTAGATCAGCGTTGCTTCAGCAGTGGTTGTGATATTAGGCATCTGGCCTGGGGAAATATTTCATCTGTTCAGGTCATATGTATCCATTACTGATACGTAATCAGTAGGTGTTCCTTGTGTTGACTACATTGGGGTTATTCTGGAAAGGTATTGACCTAACACACTGAAAGCTTTTACTGTTTGGCGTCCCAGTACTGTTTTAGCGGGCCTCACCAAGGCATTTCCGTGTGTGGCGCCATCTCGCGAGTGATGTGTGTACTAGGAGTTGCGAGAAGAGCCAAAAGGTGAATGCTGTTCAGTGATGTGATGACAGCTTTTACACCTGTGAAATACAAACACAAACCTTTTTGAATTATGAAATAACCAATCTTCATACACTATTCTTCATTATGATACATAGTTTTTGTTTATAGTATTAGCCAAACGAGGCAGTTGATAACTAGCAAAAAGATTGTGATTAATGATATAGTTTGTAAAGCCACCAACACATTTCCTACTTTATATATTGTATTTGTGTCTAAATCTTCAATTACCTTATCATAGTCAAATCATAACCGAACAAATAAAGAATTAACTGATTTTACCTAGATGATTCGTAGTGCCCCCCCCCCCCCCCCCCCCCAACGTAGAGTACACTTAAATACCAGACCGACGTAACGCTGTGACATACATGAGGGTTAAACTGTACGTCATAAGAGGATTGTAGGGTGAGGTGACTGGCGGCCGGTCTATATGAGGATCAGCAGGCAGTCTGCACCACCCTGCGTGCGTGTTGGTAAACAAAGCTCTGCACGTGTGTAAGACGGTGACACGTGAGAGAGCCCACAGCTACCCGTCCTGAGCCTAAGGCGATTTCCAAATCCACACCTTTGTTTGAAAATACTAATACGCCTTTTTTTAGAACATTATTAATGTTCTTTAGGGAAGGTCTGCGTCGCACCGTAGTTTAAACTGGCTGAGGTATTTTTTTATTTAGTATGGGCTTTGTGGTTTGGGACATTATGGCTACCTATACATTGTAGTCACGGACGAGGATATAGGTCCGTCATGTAGTTAACCATTTCTTATAAAATGTCGTTGCTCATGCGAACACCTTTCATCAAACTGTAAATTATGGACCACTGTATGTGTGATACCACATGCAATACTTTGATTTCCCGATATCGGAGTTCTGATTTTGCGGATATATGATCACTATCTTTAGATCCGAATGATAATTCCTCAGGCTGGGGCGTCATCTAAAACCTAATATTCTCGATAGGTAATCGCCTTTAGTGAGATTGTCCTTTGCATTATCTATATAATATATACTATAATACAAGAGGCCGGTTCTAAAACCGGTGTGTGACATCCGGATCGTATGCCTGTCTCCCAGGGCCGCCCGGATTATGCAAATGCCGGGTGTCGCCCGCACTGGTTTCTGAACCCAGGTCGAAGCGACAGGTCGAGGTGTAGAGGCACGTGACCTTACCCGAGACACCACAACGTGTCCTATCAGTCACGCCGTATCGTCACCCCCGCCCGTTAACTCACCTCAACTGGATTTGTGGTTAGGGATATCACCACTTGGTATAATGCAACTGTTGCCTTGAAAGTGACTGAAATCTCTGGAGATTCCACCATGTGCGGTATCCCATGTGGAAACGATTTTAAGGCCCACAATCTAAAACAGATAAAACAAACAATAACAGAGTTCAACAACTAATTACCCATTATCATATCCTCAATACATATGTCTATGCATATACATATGATATGGTATCTACATATCACTTCATCCTACCTTAAATAGGCTTAATGAAAATTTCCATAGACTTAACATCGAATGACTGTATGCTACAGATATGCCATAAAATATTTATATGCCACGGGTGACATATAAAGTTAGAAACACGTGATGGGGTAGGATAAAATCTAAACGTCTCTCAATTTCATAAAACTGTTTACATCACGTTCATGGTCTTCCACTACGGATATCACTCAGTTCCGCTTTGTGATATCATTCTGCAAAGATAACTCACGCCATTTAAACAATCATATGAAATTTTGTGACCTTTCTTGATATCATTATCCTCTGAATACGGGGTCTCCACATTAAACCTATTGGGATTGTGTAAGTTACCGGGCGAAGACTACGGGTGCTCGTAATCTCTGCCATACACTGTACTAAATAGTGCGTGAGAAGGTCGGCGGTCATTTAGTCTTCTCATTGATAATTCAAATTTGCAATGCTAAATAATAAATACAATATAAACTGATAAAAGTGGTCGTAATCTCCCCGGACAAGACTAGGTAATATCCTCGCAATCACTCGCTTATTACTGCGCGTCGAGTACTAAGAGATTACGGCTGCTTGTATCTGAGATCAGTTAATATTACCTATATATTAACTGGGTAATATTAACTGACTTATCCGTATCAGTGACACTGAGACGACTTGTGTACGTATGTGTTTCTATAATACAGAGGGGTGGGCGGAATGTCCAACTATATATAAATATGTCTGTCTATGTATGGAATTGCATTCAGGTCTGATCATATACAAGTATGTTACTGATTAGCCTTTCTGTGACATTCAATAGAGTGAATGATTTACTCCACTTCCACCGTGTTGGCGAAGGTTGATAGGCCTTTTATTGACTACTTATTGATACTGAATGCGGTTATTGTTGTTGTGGGTGGGTGTAAGGTTGATAGTACACCTTCTGTTGACCAATTGACACTGAATGTGGACATTGTTGAGTGCGGTGATGAAATCCTTCATGCAGGTGACTGGTCGTTGGCACTGATACACACCACTGTGTGTGTTGAGACCACTCAGGACGAGAGCTGGGCGCTAGAGGTCATCGGCGCGTGGTGGAGTGGCGTGACGCCCTGTGTACGGGTGGGCTGATACGTCCGTCATGTGTATAAATACACACACATATACATAGACATAGACATAACGCACCAACAGGTCCCCACCTCATACACGGTGCTCTGTGACTAACATCAACTCATGTTATCAGTTATCACGAGGTGTGATGCAATCTGCATGTGATTATATATGATTATTTTATATCATGTGCTGGGTTTCAACAGGTACTAATTAATGAGTGATATGAAATGAAGTTTCTGATTTTGTATGGTCATAAAAACCATCCGATTGACCCTCAATGCTGTCTAAGATGATCTTTTCCAAGAGTTATCATTTTAAAAAGATTGAAAAGTATTGTTCATGAAATTGCCAGCTATGTTTATTGGAATTTACACTATTTCATGATTCTGTCGTCTTTCTCTCGGAGGTAAATGGAGGATGAAAACTACAAAGACGTTAAAATGTTTCATTGATATTGTATAGATATGATTTGACATTGTGAGGTTGGTCAAGGAGCAATTGAAATACTTTCACCGAGCATGAGCCTTTCCTATTCAGAAATATCAGAATATTTATTAGTCTAGTTATTGTGATTAAAACATAAAAAAAGAATGGGAGCAACATAGGAAAAGGGGAAAAAAATGAAGGTTTATAGCATGTGTCAAAGGATGTACTAGTCCAAAGTGATATGATACAACCTCATTTAACCAAGGAGAACTATTTGTTATCAACAAAGTAAAAGGTTTGCTCAATCAAAAGAAAATCTTGTTGTCAGGTTGGAACATTTGATCTTACATTTTTATCATACAGGACTAATTGTAAATGCACGTCATGCTCTAATGATTAGTATTAGCACTATACTGTACAATACAAGTGCGTGGTATTAGAGACTAATAAGTCTGAGGTAAGAATTAGTGCTGATACGAGGACTATTATTATCACGCCAAAACATGTCCTGTATGTGCCAGAAAATGTATGCAGGATTCGGGATGGGAGCGGGAAGTATATTCTCAAGGAATAAAGGAGTGTTCGGCTTATTAAGAATCCTCATTGAGATCCTGTCAACAAGGACGACAGAATGATGGATTGAGTTTTTGACCACGCTAGTAAAATGAATCTCGTTATGGGTCGAAATAGGTACATGTCCAGAATCTAGTGCAAGGAAAATATATACCTGATATTTTGTGATCTTCTCCAAGGCCCTCGGTCTCTAGTGATAACACTGTAAGACATGGACCAATGGGGATATCAATTTGCTCTAGTTTGGTAAGTTTGTAATTCCCTTGGCGCAAGAGACCTGATATGATCTACAGCCCTGCCCCACAGGTACCACCCCACAGGAGGTAAAGACTAACAAACAACCCGCTTGGAGAGTCAAAGTGCTGACGTGGGATCCGCCTGGAGAGTCAAGTCAGTGCTACCACCTCGCGATGTAAACAAGGATACCCATGCCAATCACGCGGCGAGGGGCGGGGCTTACGAGTCAGGTGATCCTCTGAGTGGCTGGCCGTATCGGCAGGCCGGCGGTGGTTGGACGAGATACGGCGGCGCTCGTGCACACGAGACTACACGTGCGGAGACGGGGAGACACGGACTTCGAGGCCCAGTAGTGAATACGGCAATCTGGAGTCTACTTCTACAACAACCGATCTAGTTTTTATTAGGGAGGGAAACAAGAAAGACAATCTATACACCATATCTGACTGGGGTAACGAATCAATCCCAGCGGGCTGGAAGCGCTTTGATATAGTACGCCCCGTAGGTGAGCGTCTCACTCACTCACAGCGCGGGAACGCCGCTGAGGACGCTCTGTCACCACTGACACCTCCGACTGACTGAGCATCGCGCACTCAGTCAGTTGGCACCGCGCGCGTTCATCTGTCAACCCCAGGTGTCAACTGTCAGCGCGCGCTCACAACAATAACAAAAACCGCGGCACCCGGTGTCCACAGACAGAGCACGGTGAGCGGGTAAGGCAGACGCACACCACCCCGTTTGTTTACCTGCGCTATTGACGGATCTCGCACCGAGTGGTCGTGTCTGGTGGATGTGCGTGCGTTTGTTGATGGTTGACAGCGGACGGCCGGTCACGCTGCTGCTGCTCCTGGCCGCACACCCAACGCTCACACTGTGCTGATATGGTGAGAGGGCTCGCCGCAGTGCCAACCACCGCTGCCATCACGAGCAGCATGTTCTTCCAGAAGCTGCACGACTATAATCAGAATGTGACCTTCTCCCTGCCCAGGAAGGTCAAGCATCCATCCATCCGGCGTTTCTTTGTCTCAGGGTAGGTAGAGTACGATATACATGTAGTAGTACTACTGGTAGGCAGAAGAGATTCTGTCATCTTGTGTCCGGGTTTCCACTTTGTGTACACCGTGCCATGCTCTCTTTGGTACTGGCCTATTAACTCGTACTATAAACCAATGTTCCCTTTGGGTAAGTCGAGTCTAATTGTAGTCATAAGATGGATCTTCTCGTATTGTATTATTGAGTGGTATGATTAACCACTGAATTGGGAATCGTTTTAGATCTGCAGATCTACCTTTATTATGATCATTTAACTTTGACTGGGAGACAGTGAATCGTTACTGGAGGGTAGCCAACCTCTTCTATTGAATGGCTAGATGATTGATAAATCTAGCAAGATGAGTTTGGCTTACGTCTCCTAAATTATCTCGGTCAAGTAAAGTCGCTAGCTACTGGGAAATATCCCATGCATTATATTTACGACTCAATACCAGATTTACATATCAAATGTAAAAAGATTGATTTAAACAGGGAGTTTTCATGTTTGTTCATTTCATATAGTCGATCACACTATGATGATCTCACCATTTTAGTTGCTATGGCGTCCAAAACAACATCCTCACCAAATCGATAAACTGTATGACTTGACTCCCCATCTGATCTCACTGGCGTTGATGGAGGATGTTTTGGACGTTCACCCTTTGTATGGGGTGGGTGGGGAAGGGGGTGCCTACACATCTGAGTGGGAGTTCAAGATGTAGGACTTCAAGGACCTTATCATGCTATTCTTGCAGAATATATTGGGTCTTTCGAAACTCTTCAAAGTGTGGTAGACATCCACAAATTACATTTGTGTGTGGGACATATACATACCCCACACATGTATGATTGACACATGTATGGTCAACTCCTGGTTGACCCATACATATATGGGTTACTGGAGAACTTGACCTGTTTTGGAGAACTCGACCTGTGAAGTCGATCCGTTTTAGATACTCATGGAAAAGACAGTTTCAAATAAAAGGAAAGTTCTGACTAGTTAACTTTTAGACGAATAGAACCAGGTATAAGTTCAGCTGGGTTTAGGGGTAGGGTTTGCTGTTTGTTTTCTCCCTCCTAGAAGACCAAATTAGAAGCAAAGAAAACATACTTACTACTATTTAAGTAAAGTATTAAAGTTGTATTGATAAGATACTTGAGTTCGGATGATTTAAAACGAGTCAAGATTGTTAAGTTCTTCTAACAGGTTGAGTTTATTACGGGTCGAGTTCCTTTTGGGTCAAGTTCTCCAGTAATCCATATATATATGACCCACACATACATGTATATATATACAGTACCCGATATGTATAGCCGACACATGTGTAGCATACACATGTATGATCCATGCATGCTGCCTCATAAAAACGGCACAGTTCCACCTTCCTAAAAAAAGACGATGTCTAAAAATGATTAGGTTTGATCTATATAAATTGAATCGTATGAGAAAGAACATTGCCTCTTATATAACTAAGGTTTTAGTTTAATCAAAGGTTCCTTCAAGTCTTTTTTAGGCATTCATAATTTTCATCACATTGAGGGACATCTCAAAAGAAGTTCCAATCGATACTTGAATTATATTGTAGAGAACTTTCATTCAGTTAAATGCCGTTCTTTTGCGGACAAATAGTAAATTTGGCGTCCCAGATCATCGTAGGAAATTATACCAGCCAGGGTTTGCTGGGTGAACTGAAGCTAACCCAAGTGTAGGTCACGTGGGGTGTGCCCTATTCACGATGGTGCCAGAATCACAGATACCCCCCTCCCCCTTACATACACACACTGGAACTACCTGGTCAGGAGGAGAGAGTAAAGCACGCCCAGCCCCCGTGCACGCCAGGGGGAACACGTGCCTGGAGCAGAGGTCGGGTCTGCAGCCTGGAGGAAACGTGCTCCAACAAACCGTGCAGCTCACTGCACTATTACCTCCACGTGGGCAGCAGCTCGCTGTGTCTGCCACTGCCACCAGTCCCAGACTCGGTGCTCACACGTGACCTCTGACCCCTGACCCCGCGGGTCGCCTCCGTGGAGGGGTAGCTGAGGTACCCTGCCGGCTGGGACACCTCACCCCAAGCCCTGCCCCCAACCCCATACACGCCGCCTCCTCTTGTTCTCTACCAAAGGGGGTTGAGACTACACACCCCTGAAGGAAGAGTATGATACCCACTTCTGTAAAAATAAACATTTTGAAGAGTATTTGGCTGTCGGACGTTAGTGTTTAGGAAAGTGACAGCAGTAGCCGTAACTTTGATCTGCCGGATGCTGAAAGGCGTGAAGATGACGCTGGATTTGTACATTGTGTGGACCGTGTCAAATGTGTTTCTCGTCTGAACTGGACCTCGCACACGTAAATAGTTCCAGGGGTAAGAACAGATTGTAGTAGTCATATCAGATCCCCAACAACATTGGTAAATAGTAGCAGCTTTAGATAACATGAAATCGAAAAGTATTGTCAGCGTCAAGCATTTTCTCCAACAAATAAATCTGATTCATATACATCGGTTTAGTATTGAATGGGGTCATGTAAAGCTTCGGTTCGTGAGCTCCAAAGTACCTCTGCTCACATATGAGATGAACTGATAGTTTGGAAGAGAAAGTATAATGACTCGAAGAAGAATCAGTATTAGTATTTCTACGATAATCGGTGATCACATATAGCGTAATTAAAATAAGTTGTGACTGAGGTTATACCCAATTAAGATTTGTGCATAATCATGTCACACACTTAACCTATGCGCAGGATGATGTTTAGAGGTCGATGTGTGCTGTGAGCATCCTTTGAGCACTACTCTTGTGCAAGGGGAAGTGCCTCGACCCCGGAAGACTGGAGGCCACAGACCACCCACCTCCACAGATGGACAAGTACACGTTTTATGCCTGTGTGCACTAGAACCCCTCGCCCAGGGGCATGAACTCAACGAGTCTTTGTCTTAGGGGAATGGATGTGTGTTGGTGTGTGTCGTGTCTATCAAATTTCTGGGGTGGGGGGACTAATTTAACACATCAGAGGAAGCAGTTTCCTAGTTCCCAAGGAAATTCTTGTTTTTATTCTCAGTTTATCAAATTCTTATTTCTTGTGTATTATAAAGAGAGAATGAATTGGGCCTCATCCACATTAAGAAACCGTGTTTAAAACCTCACCATACAGCCCCATTCCATGAAGAAAAATTATGTGTTTTCCAGGTTTTCTCATCCTCTGAGGCAGGGGAATCCACATGGAAAATATGTCCACCCTTTTTCATGACCCCAACTGACATCCCTGACCCCTAGATATGCGATCTCTGCATTCATATAAGGATAGTTACGTGTAAATGTGAGACAGTGTCACCCAAAACACACGCTGATGGTAAATCCTCACAGTACTTTGTTACTAATATGTGTTTATAGTAGGTAGCTCCACAACATTTCACAGACTGAACTAGCAGGCCGCTTCTAGTAGGTAAAATCAATAGAAATAGTGCTATCTCTGTATAGAATTTGTTTTCCTAGTATTATGAACGATAGGGCTAATATTTGCCTAAATGGGGCGAGTGAGTGAGCAGGGGGTGTTACTAGGTCAAACTAGAGGATTATTGTAAGGAAATAAAGTGAGACCATAGTTGTAGTCAGTTATATGGCTTTTCTTTGTGCCCCGGAGAATGCTTACAACAGTCCCTTATGATTAATTATATTTGGTAAGACGCGAAAGGTAGCGATACAGCTGTCACAGATATAGCTGTTTTGTATGGAGGTGAAGTGGTAAGAGGCTGAAGGCATTGCCAAGTTATATTGTCGGTAGTAAAGCAGGGACAGTTAGATGGGATGATTAACAACAGAGTGCATTCTGTATTGTCTATGATGTTGGGAGGCTAGAATAGCGTTGAGAGATAGTGTGTTGTAGCATGCCAACTGACTGTATTGCCGAGTGTATTCACTTGCATGCACAGTGGGATTTGCAAAGGTGATGCATTCATTTTAGTAATCTGTACGCGCTCCATAGGCCATCACATTGCAAAATGGATTCATCCATTCGTTCTTATAATGTTGGGAAGAGTTGAATGAATACTAGATGATGCTTTCTGTGTACAAAGGTAGAGCGAAATATGTTTCAGAAATGTGTCAGGAGAATACATATGATAATGCATTTTCTCTGACCCTGTGGCATGTAACACAGTAGACATGAAAGCAACTTCAGTAGTGTCTTGGAAGAGTTTGATGAAGAATTCTTTAAGCTAAATGTGAGTCCAAAAGGAGAAATTTATTTCTTGAGACATTATTGCACTGAAAGTTACATACTTTTATCTCACCCCAGATATTTTTTCTCCGTAGACTTAACATTGGGAACTCGTATCTAACGCCCATGAGATATTTAGGAAAAATATCCAATGGGGGATTATGTCACAAATAATAGACCATTTGTCAATGTGAAGGGTGAGATAAATTCAGAAACCCATTCAAGTTTAGGGTCAAAGCTCAATCCCATCTCGTTTGAATCGCTACATAATCCACGCGGCTTCGCCTTGTGAATTACTACGCGATTCAAACTCAATGGGATACGAGCTCTGACCCTAAACTTTCATGGGTTTCCTCTATAGTAGAGAGTGAAATACACTTTTAGAAGTGGAAGGTCATCCGATGACGTCATCAATTGTCAGCGTTGAATAATATGCCAAAATGTACCACGCAACTTTGAGACGTTGAAAAATAAAAAAAAATCGAGATTAGTATTTAGAAACCGATCCATTTACTATAGCGCTAGGGGAGAGTCATGTCATGTCATGTGTGTCAGGTGAGACTCAGTCGTGCATTGTTCGGGGAGAGTTCCACGTTTTCTACGCGGAGAAGACGTCGCGGCTCACGCGCTAATCGCGTTCGCGTGGCTGTCACTGTGGCCTGCCGCCAGGCTCTTCCACTGTCAGCCGTAATTGACACCAGCGGCGAATAATTCTGACACCTAGACCGGCGGCGCACCAGCGCTTCATATCGACCGGCGCGTAATTGATTGGTTCTGACTGCTCGCTAAAAAGGGTTTATTATTTCATGCGGGAAGATGGTTAGTCCGATCCGTTACAGTGATCAATATATTGTAATGACATTACTCCAGACAAGGTCGATGGTGGGTTGGGTAATGTTTCACCAATATCATCTTCATGTTACAGTTGAATACCCTTACAGGACATGCAATAGCCTAATGGTTGGTTGGTTTTTTTAAAAATTAAGATTGTACTTATTGGGTCTGGTATATAGATATAGCACAATATCTAATGATTTGTGAGATACGTTAATTCGATTAAAATCTAAACTCCATGCATACTTATTTGTGTATTACATGACTTTAATATAACCTTACTGCTGGTGGCCCATAAATCGATTATCGATGCTCAGTGTTACTATTCAGTGATGGACGATTTTAGACAGGAACATCGCCAACAGATAAATCAGAATGTAATGGAAGTAACAAGAAGAATCTGCTCGACGTGTTTCCATAGACTGACGTCGTATCATCTCTGTAAGTGATAAGAAATATCACTGATGAAATCGGATTGCGGATATGATATTCAGCAGGAAGTTTTAGTTTTATATTGCATCATGATATTCACATCGTTTCCTTGAATTGTGATATCAACAATATGAGAGCGATATTTTTGAGATTTCGGTTTCTATATTACAAATTGTAAACGTAAGCTCTGATGCTTTCTTTGAAAGGAAGTGTATTTTATCCCTAAATATCCACCTGTTACTAAGGAAAAGTCTCCCGAATCCTTGTCATTTCAAAGTTAAAATTTGTTTGTATCTCGTACACGTTACTTTACTGCGATCCACCAGACGATAGAACGAGGAGTGTTTGACAAAAGCTGATTTACTTTTGTAATAATTCAAAGCTTGTAAGCTCTTAAAGTAGTAACAAAGAGTTCTTGCCTCTGCTTTTAAGTGTAAAAGACAGGATCGTTCTCTGTTTGCCATATAACGGAGGATGTGAGACCCTTTTTTTATTAAATCCGGAAGTTGGCCGGAAAAATTTGCCCTTCTTTATTCCGGATGTTAGACAAAAGACCCCTGGTCGTATATTTTGTCTGAAATGAGCTAGTTATTTTATGGCTATGTAAACAGCATCCACGCGAAGGATTTACTGTGCATACAACATCATTCCCCTCTTCATGGTTTCTATGTAGAAGAAAGCGGAAAATTACACTAATCTACAATTGAGGGATAATTGATTGTAAATATGTTTATTTAGCGAAAACTTGGCGTTCTAGAATCTGGAATATTATTACAGTCTTGAGAGAAGCACTGCTGCCCCATGATAAAACTAGGATGAGGCATCAGAGACAAGTAGAGACGGCATTGTGTCTGGGGACATTTTCTGACATGCCGCTGACCTAGATGCTTTGTAGAGGTTTGCCAACTTGACATTAGGAGTTGATGTCAGGTCATGAGCTTAATGGATAAAGCCCTTTCTATTCATGAAGTCCGATTGTGGTGGGTGAGAGAGGTCATGTGCAGACAGCATATCTCATGGATCTCTTAATGAAGGAGTGTTATTAATTACACTTGTTAAGGGACGGTCCGTTTTACATATTTCATAGTATGTGTAATGTGCCTCTTCTCACAATGTTTTTCTTATATTTTTCAGGTGAGTGTTGTGTGATTTCCGGGCGGATGGGTAAGGCCAGTGTCTGGCAACCTTTTTAAAGGCAGTTTGATATTTGCCAAAGAGCACCAAGCATCCAATATACGAGTACAGACATATACGTGGTTTCACCGTGGTAATTTAGAACTAACCGCGTAGTGTATATTACGTTAAGGTATCGCAGAGTGAATACTTTCTATGGTACACGTATAATGCTGAGTATACTACCCTGGATATATACACAAGGAAGACCGTTTCGCTTGTATTTTTCCACAAAACGTGTAGAACCTGGCAGTATATCCGTATTATCACTGATGTAATGTTAAACGCCAAGAGTGTAATTTCCACTTTTGTTCCTGTAATCTAAATAAGATAAATTTCAGTGCAGTGATACTTGTCGGATATTGAAGTGTTTAAAACTCATTTTAGGTCTTGGTTGTGTACATGTCGAGGGCTGTTGTGCTATAACAACAGGATAGAACCTTTCAGCTTGCCTTGTACTGCTATTGTACAAAATTGATTTTTGAGGACTTAAAGGGTCACTTAAAAATACGGTGCATATCGAGCTACAGTCGCAGCTGCCGTTCTACACCTGCGCAATAGCACTGTGTGCTGGAGAGTGGGGGAGTGGCGAGTGGGAGTGGTGTTAGACAGCGTTAGATGGCGCAGTAGACAATACTTGTAAGTGGACGACATGATGTCATGATGGGAGGGTTACTGGTAGACTGGGCTTAGGGGAGGTATAAACACGACCTTCTACGTGCTGAATGACATCACAGTCTTGGTGGAAAACCCTTTAATGGTTTCTTAACGGCCATTGTCACTTTAAGTCAGGCGACAGAAAAATTCACATCAGTCAACAGCGAGTACTACCCTGTGGATTATGTGCCCCACTCTAAAGAATAGATTTGAATGTTTGGTTGAAGTGTTGACGTTGGAAACAGTGTTTTGTATCCATGGTTTTAACTGTCGTGTCTTTCAGTTTTGTTGTTTTTCAAAATCATCAATGTATATGTGATCAAGTGACAGAGGCCATCACATTACATGGCTTTTAACACCTTGGTCAATTCTTTGGCATAGAGAGGATCAAGTAAAGAGGTTATCATATTACATGACTTTGGAATTAGAACACTTAGGTCTACTCTTCGTCCTAGAGATGACTAAGTATCAAAAGCCATCGTATCACGTGACTATTGAGGAAGCAGACTCACTCTGATCAACATTTCCGGTAGCGATGACGAAATACCAGAGGTCATCACATTAAATGACAGGTCACTTAGCAGGCTGAACTCAGCACTTTGTGACAGAGAGGGCTGCATCATTATCTTAACAACAGAGATGACAAAGGAACAGAAGTCATGACATTACCTTGGCAGCACTATAGTACAGATATATGCTGGCGGAATCACCAACGAAATACTGAAATGATTGCATTCTCACATCATTAATAACAATATTATTGTCTGACTGTATAACCCTGATCTCTGAATGAACGCGTCATTATATCGCAGTTCCTTCAGGTTCCGTCCCTGACTCTCGGGGTTCTCACAGTTATTGCTGGATGATAACGCAATCCCATTGCCCCGTGTCCAGACACCACCGCGTATCCGCTGCCTACTATCTCCATGCTAACACCATAGTCGGCCTGATTAGGGAGACTTGACTGACAAGGACAAAGTCATGGCGGGGCCCGGACGCATTGCGCGCCGACACACCCCCGATGCTAGGCCTATGCTGATTGATGGCCGCCAATAATTCCATGAGAAAGGAACGAGCTGATTGGCCGATTGGTCTGCCCAGTTTGGGTGGATGTACTGGCCCTGGATTAGATGACTGGATGATGTAAGAGGTTGCCATTGCTGTGGTATGTGGAGGACACGGTGACCTTCGATATTAGTAGTATATAATGTATGATTGCTGTGCTCATTCATACATTATATGGTATAGATAAATATCCATCAGTTTGACAAATGAGTAACTTTACTTTCGTCTAGTATTTTGATAGAATCGTCCTTGCAGTCTTTCACTGGGCATAGAAGAAAGGATTTATTATCAATTTCGGCAAAAGATTGCGCCTCTCATGAGGCTCACCGTTACGTTTTCCTCGCTCACACGAACATTACGTGGTAAGATACATAAAAGCTCCATGCTTCGGTGCATGTCCCCGTTAAACCTTGGTAATTATTTGTGTTGTGCGATCTATATATCAGGTAATGAATTTTATGTACGGTGAAATTGCCTAGCCTTTGTACACTAGTGGCGTCACTAACAATATCAGTCACGCAAAACGAGCTGAAGCGGGTTTTATTGCTTCACAATATTGGATCTCAAAGAAATAAAGATTCTAAGAAGTTTCCTATTCAAATAAAAGACGGAAAGTTATAACAGCATTTTGTAAACAGTGTCACGAAAAGGACACCCCTTCTTTGCGATATGACAACATTGTGAAGACTGTGCATATACACACACAATATTGTATTTGATATGTATTAAATCCAGTCTGATACTTCAATTTCAGACTCAAACTTTATTGTCATATGGATCCTCTAATGTAAAGATTATGGCGACTAAATGAGACAAGAACCGAAATAATTGGAGCCATTAATGCAAGGACTAGAATTTATCATTAAAGTCTCCCCTATTAAAATTGATGATAGCAGATCATATGGTTTACGAGTTTAATGATGGTATTTGTGTGTGTTTAAAATTTAGTTTGTGATACTGACACTTTCAATTATCTTGATAATCACAACTTCTACAATGTTTAAACGTAGGCGTTCAGTAATAGGCGTGACCTTCATTAGAACACATAGTACTTGAGTCTCTGGTGGGTAAGTCACAATGGTAGCTTATTGAATGAAGCAGTAATTGTGTTGCTGTGCAATAAGCACATCATTACATAACGGGGAATATTACAACACACAGGACGGGTTTGGTCAGAATCATTATTAGGTCTGTGCTTGTTAGAGACTGAAGAGATGGTAAACCTCAAAGTTAGCATGAATACCTTTTCCTGATGTCAAGATTAATGATGATAAGCAACGGTGATAGCTGGAACGAGGCCTAATATTAATTGTTGTACTTGAACAAGTAAGATCTCACCGTCACGTTTGGAACAATATGTTATAGTCTCTTGACATCCATCTTGTAAACTGATAGAAATTACACGAGTAAAGGGCATAAAATATAGTTTGTATATTTCATATTAAGTTGAAAGTAGTTGGCAACATGTGGGGGTTTAACAACTTTTTTTTCAAGCCATCCTAGTGGGTATGATACAGGTTAGTATGACTGGAATCTGCATGAAGCAGGCTGAGGTGGAAGCTTAATGATGTAGGAGATCCAATGAGTACAATGTTCCCTATGATTGTGAGGAGCTCTTTATACAAATCACCAACCGAGCGTTGGAGTAATAGGACACAGACATTGACAACTCCATTTAACACTTTGAGGTGTAGTGGTACATATAATATTTCTCCCCGTCACTCTGGCAACTTCAAATTACCACTCCAGGCTACAAACATAATAATAACAGTTGAGTGGAGTGCCTGAGTGTGAAGCTGATATAAGCTACAGGGGACATTGTCTCCTTGTTATAGCATTATCGGTAACGACGATGTCTGGTATTAGTGGGGCTAGAGACCCCAACCCACACCTGAACATGAGCTCTTGTGAGTAGCTCCCACTTTTATCACCAAGGGAGGGTGTTTCTCTGGTCGCCGTGATTCGCCGGAGCTAAAAGCGCCCGGATAACTAGGTTCCTCCTTGTGGTGCCGTCTGTCCTGAGACGCCGAGTTACCGCCAGTCGCCCGCCACTCTCCTAGCACAGAAACCCTGCTCTTCTAGCACAGGTATTGAGCCCCGGGAATCTTGAGCAGAACGTGTATGTATGTGTGGGTGGGTGTAGAGAGAGGCTTCTGCCGGCCTGGCACGTGGAGTTGGTCGATGTTTTAATGTTCTACTCGGTAATTGATTTCCATTAACGGCTGATACACTCCATATCCTTTCTAAAAGTAGCGCTTCTATTTGTGCTCGTATATCGCGCGTCTGAGAGCACCATGCAGCCACGTCTTTTATTTCATAAGAGTGCCAGGAGTTCGTTATATTGCAAAACTGAATTAGAGTGCGAAAGTTCAGATTGCGATGACATAAGCTCTTAAAAAGAATTGTTAGTTATCACTAGGTCTGTCATATAGGGATGCATGTTTTCCCACAAATCATTGAATTCCGACATTTCATATACATCGGCAACACGAGACTGTATATTGATTCATAGCTATTTAGAATAATATTATAAACGATTCTTTTTAGAAGTGTTTTTTAAATTTCCGATTTTTTGCTCAGTCCCGACGTTCATCCCTGGTCATAACCCTGAAGAATTATATCTCTCATGCGGTAAATCCTAGTACGCTTTCCTTCAGGTTTCTCTCGCCGAGCCTGTATGTGTGTATCTAGGTCTTCTCTAGCACCTGTATACCTAGAGATTCGTGATGTGTCAGTGTTCTGGCGTCAGCTGTCTACGGGCCACCATACTCTCACCGTCTCAGGGGTCATATCGTACTCTACAACAGGGAGTGCTACTTTTCCTCCGGCTGCTCTGTGGGCGGTACTCTGTGGAAGCCGCCTTTGTTGAACACGTAAACTGATACAGAGTCTGAACGCTTGAAAATAGTAAGCTTTAGTGAAACTTGAATTCGATTTAGGAGAAAAATAGGAAAGGCTCCATAGGTTGGTTACATTTGATCAATTTCAAATCTGCTATTTTCCAGCCCGTTTCAAGCCGAAGTTAACCTTCGCTTTGTGTGAAACTTGATGGTTAAAAGTACAGAGAGCTGTATAAAAGAACTCGCTACAGTCACATTTATTCGAGGATAATCAATTTGATTCCTTTTCCTTTCATAGCCTCGCTACAAGGCTCTATCAAAATGTATATGCAACCAACTGAGTTAGAATTAGAAATTAAGTTGTTTTTCAATATTCCACATAATTATTAAGAAAAATCCTTTTGGATATGAATAACGCACACGATGACCCTGTCGAGGTTATCTACGAGATCCTCCACACATGACTGACTACATATATCGATAGCTGCAGGCCAGAAGGCTATGTAAACGTCACCTCGCGGAGAGGAGGCGGTGGTGAGGGATGGTAGGCATGGAGAGTGGGTCTTTGTGGTCCAGATTCACAGCAACCTCCTCGCCACCAATACACGCACCCATACATCAACGCCCGCCTCGCAGCCTTACCGCTATTCACAGCTTATTTCTCTGACATGCTCAGAGGATCAGGGAAGATTAACCAGATGTGTGTCTGCAGTGAGTGATTAACACTGCGGCCTACGTTCACATGGGTGGCCACTGACCACTGGGAAAGTGACCACCGGGTGCCCATCCCCGCCCGCCCACTGGCGCAACGTGAGACCGGGCAGTTGTTTATGCAGGCGGTGGAGGGCGGCCAAACAGGCACCTGAAGGGCGTTCAACCTGCGGCTCGGGGCTACGTGTGTTGAGCTGCTCGGGGCTGCTCGCTACCGGCTCCTCACTAAAGTCCGTCTTCAGGGGATCATCGCTCAGTGTCCGCTCGCTCCACCCTCAGGCCCCTCCTTACCTACATACACATATACACACCCAGTTACCCCCACACATTAGAGGAATGCTCTTTGGCCTACATACATGTGTTCACCTAGAATAGCAAATTATTGTTCAGGTGATGGTATTACCGTTGGACTAGTTGAATGGGGATGGCGGGTATTAACCCATGCCCTCTATTTCCTCAATGCCCTAGGGGAATAGAAATAAAAGAGACCGTTTTCTAATTCAGAAAATCTGTTGGAGACGTATGGTATGGTAAATGTAGGTGGGCAGTAATAAAATGCATACTACTTACAACTATTAATGCACTTACGAATTCTATATCCGTTGCTTGTGAATTGATAGTTCATTGCCAATGATAACTAAGAAAGTCACCTGTATTTATTCTTCGCCTAGAAGGTAGTTATCACTCCGCTACTTTGTGAGTATTGAAAGAAGAAAATACAAGTAAAGTCCACACCCCGTATGACGAGCGAGTTTTAGGCCGTTGGACCTAATGTGCAAACAGGCAAAGTAACTCGCCTCTGAGTGAATTAATAGTGAAATGATACACCTGAGGTATATTTTAGATATCAAAAGGGGTGAATCACAACTAATTTGACAATATAGTGAAATGAGAAGGGAATGAATCCAGATCCCCACAGGAGTTCATTCATCGAGTTTGTTCCGCCCGACGACTCGGGGATCACTCTCCCAGCACACACACGGCTCAGGAGATCAGGCTCCAAGCACACTCATAGGCGGAACAGACTGACTTGTCTTTCTTTACGCTATCAGGCGTATTCTGGAGAGATATGGACTACACTTAAATGTTTCTATATGAAATGCTGAAAACCATCGCTGTAGGTTTGCATATATAGCGCTAAACCACATCAGGCTTAGATTGAAAACGAAACTAGCTAGTTTATTTTAAGAAGAAAAACCTTTGAATAACCCACCTCAAATGACCCTTGCTAAACCCATAACAGCAACATATACAGAAAAAGAGTTAAAGAAAATAGTTATAGGTTGCATGAATCCCCAAGCAATATCATTGAATTGGTATTTGTGTAATCAGCCTCGTAACCATTAAAATACAGTTCCTACCAACAGATTCTATTCATTGGATGACCCTGTTATTTGATCACCTTGCTGACTCTCGTATACATCCCTAGTTCTAGAAGCTGCCAGGCGGAGAACAACACATTCCACGAGGTCTCGGCGTGTTCGTCAATTCAGTGCCTGTTTTGCCGCACCATCTAACCTCTGTCAAGGACAACTCGAGTTCCTGCCGCCAATTCCTTTCCTCCTTTTAACAAGCCGGCCACTTGGCGTTTATGTCGGCTGAGTGATTGGTGAGGGGTGGCGGGCGGGCGCCGGGGCTGGCCGCCCGTTCTGCTGCCAGCTGCCGCGCCGACTGCCTAGACGCCGTCTACCTGCCGCCCCAAGGCCATCCCACGTCCCCCAGTTGCGATTTATTGGGCTCTCTGTCTCCACCTCCAGTGGTTTTAGGTTTATGGGGCTGGGGATTAGAATATATCGTTGATAATGCCAAATTCAATGTAGTAGGTAGATGGAAATCCTCGCCTATGCTGTAGTCAAGTTGCTTACTCTAAGAATAAGGTAAATTTTTAGCTCTACGAGTGTCCATACCTGAGGTAGTATTAAGTGTTTTAAGAATATACCCAATCCACATCATGAGAGGTTTTACGGTAGTCACTACCAAGATTGTACGTAAATCTTAATCATAGCAGCCCAGTCTGTGCTTACGGTACTTAACCACATCCTTGCACAAGGAGTCCAACTAGCACTGCAGGGGTTATAAACGTCTTCAAACGGAAACCATTCGTAAGATAAATCTTTCACTGATGTAAGGAAACCAGCGCGATGCAAGAAATATAGGCATAATGAATTACAAGCCACCCAGAGAGAGGGTAAATGGATGGCAGTGAAATTCGTCGGGGGAGAACTGGTTCAAACTTGTTGGGTCGTTATGTGATCTAAGTTGAAGCGCCAGTGTTATACCGCCAACTATACACATGATTAATTCCAATTTCAGCTGCTTGAAGAATTGGAGTCTGTACTTAACGTTTGATCCTCACTGAGCAGACTCGTGTCTTCTACCTCTCGTCTGGAGGGTAAGTGGGCACAACCTGCGGGTCGATACGAGGGCTGGCGTCGTGCGTGTGTGCGGGCAAACGGCCGTTATCTGAGCCCCCAGTGTGAGGAAACAGGGTGGAGGTAACCGCCCGACCTCTGTACCTACGTCAATGGTCTGTGTTAGTACCTGGTACTGGTTGGAGGTTGGCCTGAAGTCCATTTACTAGGAGCATAGTCAGTGTTCGAGACGTGTTGCAGGTGCATGGAACTCAGAGGCAGGTGTCTATATCGTCTTTGGATCAGTATAGGTGTCGGGTCCGTGTTTTTCAGCTTTGGGTTCAGAGACAGGTCTGTTTTTCAGTCTTGGGTTCAGAGTCAAGCTTGTTTGTCAGCTTTGGGTTCAGAGACAGGTCTGTTTTTCAGTCTTGGGTTCAGAGTCAAGCTTGTTTGTCAGCTTTGGGTTCAGAGACAGATCTGTTTTTCAGTCTTTGGTTCAGAGTCAAGCTTGTTTGTCAGCTTTGGGTTCAGGGACAGGTCTGTTTTTCAGTCTTGGGTTCAGAGTCAAGCTTGTTTGTCAGCTTTGGGTTCAGAGACAGATCTGTTTTTCAGTCTTTGGTTCAGAGTCAAGCTTGTTTGTCAGCTTTGGGTTCAGAGACAGATCTGTTTTTCAGTCTTGGGTTCAGAGTCAAGCTTGTTTGTCAGCTTTGGGTTCAGGGACAGGTCTGTTTTTCAGTCTTGGATTCAGAGTTAGGCTTGTTTGTCAGCTTTGGGTTCAGGGATAGGTCTGTTTTTCAGTCTTGGGTTCAGAGTAGGACAGGTCTTTTTGGCATCCTTTGCCTCCTTTTGGACCACAGGTCAATATACTAACAGAATCCTCTCAAAGTAGAATCCATGGCATGCCGAAATCTAATGAACCTCATGGGTACCTTGATATCGCCACCTCTTGAATCTTTTCAGAGGACTTAGATGCATTTTCTTCTCTCTTTTTTTTTCATGATGCCTGATGAGCTGCAGCAAAATCTCGTACATACCACAAACAAGGACCCCCTTGTAAAAACTTGGGCATTAAATGCCCATACACAGTAAACATCAATTTGTTGCTGCAATATCTTGGTTACTGGGATACAGTGGAGTCGTTGTAGTGATGCTTGTTGTCATACATGAGTGATGTCACATCCATGAGCACGCCATGGTTACGGCGACGGTTGAGAATGTTTATGCTTTCACTTCAAGGTAGCATCTCACTGGGGACAGACCTCTCTGTACTATATAAAATATTGATCCACTATCTTGGAGACTTATATACAGTCATTTGACCCTCTGCCAGGCACATCTACATGTAGTCAAGTCTATGACTGCTGTCCTGCAATCCATAGTCAGGCAAGTCTATGACTATGTGTTGACATTCAGTCCACTGTGGGGTCTATAACTATGCGTTGACATTCAGTCCTTAGCTAGGTCTATGACTGTGTTATCATTCTCTCCCAAGGTCTATGACTGTGTTGTCATTTAGTCCACAGTCAGGTCTATGACTGTGTTGACATTCAGTCCATAGGTCTAATGACTTTGAGTTGACATTCAGTACATAGTCAGGTCTATGGCTACTTGTTGTCATGTAGTCCACTTTCGAGTCTATGACTATGTGTTGACATTCAGTCCATAGATCTAATGACTATAACTTTGAGTTGCATTCAGTACATAGTCAGGTCTATGGCTATGTGTTATCATTTAGTCCACACTCAGGTCTATGACTATGTGTTGACATTCAGTCCATATTTCTATTGACTATGACTTTGAGATGACAATCTATGATTCAATACATAGTCAGGTCTATGGCTATGAGTTATCATTTACTCCACTGTCGGGTCTAGAACTCTGTGTTGACATTCAGTCCACAATCAGGTCTATGACTGTGTGTTCTACTGAGGTCCACACACAGTCAGACCCATGTGTCTCAGTGCAGAACAGTTCTGTGTGTACCACGGCCCTCTCTCTGCCCGCCCAACCAACACGCAAACACACGATCCATCAGGCGTGTGGCCGGCTACAGTTGACCAGCCCGTCACTGCCTCCCCCCAAATGGATGCGCTTCTCCGCCTCCCGCCCTAATCGTCAATCATCACGAAAGATATTCAAAAACGAGCCGCACTCCGCAACCCTCCCTGATAGCAACCATCCTGAAAGCGCTCCTGTGGAATTATTTCGTTCCCCGAAGGACCCCGGATCGATTTCTTGAGTGAAGCGGCCACCCTGGCCGTTAGGAGGTAAATAAATACACGTGTATGCTGAAAAATAAAGTGATCTGAATTCAGTTCAGCCGACAAGGTCGCTGCTTTCACGAGGTATGAGTTATGGATACGGGTTTATGAGAGAGACAGGAAGGCATGGCTGCTGGGTTATTTTGGGATCACAACGTTGTGTTAGAGATTACATTTTTCGTTGGCATTAGGCGTAAGGAGATCGATATTGAACGTTTGATGTTACCTACTGGAGGCGGTCACCCTCCCCAACACGCCCCGTGGCTTTACCTTGCCCTCCGCTCGACGCCCCATAAGGGAAAGGTGCTTACAAGTGATTGTTGTTCTTTCACCGACATCACACACAGATACACCTGAAGGCACTGCACGCTCACACATACACACACAGGTATCGAACTGCTGGCTTCACTGCACACTTTGTTCGAGAGACTGAAGAATTCCTTTCTCCTCGATTAAAATGTATACTGTTCACTGCTGAAAGTCCGGAAGGGAGATTCAATAAATTGACAGCAGTGATCTCGAAGCGAAATTAATTTGCCTGTATATATATATATGTGTACACGAGACGTTAAAAAATATTGGCCCTACCTGTTTATATGTAGGTTGGTGATATAAGATCGCAGATGCCCGATATCACTCTGGATGGGGTAGGTCCCATAAATTGCAGCCAGTATTCATACTGTGTGGATTAGAGGCCTGCAGTGTGGGATTGGGAGTTACCTCAGTAATTAAGGCACTGCACTCGTAACCCCAAGGTTATGGGATTTAGTTCATATCCCAAAGCAGCCACTTTTCTCCTTCATCCCTCCTCAACGGTGGTAGACTGACTGCTATATCAAAGGCCAGTCATTCTGTGCCATGTTAAAGTGCTGTGAAAACTAGAAGAACTCTCACCTTAATAAATGTGTAGCGGTAAGATTTCTACTTAGATTCTCATAAATTCTATTACCATCCAACCAAAGTAAGTAATGGAACATATTGGACGTTAAACTTCCCGAGCAAACCAACCCGCAGTGTGAGGGCGCTGCCGTCGACGTCCGGTAACATGACAGCCACTCACGAGTTTGTCAGATGTATGAGCAACTCATAGACACACATATCACCGTTGTGGAGTTCTCACTGACTCCTACCGAAATTGCAACACTCAGAAAGACTATGGCATGATGTAGTATGCATTGATTATAAAACTACACAGGAACTTAATTTGACCTTCTCGAATTTAGAGTATGCAGCTTTTAGGCACTGATTGTGGAGTTAATGATGTGCATGCCCTCAAGTTACCGGTTTTAATTACAAATCGAAATAGATTTAATCACTGATATACCATTGAGGTTTGGCAACGTTTTTTGCCGTGGGCTTTGTAAACAGAGGGGTCATGGCAACCTATCTCCAACTTAGTCCAATTAATACAAAATTATGCATGAATCGCCATGGTTTTTGGTAATGCATTGTTGGAAAAAAATCTTCCCCATGCAAATGCTAATCTCTATAGCTTGCAGGCGGCTGTTAAAGACCCATTAAGACGGTGTCACAAAATTCAAATTTCACCACACTAAAAGAGGCTGGCAGAGTGATAGGGGGAGTTGGCATATGTTGGCGGTCGCTGGGAGCGTCAGGTAAACCGTCACTGGAGCAAAAAGGAGGCGGCGTGTCGCGGCGTGCAGCCCGGGGCGGGCGCGGCACGAGCGGCGCCTTAATGAGACCCGGGCGCCGGTGTCACCGCGGGCCACTCGACGCTGACAGCCCGAGACGTGCGCCCTGACGAGCGCGGCTTTCTTTTGGTTCACCGCCAATCACTTAGATCTGTCTGATTAGGGTTTTGTTCTCGTGTGTGTTGACAAGAGATACAGAGGAACCCGAGCAATGGTTTCTCCTCTTCATATTGATTCGCTGAAGTATGGGGGTTGATATTTGATAAGGGATTGATTCGCACCAGCATTGGTGAGAATGGATAAGTGTGTAGGGGTGTCTGTTGGGGGGGGGGGGGGGGGGGGCATGATCTATTTCAATATCTCACATGTAAAGACTGTACCAACTACTTGCTCTTAAAACCCCAAATATTCAGTTACTCTATAATTGCACTTTGGGGAAAAGTACATAAAATCTTGCATCCGTTCTTGTTAGGACTTAAATCAGCCATATTTTTAATCCATAAAATAAAACATAGGGTGTGACAGTTGTGGACAGTCACCATACCCTACAATTGATTATGAGTTCCCTTCGCCCTCACCCCCTACCTAACCGACACTTGCCCCACATTATGCTTGACAGTACATGTATGTACATCAGTCCATCACTGTCAGTCATATTCTCAGAAGGCAGCTCTCCATGTCATAAATAAATATCAGTTCGGCTCGCTTTTCATTTACCTCAAGAGTCTCTACAAAAGATGGATTTCGTGAAAGAGCTCGAGAACTGACTGTAATTGTATTTATATTTACCGAAATTGGTGCTGATCATGTGGCAATCCCTAGGGAAGAGCTTGACACGCCGTATAGACGGCGGATAAGTGATATGTTTTTGTCAGAAGGTTTACAGTGAGTAAATGGCACGAATCGAATAACATCTAAAGGTCATGGTCAAACTCAAATGTTAAAATTCAAATTATGGTCTGCTGAGTAAGAGCGACGTTCTGTCAGGCGAAGTGGTCCTTTAAATATCCGGCGAGGGAATGTGTCATCCGACTAATTTGAACCCCGGGAGCTAGAGGCACGCTGGATTGGGAATAGGGTGTGAAGATCAAAGGTTTTCACACCTCCTTGAAGAAGGAGGTAGAATTAGATCATAGAATGGACGGTTATCTTCCCATTTAATATAGACTACAATTTAAAATGTTGACACTATTGCCTCAGGTTTAAGTAATTACTTAGCTGGGTTTTTTTAATTATTAAAGCCTTGTTAGATTTAGTTTGGATTTGAATGTTAATAGTGTGATTGTTACCTCTTGAATCAAAGAGGAAAAATATTCGTTTTCTTAAACTGTGTACAACCAGAGTAAAATTCAGCAGCGATGTAGAAAGAAACACGACTCTCGTTTTGTAAAAGCTGAGACTCGGGTCAAAGTGTAAAGTTTGGTCGGCTGATTCATCTAAAACGTTCATTTAACTCACTAGCTTAAGACACCTGACACATCCAGTAGCCAAGTATACTCTGTTATAAATAGCATTTAGAAACTCACACGAATACGATTTACTGTATCACTTTAGGGACTGGACATTTTCCAAAGATAGCCCGAAATAGAATCTCTAAGTGGAGCTTTTGCTAATTTATATTCCTTTTGGTAGATTAAGAGCGCAAGAAGGGGATTTAGAAGTACTATTGTAATGTTTGTTTTTGAGTGTCATCAGAGATGCTAGATCTTGATATCAACAGCTAATGGCTAAGTCAATTTATTTAATGAATTAAAAGTCCAGAAACATATACTACACACTAAAAGAAGTACACATGTACCAAACTGAAAGCAGGTCAGTGCAGCAGACCTGCCACATTGTCCTTTGGGAGATTTAACCAAAGTCCGATCCGACTTATCGCAAATGTCTTGTAAATATATTTCATGTCGTCAGAGTCTGTCATCTATGACCATGATAAGTAGTCCTAGAGTTACCGTAGAATGGCCGGTACACTCAAGGCCTCACTGTAGGACTTGGACATAAGAGGGTGGTGTGTTGGCCACACTCCATCCTTCTCCATAGCGGGGGAGTTGACACTGTTGTACTACGCTCTTAATGAAGCAGCCTGCAGGTGACTTTGACGTGGCCAACGACAACACCCTGGTGCCTGTGCCAAAATGGTGATGCTGTGAATAGCGTGCACATCGAGGACAACGCCAGCTTAAACCTTAAGAGCTGTGTTATCTCACCCAACACTGGATATATGATACCTATCGTGTTGAGAGTCAATGTACTTTATGCAGCAAGGGATTTATGTTAAACCCTTAGGCTACCACCCAAATTTGAAAGTATATGATATGCAGTTATGTTGCAAAAGATGTTTAGATAAACATTAATATGCTTTTTTGGGTTAGGCTCACATAACCAACAAACACCAGAATCATGTATTCATGGTTTTTTTTATTTTAAGTTGGAATTACATTCTGATATATTGACACGTTTTGGCTATTTATGTTAGCCTTCACCAGTTTACACTATCTATCTGAGTAAGATGTGCATGAGACCAAAAACCCGTCCTTGAAGAGTTAAACTTAAAAGCTCAACTCATCCACAGTACAAAAGCGAACACTCCCGCGAGATCTTGGGACCCTTCCCGCAATTGTCTTGTCTGTTCAACTGACTGTTTAATAGCCTCAAACCGGACTCAAGTCTTAGAGAGGTGTGTTGGTTGTCTCAGGACCACAGTGGGTTCTATCACTAATGGTTTAGCCTACTTAATGGGTTTTAATGTGGTATTTATCGAGTGGCTGTCTACAATAGAAGATCCAGATAACGAGTGCACTGTAATGTGTCGACATTGTACCCCAATCCACCCGAATTGGTTCGATTTGCAAATCTTCCAACTTTCCAATGACACATTTCTTAATTTGCATGTGTGACAACTAGGATCCCATGCATAATTCTGGAGAATTCTATCCGGCTCTAACTATATGTCTGACGGTGTCAATAACAGTATAGCACTGTCCTACCTTAATTGGCCCATCTAATTATTTGGATTACTTTTCGCAATGTATTTACAGTACTCACGAGAGCTAATACATTACATGCCTGTGTCGAGGCACGAAACCTGATATTGTCAGAGCACTGCAATCCTCATCGATCCTGCCGTGCACAGAATCGGAAAAAATATCACTAAAGAGTCTGTGTGCTATTGATTCTGGCTCCGATCCTCTCATTTCTGTTTTTCCCCTCACACCCCATCTCCCTCAGCGATCCGTGTGCTGGTGTGCAAAGTATCTTTTCTCTCAGGATTCTATACCACCTCGGGTATCCATAGAGGACATACAGCTTGCCTGTCGCTGTACGATGCCCTTGAATACTGATACCGTTGTGCACCAATCTAATGCTTCGTTAGAGGCATACGATATCACAGAATAGAAGTGTGCTGTACGAACTTCGCCATTGATCGGTCCAGAAATAATTCAACAATATATTAGGATTTTTATTCATATTTTCGTATTCTGCCAGTAATACATCCAGTACGACTTAGATGATGACGTCCTCTTTGCCTTTCACTTCCACGTCTCCGAAGAGTACACTCCGAGTTCATGTTGAAAAATTATGTCAATCTTTCTGCAACAGGTTGGTGTACGCTATGAAGGAATGTTGCTGAACACTAGTGACTAACATTATATGCCCTGTATGATAAGAGATTATGTGCATGTTTCTAGGTTGATATCCTGGACTATATTGTCTCCACGATAGCAAGTGGAAATAGTGATTGGAGGGAGAGCAATGAGTAAAGGAATGAATAAATGATACGCCTATAATGGTAAAGTTAGACGTGACGAAGGTTGCGCTGTAGCATCTATGACTCACTCGAGCCAACGGCAGAGCCTCCTAGTGACGTCAGACTGAGTCACTGACGCCCGGCGCCCGGACCAGTCAACAGGTGTCCGTCGCCACAGTCAGGTACCCCGCCCGCCCGCCCAGCCGCCCGCCCGCCCGCTCGCACGCCCAGCCGCCCGCCCGCCCGCTCGGTGGGTCACCGTCCCCGCCCGTCACAACCTGCAACACGTCCGGTACCTCTACCGGTGCTCGCATATTGCTTCTCTTTGACAAGACCTGGCACCATTGGCTCCATTGTGCTTCCGTGCGATACACCGCGGCCATCTCCGGTGAGACGAGACAATACAGTCGCTGGAGGTGTATGTGTGACGGCTGGCTTTGTCTGGTGATGCTGTGGTCACACTGTAGCCACTCGGCGCCAGGTGATGAGCGGCGAGGAGTGACTGTAGACAGGACTCACAGAGTGGTGAATCACACTGCCTGCCTTGAGGCGCCTCGCCTGCTGCTGTAGACGACCAGCATGGCCCGCGGCTATCTTGTGACACTAAAGGTTGACACTGCCAGCACAGACGCCACCCAGGACGGCAGCCACACCAGACGTGGGCCACAAACCACCGTCCTGCTGAGAGGTCCAGCTTTGTCCCGCCCATAATGGAGGAGCATGAATGGCTGCAGTAACTTCTACAGCGTCACTGATTGGATCATAACATGCTAGATCACATCTCTGTGGAAGGCGGCTATCGCCGGCAACTCTACCTCTTCGTCATCATCAAAACTTAATGGCAGATACTAACACCTCATCATCAGCATCTACACCTCTGTATCACAATTTGCGTCTGTATCACCAAGACCTCATCACAGCTACTGAAACAGTCATCAGCATCTCCAGTTACACCTCTGTATCACAAAATGTGTCTGATGATTATCACCGAAACCCCATCACAGATACTAACACCTCCTCATTATCTACACCTCTGTATCATAAATTGTGTCTGGTGATTATCACCAAGACATCAACTCAGATACTAAAACCTCATCATTTTCTACACCTTGGAATCATAGATTAGATCTGGTTAACATCATTCTGAGCTTATCTCACCTCTGACTTCCTAATCACCATTTACACCTCGTGGACACCATCACTGCTTGCACCTCATCACTCGCCTTATCCTTATCACTGCATACACTAAAGAGGGAAGAATTTAATTCATCGACTGACTCATCTTCGACCACACCTTTTATCACTCCTCACACATTTTCCTCACGAAGTTTGCTTGCCTTGTTGGACCTCTCACATGCCTCGAACTATCACTACACTGCCTCCTCACTGCACCTCAGACATTTCTTCCCCATAACCTGGTAGCCAGAATTGCCTCAATAGTGCAGAAACCACTTCACTAGCCATTCATGGATCGTTCCAATTCCTAGAATTTCATGCCGCCCATACCTCAGTCAAACCTGTGTCACCCAGTCTATAAGACTGCCCCAGTCATCACAAATCACCACCATAAATGAATTACCAACAGAACTGTTTTAACGTTACTGTTGGTATCACCAATCAGAGCTACCGAGCTACAGAGCGATTTGCTACCTTGACCTCGTCGCCACTGCACCTCGGTTAAGGTGGTCGCCTCCACCAGCACCTATTCACTGGTAATGCCAAATCCAACACATCCTTCAGGACACTTGACCTCGAACTAGTACGGTCCTGCTCGAGGGATCTGGTATTGGGTCGTGATTTTTGCAATCTTTATCGTGTGTTTATTCACGTGAGTGTGGAGAAGCCGTCTGGCCCGCAGGAGAGAACAGAGGGGGTGATGTGCGGGCGTGTCGGTCGTGGAGGCTATTACTGCCCTGCTTCCCTTCTACCCGCACCACCACAAGCAGTGGGCCAGCTGCGCCCTCCGCCCGCCTCGACGAGACCACGCTGATTGGTTCCTGTGTGCAGACATTAGGCAGATTGCCTCGGAAATATAATCTCCTTTTCAGTAGGAAAATAATGTAGTGAGACGGACGGAAATCTCCTGCCGCTGACCTGCTCGTGCAGCCCGACCTGCCTCGTAATGACAGCGGGCGGAAAGAGACGCAACTTGTCGACGTCTCCGAGTTACACGCGAGTTACACGCGAGTTACACGCGAGCAGATCGTTCCACGAGAAATCACCCAGAGCGCGCACAGTCCAGAGACCCAGCAGTGTTTACAAAGCCAGTGTGCACAAAGGCAATGCGTACAAAAGCAGCGTATACAAAGGCAGCGTATACGAGGCAGCCTATAGAAAGGTGGTGTGTACAAGGCACATGCGCCTGGACTGCGAAGCGGTGAGTAGGTGACTGTAGGTGGTATCTAACATCGCCAAATCGAACCTTGCTGAGTGGATCAACGTCTTGTATGGGAGTAGGGTTATATTGAGTTCACCATGGCCTTATGGAGTTGGTGCACGAACTTGTCGGATGGCTGGACAGAGCTGCCGTCTCCGGACACCTCGGATAAGGCTCGCCCTGCAGGTCTGAGCACTCTGCCCAAACTGCTCCAGAAGTGTTTGCCATTTGTGGAGGAGGCAATCGTCAGCTGCAGGTTAGAGATGCAGGAATCAGTGTCTAGGAGTTCCCGATAACAACTCTTGCGTTTAGATATCAGTTTAATGGTTTTTTCGTCCTATATCTAGATATCTGTTCAACTTGTTAATGATTTGAGAGTGGTAAATAAGCTTTAGTTTCTAGAGCATCAAGATGCCTCAGTCAGTTAGAATGGCCGTAATAAGGTATGATCAGTTTGAAATGATGCCATGGAACATGATACACAAATTATTGTATACAATAAAATACATGGTTTGAGTGCTTTTGTGTTTTGTGATCGCCGAATAAAACGCGTCTTAGCCCAGCATTGGTAGGTGTGACAAATAATTGGTCTCGGATGGGTGATGATACTGATGAAGTATCAAGTGTGATATCAGTTAATTGCAACATTATAAAGGGAACTAAGTTGCTCCCAAAGTTTATTGTCACTTTGTTTTGATCCGCTCTCTATATTCTGTGACGATTTTCTTTAGTTAATTTTTATTATGTTTTATGTTTGCAGGAAGACACGTAAGAAAGAAAAGGACTGCGGAGTAGCATGCCCGGAAGAATACAGACCATACCTCGAAGAAGAGTCCACACATGAGAAAATTACAGACACAGACTTAGACAACTTATGTAGGTTACCCCCCGGCCATGACAAAAATGAGTGGCTAGCGACACATAGTAAGTCATTTAGATATTTTAACAATATAAAATGTTCCATAAAATTTGAATGGAATATCATTTTCTTCTGAGTGATTTATAATCAAAGTATCTGATTTTCATTCATGTTTTTCGTGGATACTTGTACGTCAACTAAATATTATCTATGTCTGATAGTTCATTTGTTTTATATATTCAGTCTGCTTAGAGTCTTAAGTGTCATCAAAATGTAGATATTTCTATTTTGAGTTTCGAGAGAGAATACTGATGTACAAGTTTTGAATGAAACCTTAATTGCAAGCTGTTTGAGGTTTTGGGTGACAATTATGTTCCTCAAGTATAATAAATGTTCAGTATACTGATTGCTGACACTAATTTGCTTGATTTGTCTTACCTTCCAGCGATCTCATTTTTCGAGCATGTAAACTTGATGTATGGTACGATATCGGAGTACTGCACGTCCACAGGTTGCTCGGCAATGAACGGACCCCGTAACGTGTAAGTAAACTCATTCTTCACAGTTTAATCACAACGTACGGCTTGATGCCTCTCTAGTCAGAGAAAAATGTCGTCTGCTGGCTGTAGGGACCATATTATATTATACCGCATTATAATTAGTAAAATAATCCATTTGAATTACATACGATGACAGAACCTGTGGTGTCGGAAAATTATCTTATACAGCTACAACATGAAAACCGGGCGCTTTAGATTTAAACAGTTATATATAAACAATAAGATGAAGGAAATGTCCATTCGGTGGATGAAACGAGACTGAGTTGCCTATATCGCATCACCATTCACGCGGTGTACCGCGTTATTCCGGTTATCACGTGCCTTAAAGAGTATAACGAGACAATAGACTTGACGTGCCTCGTGTTTTATTTCTCTCCGTCCTCGTTGCTATGCCCGGCGCTTCTGCGTGGGTACCGAGGGGGTTAATGACCCCACGGCCCGGGCGCCCACAACACCCCAACCACTGTGTCCCGTTGCCAAGAGATGTTTGACGAAGACCATATAACCCTGCGTGAATACAATATGAAAGCGGGAGACAATAGCAGCATATATACACGATTTGACGCACATATATCATCTGAAATACTGACTTAGATGTTCTGTGAAATAATAAAAAAAAAAAAAAAGGACAGTATGTCCAAATTCACCTGTTCGTTCTCGATTGGATAAATCATCCAGCATATCGCTACAATGTGAAAAGAAAATGACCATAAGGATGCTTTTAAATGCTGTAGTTTTCTTATCAGATGTGGGGCTTTTTGTTGATTAGAGGTAGCGATAATAACATTGAGATAAACGTGTCTCAGATGGAACTGAAAGTGGAAGCTTTCTCATCATGGTGCATGTGTTTTACCAGCACTGGAGCCGAGGTTCGTTAAACACCGCCACATGCAGTATATATTCAGCCTGCCAAGTCTGACGCCATCCGAGTAAGCTGAGATATTGGGCAATTCAAAGAGAAGGAGGGAATATGTTATCTTTAATTTCCTGGTTCACTGACAAAAAAAGATACAAAGGACGTCTGAATTGAATTGATTAGGTTTTAAAACCTTCCCTTAAAGGGTATGGTATATGGGCGGATAAAAAGATTTGCTGATCCAGCTTTAATCGCCCTGGGGATTATTGAGTGAAGCACCTGGACGGGCCCGCTGTTAGGCTTAGGACCGGACAGTCGCTGGTTGGAACTCACTGGAATCCCCCGGGGAATTTCCTTAATGTCAACCGCATCTCTCCGACTGATTAAAAAAACTTGCGCTCATTAACGGTCACCGGGGAGCGCAGGTCTAGATGAACAATTAAATCCATTCCCCTATAGTATCCGATCCCCCCGCCCCTACATAGACCATCAGTGATGTTTTTTTATATTATTATATGAAGATTGAAATCTTTCAATTTACAAATAGATTTAGTCGCAAACATTCTAAGATGTATGCCGAATGAATTTAATTTTAAGGTAAGATTTCATTTACGATATTGTGGACCAATCTTCTTACGTTAATCAAAGTATGGGTTGTAAATAAATCCCAGCAGGGTTCCCTTCGGTGATGGACCAAAACACCACTCAGACCTCATCTCTATGCTGCTAGACCGGTGACACCGGTTTCATTACGACCACATGACTTCCCAGATGAACCCGGAAAACAGCAATGGACATTTAATCAGTGTAATAGCCACCTGATTAAGTGTGGAGTTTTTGTGACGAAGCAGAGTTGGTTCTGAGTCTCAGATGCTGCATGTCAAAGTGAGACAAAGATGACTGATGAGGCTGCTGTGATGTATCCACGATATCTTATTCCCGCTGTTACATAGTATAATGTCACCGTATACGCTGGGCAACGCCTTATTCTACCAACTGAGATGGATGAAATTCACAATCGCGTCTGGGAGTGACATTAACCATTTAATAATGTGCCACAAGAGAATAAGAATAAGAGTTGTGTCAGTTCAGTCTGGCCAGGCAGATTGTATGTGGTGTGCATCAATAACGTGACGTTGATTTTTGTCTGCGCATTAGTTTTCACGTGTAGGATGTGTTTGTGTGGTTTTTTTGTTCCTCACAGAGACAAACGCATGAAAAGAATACTAATGAAGCATTAAGAGGCATGATGTAAACTATAGCCGCGTGCTGACAACAGAGAAATATCATAGGACGGTGACGCGACAGTGACGCACCTCCCGGACATAGCACTCATTGACCCGCCTCTCCCACCTTTATAGTCACCTCACTCCCCACTACACACACACAAGTACTCCACTCTCCACACGCAGGCGGCGAGACTTCAGCCAGATGACGCATCCAATCACAGACCCCCGCCCACGGTGTACAAGAAAGGGAGGTAGAACTCTCGAGCCGATCTGATAAAGTAAGGCAGGCACGGTATGTCTTAGAGGAGTCAGCTGCCTTTGTTAAAAGAAGAATTGCTCCGACGATATAATCTGGTCGTAGCTGGTGTAGCAGCTCAGTTCAGCTCAAATACGCAGTGAGGGTGCAGTGAGGTGCTCCAGTTACACTGAACAGCTCACCGTAATGCACATCAATATGAACCAACTGTAAAAATGGTCTTCTAGTGTGTAATTTATGCCCTGGTAGTTATCGCCTCAAACACGATACATTATACCCTAATGTGTCGGTATAGTCTCCTGCCATATGAAGCCCAATGCACCAGCAGCTGGACTTATTTTAGTATTATGTATACTCATGGCCCTAGGGGATCACTACCTGTTCGTATCATACTTATCTGTAATAGTATTACATATCCTATAGCCTGTAGCTCCTCAGTGAAGAAGCCGGCTGTGTATTGATATACACATACCCTGCCCTATAGAGATTACTACCTCTTAACATTATATATATTCCCCATAGCAGTGACCCATGCTCTATTAGCAGACTATTGACGAGAGATGGGATGCTGAGTGGGTCTTCTTTGTTTCTTGTATTTGCTTTGATCAACATCTATTGTCTCATACCACAATCACTAATGAAAAGCTCCCCACCACCATCCATTGAGAGGCCATAGATCTCCCTGAGTTGTTCTTAGTTAATCCGACTCGGCTGTGTGTGTGTGTGTGTGTGTGTGTGATGGGGAGACTGTAACACCATATTGAGGGTAACCTCTCACCTCCCTCGCCAGGAACATTCGTGGGAGTCCAGGCTGCAGAGGCGAGGCAGGGAGGCTGGGTGGGGTGTGCTGGAAGTGAGGGATGTTCGTATGGATGCATGTGTGGCTTTGAGAGTCTCGTCGACCGGTCGGGTATGTTGGCTGTGGTCCTTCATGTTGGCGACTGGAGAGGGTGTGGAAAGTGCACATGCACGAGGCAGCTAATGAAGCGTACAGGCCAACCAGCCTGAAAACCGAGTTAACAAGGGGACTTTAAACACACCAGAAGTACTCGTGCACCGTAAGTCAAGGTCCGGTGAACCAGTTGGCAACAGACGGTGAACATGTGAGACGTCAGCAATATGAAAGTTCAGAGCTTCTTTTTTTTTTTGCTTTTTTGTCGACTGGGTCAAGAATTTTAAGGTTATAATAACCGGAAACGACCGGTTCACAGTGAGTCCTCCCGACATAGACGCAAGAAGTATCACGTGACCTAGACGCGGACAGGAGGCCACGTGACCCCACCACGTGACCGCCTACCAATTAACTGTAGGAGTCACGTGGTCCTATGAAGCATTCAGAAAGAGGCTTTACTGAAAGTGAGAAGAACACGCCTTCTGGAACGGTGCAGAATATCACGTACATGACCCTGGGACTTCCTATGACCTTGGGACTGTTGTATGGTGGGAAACCTTCGTCCTTGAACAAGGGTCAGTAGAGGAGGTAAAATCGCGGGATCAGAGGTCAACAAGCGGGTAGGGAGGGTGCTCTGTGGCTTACAGGACACCTAGTATACTCGCCGAAATAAAAGGAATCCACGTGTAGGATGTGATGGGAACAAGTAAAAGTAGGATATGTGTTCGTCACCCTTCAAAGCCTTCCCCTATTCTCAAACTGAGTCAAAGGTACTGTTGCCATGTTGAACTGTGTGCAACTGATGCCTATTTATGGATGACAGTCGCACTGAGGTAGAAATCGATAAGAAAACTGAGAGTGAAAATATCTAAAATTGCAGAACCATGTAGTGGAAAGCTGAACCTGATAGAACACAGACCTTGGACGAGCATTCCATGTTCGCAGAGGACGTGACCTTCACGTACTTATGACGTAACTGTGACGTGTGTGTGACGTAACTGTAACGTGTCCTGCAGCGGGAAAATGCGGAGAAACAGCAGTCAACACTAAATGGCCGTTATCAGTGCTGAAACAGCCTGCGCCCGCTAATTACCGGGCAAGGCGGTCGGCTGAGGTGGGCGTTCTAACCAAAGGTTGTTGTTTTGTCTCGACAAAAACGCGGCTTATGATTGATCAGGGTCTATTGGAGCATGGGAGTGACCAATTTCTTTTTCGGTAGGGTGATGGCCGGCATGTAGGTAGCCTGCTATTTATATCGTTATGGTTCATACATTGACTAATATTGTGTCGATCGACATGGTTGTTTTGCGGTGGGTCAATAAGACTCAACAGAAGAGTGATTTCGTGGCTTAAGAATTTTTACCTGATTCCTGTGCATCCTCATACTGTTTATACATGAGCTAACTACAACGTTGGATTTGTCATGGCTGAATAAATCGGCTATAAGAAGTATCCTGTTTTATCCTACCCCTAATATAAAATCCCATAGGCTTAACATTGAGTTTCCGTATGCCACGCTGACTGGCATACAGAGTTTTATATGCCACTAGTGGCATACAGCATTGTTATCACGTAATATTCCAAAATCGAGGAGATAGGGTAGGATAAAATCAAAACCTGATTCGTTTTAATCTTGTCCATCGCATTCCACTCCTGAAAGTTTTGGCTCCGGACTTCACTGGGCTTCGCCTCATGAAGTCACTTTGCCAAACTCCAGTCGTGGAATACTTTGGACAAGATTAAACCTCATCCAGTTTTACGATAGTATCATAAAACTGGATGAGTTTCAATCTTGGCCACCGTATTCCACGACTGGAGTTTGCGATGGACAAGATTAAAACGAATCAGGTTTTGATTTTATCCTACCCTATCTCCTCGATTTTGGAATATTACGTGATAACAATGCTGTATGCCACTAGTGGCATATAAAACTCTGTATGCCAGTCAGCGTGGCATACGGAAACCCAATGTTAAGCCTATGGGATTTTATATTAGGGGTAGGATAATACTATATATCCCGAGCGTCCTTATCCATCTTGGGTATATCGAGGCTTATAATTAGCACTGGCTGGCAGCCATGTCTATCCGTTTACGGTCCCTTGGGTAGCCAGTCCTTCGCGAGATATTATCCCAACCCATAAAAATACAGATGGCTCTAACATGGGAAGAGTGAGGGGATGTGTTAAATTTGTTAAAGGGGCAAATCTGATTTTTGGAGGGGAGAAAATTATCTGGATGACTCGGGAACCAGGTATCTTGTTTGGATTGCTATTCGAAGCGATTATTCGAAATTCGATGGTGGCTTATTATAGCAAATAAACCTTACGGGCCATTATCTTTTTCTTTTTTTTTATATTTATAGAACTGGCACGCAAATCATATATTACAGGCCCTAAGTTAGGGAAAATCGGCGAAGCATGGCGATGGGCGCCCAATTCAAGGTTTTTGAATATTTTCTGTTGCCCGATTGACATTATCTACTCACAGTGTGGTACTTAACACCAAATAAGTAGAAAATTCGATATCTAGCAATACCTGGCGATCTGTTTGAGTTAGCCCGAGTTTGGCTTGGCCAAGGGAAGTACTCCACCAACTGAATTTCATCTTTTGGATGAGAATTCGGTTTGCTGAAACACCCGATTTATTTTTCTCCCGTTATTGTACACCACGGCACCCACATTGGTCCACTCCCTGGAGGGTATTGTGCTACGTGTGTAGTCATTTAGCTTCGCCAGTCGCATTTGCTTCAGCTCAGACAACATTACCCTTTTAAAAACAGCCCCATCAGCATTCCGCTATTCCAAAACAACCCTGTCAGTACCCTATGAATACTGCCCAAGCCAACAATAGCCTAGTGACATCAGTCCAATCTGTAGTGGTTTAGTCGGCACCCCTTCAATTACACAAGCTGGCTGGCCTCGTCCGCAGACTGCATTCTCAGCTCATACCGCGCGCCAAGGCCAGGAAGCCACCAACGAATTGATGATATTCTTTTGCACCTCTTCGGAAGGCCAAGAAATTCTAGATTTGTGTTGTATTCGAGCTTTAGCTGCACCCAGTTACACCATACTACATCCCTCGTCTCCCATTGGTCTGGTCTTTGTCACGTGACCCTCCGTGACACCGTTTACCCAGGTCACGTCTCGATCACTACCAGCAGGGCACTTCCTTTTCCGGTTCCGCCTATGTGGTGTTGGGAGGTATTTATGAGCGGAATACGTGTAACTGCAGTCGTCAACACTGTAGACCCAGACCCCTCCCTCCTCAGTGGTGAAAGACTAGGACAGAATGAAAGAACTACACAAGCCAAAGTAAAGCCTGGGTCCATGTGTCTCTGAAAGGTCACAAAAAGCGGTGAAATGGTTTGGAATTACGCCTCAGTTTGAAAATAGAGTATGAATAAATCTCTAAACTGTGATTAAAAGTACTGATGTATTGACCATTGTGAATGTAATTTCCCCATGGAAGAACTGTTTTACCTGTAAACAGAATGAGGAATTAACATTACTTAAAAGAAAAAGAAAATCCTCGGAACTAAATTTCAATGTAGTTAAAGTCCAACTCTCTTCTGCGGTAAGTTGTTTATGTAACTGCCGTTTAGCTAGTGGAGAAGTAAGACGGTGTGGCACTTTGTTATCAGTTCACACAAGATTTACTCAATGTAATCTCTCGGGGGTGTTTATAACGGATTCGTGTTACACTTGTCTGTATTGGAAATGATAAAAACTGTCAGCCTGATAGGTGAGCATTGTGAGGGTTCCTCAACACTGATATTCTGTGTGTCAGTGAGTGAGGAGGAAGCTCTGTATCTCGATATCTACACCTTATGACGGCTCTTATCTTATCGCAGTCTGTCCCTGGTGGAGTCGGACGGCACTGATTAGTGCAGGCATTGCCACGCTCCCTATTGCAATCCCGCATCACTTGTGTGAGTGATGTATTAGTGATGTAAGGTGTTTTCTGGAAAAGGTGTTCTTACATCCATTCCAACTATAGCCTATCACCAATTGTCGATGTAGCACAAATATCATTGATATTATTTGTTGGGGGGACGACAATATTGCCTTGAGTACAAGAAGCAAGTTTTTTTTGTTTACTATACAAGGAGATTGTGGTGAATGTTTTAAAATGTGAACATGTACGCTGAAATACTGATATTGCCAAATAAGAATAGTTGTATGAATATATGATTGCTGTGGCGTCGTACTTCATTATGTGTTCAAAATGTTTTAACAAATCTGTTTGCCTCGCCAGACAATACATGTGGTTCGACGAGAAGGGCAAGAAGTGTAAGTGTGCAGCGCCCCAATACGTCGACTATGTCATGACGTTTTCCCAGAAGACGATACAAGACGAAGCCATCTTCCCTTCCAAATATGGTACGTAGTTGGGTAGCTCCTACGCTGAATCACAACAGAAAAGTCTCTTGTTTTCCCTTTTCCAAGTAAATTACAAAGGAGTATGTAAGTGCTCCGTTTGATTCTGAAACCTACTGTTTTAAAGCCACTCTGTCCTCCTCTCCCATGCCATATACAAAATGTCCACTAAGTTCTCCCTGCCCTCCTGTCACCTATATGGATGCACTGTTTTAAGGGCACTATTTTGTCACTGTGTTCCTCCTTCCTACCATACATGAATGCACTGTTTTAACGGCATTATGTTCTCTGCCCTCCTCTTTCCTACCATATAAGAATGCACTGTTTTAACGGCACTGTGTTCATTCTGCCCTCCTCCCTCCTACCATATATGAATGTACTTTTTTTCCCCACTAAGTCAACAGATCCCGCACAACTCCATGAGGAAGCGATGAAAGAGATAAAAATGGAAGGAAATTTTTCAAACCTAAAAATATATGAATGTACTGTTTTAAGGGCATTATTTTCTCTCTGTGTTCTCACTGCCCTCCTCTCTCCTACCATATATGAATACACTGTTTTAAGGGCACTATGTTCTCTCTGCCTTTCTCTCTCCTACCATATATGAATGCACTGTTTTAAGGGCACTAGGTTCTCTGTGTTCTCCTCTCTCCTACCTTATATGAATACACTGTTTTAAGGGCACTAGGTTCTCACTGCCCTCCTCTCTCCTACCATATGTGAATACACTGCTATAAGGGCACTATGTTCTCACTGCCCTCCTCTCTCCTTCCATATATAAATACACTGTTTTAAGGGCACTGTGTTCTCTCTGCCCTTCTCTCTCCTACCATATATGAATACACTGTTATAAGGGCACTAGGTTCCCACTGCCCTCCTCTCTCCTACCATATATGAATACACTGTTTTAAGGGCACTAGGTTCTCACTGCCCTCCTCTCTCCTACCATATGTGAATACACTGCTATAAGGGCACTAGGTTCTCACTGCCCTCCTCTCTCCTACCATATATGAATACACTGCTATAAGGGCACTAGGTTCTCACTGCCCTCCTCTCTCCTACCATATGTGAATACACTGCTATAAGGGCACTAGGTTCTCACTGCCCTCCTCTCTCCTACCATATATGAATGCACTGTTTTAAGGGCACTAGGTTCTCTGTGCCCTCCTCACCCTGCGCCAGGTCTCCTGGGCTCCCGTCTTCTGGTCTACTGATCCCGTCCTCGGCTGCCGCGCCTCATGTGGCGAAGCAGGCAGACTGTGTTGACTTAGCAGTAACGAGTTGTTGGCGTTGGGGATCAGAGATAAGACAGTCTGGATCTGCACCTAATCAGCGCTGTAATGCAGTTATCTGTCTGAGAGAGTCTGCCAATTACGTTTCTCTATTCACCAGTCGAGGGTTCATCAGTTCATGACCTTCAGTAAACCCATGCCGCAAAGGTCTTATCTATAGCATGCATCTGAAATTAAGAATAGCTATACCAATCTGTCTGAAGAACAAAAGTCCTACTGTAACAGAATGTATCGTGTTGTATTTTTTCTCCTTTCTGTCTAACACACTCATTTCCCATATTGCAGGTAATGCCTTCCCGTCTTCGTTCGAGAGTATAGTGAAGAAGATACACCGGTACTTATTCCATGTGATAGCTCATTTATATCAGTCGCATTTCAAAGAGATGACATGTCTCAAACTGCACGGCCACTTGAACACGCTGTTCCAGCACTTCATGACTTTCAACAAGCACTTCACTCTGCTGGACGAGCGAGAGACTGAGGTGCTGGACGATCTCTACCGCAAACTGGAGGAGAAGGTGCCCCTTATCAGTCTGTCCGACGACTCGCCCGCCGCCAAGGACACCAGCCCCACACGCAGCCCCACACACAGCCCCAAGGACACGACGACGCACGGCAGCCCCACGCACGGGGCGCCTACCACGCCGCCCGCCACCCCCGACACCACCACGGCCACCACGACGTTAACGACGACGTCGGCCGAGGCGGCAGACGAGAATAAGGAGAATGATCGCAGCGAGGTGAACCAGCGATCTTAGTGGCTGGACCCGGGGCGCCGCTGCCGCCGCCGCCCGCCGCCGCCCGCCGCCACCTCTAGTCACATCGGGGCTTGGTCTTCACGGTCGTCTGCCTCGTTTTGGTTCGTTACCTTGGTTACCAGCCGGGGCACGTCCCGGAGTCCTCATCGCTCCGACTCGCCGCCGCCGCCGCCCCATCTGGTGGTGATAGCAGGAACAACCGGGGGCCGAAGTTGTTGGGGGTTGTGGCCATACCACCACTACCACTACCACTACCACTACCACTACCACTACCACTACCACTACTACTACTACTACTGTGGGTCCGTGGAGAAGAAGCCTGTCTCTCTCAACTCTATATTCTCTTTTATTTTAAACCTGATATTGATTAAACAAAAGAACGGATCCGTTTTGTTTGAGGTACGAGACTTGGTATTGTATATCTTTGACTCTTCCTCCTGTTTTTCCTCGGATGTGTACGACAGTGATTGTTATGTGGACTGGCACTACTCCGCCTCACGCCGATAGGTGGCGCGACGAGCACCGAGGCGCTGAGCGCTAGTTGACGACTGCGGGTACTTGGCGAGGATTGGTACCGGCGTGAGAGTGGCGGGTGACAGGCGGCACACTCCCCTCCACACAGCGTCTCCAGGCGTACGCTGGTGGCGCCCAACACCATCCAGGGTTCAATGGCAAGAAAAGACTGAGCACAGAGCACAGACCAAGCTGTCATGTCGACGAACTGGATGTTACAAGAATGGTAGCTGTAGGCTAATACTGTTTTTGTGGTTCCCGTTGTTATCATTAATATCTTTCATCCACTTCTGTGTCTACAATGACTCCTACTCCTACCCGTCTCCACGCCCTTGTAGTCAGTAGGTGCTCTATGATGTAGCGTTTTGACACCAGGTGGCACCACGTTATGAAGTGTTCAAGGAAAACAACTCCTCCCTAGGCGCTGCACGGTCCTACCCGCAATATTGAAGTCTGCTATTGTTTTAAAGCTGTGATTCAATGGTCCTGTGTATGTTTAAGAAAGAAGGAAAAAAACAATGGTTCCTGCACTGTAAAGAACGAACTCGGGTTTGTGTGTTGAGCGTGTGAGTGTCTACGCGAGTTGGCACTCGACCTCCTGTGTACGTAGCCACATGATACCCCGGACAGCCGGTATTCTCCACTGTGTATATATGCGTGTACATGGTTATAATCCATAGGGCTTGTAGGGTTTTAACGCAGTAGGAGAAACCCGTTACCTCAGGTGGGGGTAGATCTGATGTACCTGTGACTGGTTGGTTGGTGTATGTGTGTGATCTGCACCCACCGGCTAAGAACATATCCATCTAGCACCTTCCCCCTCATCGCCCACCCAGGGGCTAGCATCATCCTGCTTCCTGTTTAATAGTTATTCTATATGATTCTAGACAGTGGTATGGGACTCCGAGTAGAGTGTAGCAAAGAAACAGAACCTGGTGGGAAGGTTCCGTCTTCCCGCCACGTGCTTAAAGTGGTCGACCATCGTCTGCTCGTTTGAATGAGAATCAGAGAAGAAAGTTCACATCTAAGTCCTAATGCCTCAGTACTTTTAAACGTATACCTGTCCGCCTATAGCCAGCATTTGTCTTTATCTGGAAATCAGTAAATGATAAAGATCAGAACAGGCAGCCTGGACACTTGAATCGTTTCGTCTGCGCTTTGTAAATCCTTCTCTCCCACCACCCCTTTTCCTGCTACCTAAACATCCCCATAGGAGCCTTCTCTTTATACAAGTATACAAACAGGGTTGAAATTAAAGTGAGTCGGGACTGTTCTTTTCCTTGACACGTTGCCATTCGTTCCGTTGGTATTATCAGGGGGGATTCTCTGTATCATTTGGGAATGGTCAATAGTGAATACATTGTGTATCTGTCGGTTTCCTTGCCGCGCCGATGTCGTCTTAGAGAACGTACACTGGTGGGAAATTCGCTCCATAATATTCTTTCCAGTCTCGACCTAACATAATGTAATGTACGCTGCTACAGAGGCCGATGGTTCCCATTCCCCACCAGACGACATTCCTCCCGCCACTACGTAGCACAGGTTCTCCTCTACTGTTTCCAGTAAATGCCCTCAGATAGAAATATGCAGAATATTTACGAATAAGGCCACAATTCATGTTTCCAGATTTTTATTACTATTCAACAAACTGACGACATAACACGTTCACCAGTTTCCTGGCGATCCCCCACGCGATTGTCACATAAATGAAATATAAGACAATACAAATTTGTTTCATATATAAAAGAACGTTTCCATCTAATCATAATAATTCCAAATTTATCCTATTTCCAGTCATACTTGAAGGTAGGTTCTTCCAAAATAGCCTATCGTTGGAGATTGCTGTGCAATACGTAATATACATATGTTAATGGTATCCAGATACTCTGCTAAATCTCAATTCCTATTGGCCTATGAAAACTTACATGGTTTTAGATGAAAAAGAAGGGCACTTCAAGAAGATTTGTTTGGTCTAAATGAATCTGTTATATGTTCGTTTGGAAGTGTTGTCAATAGTGTGCATGTATGGCTCACGGAAATAATTATTTATCGGAGGCATTGAGGTGTTTTTTATGGTATATCCTGTTTGGTTATAGATAAAAATGACTTAGGAATGATAAACTGGCTACATAGAACAAAATCAATCAGTTTTGACTAATTCTAATTTAGGTTCTTTCACGATATCGTTGTGTTCACAAGTGCAGATACTGAACAACCAGAACAACAGGTAGAATGCAGGAAAAGGTGTCTCTGGTTGCGATGGTAACAAGAAACGAGGACAAATATTCCTGATAAATTATTACTAATTCCACATTGTTACTGTGATTGCAATGTATATATATTCACCAAGCCGTGGTTACCTACAGAGGTACATGTGTAATATCATTACCAAAGAAAGTACCCTTTAGGTTTTTCACAAAATTGTGAATTGAGTAGATGATAATGTATTTATGTATGTATAATACACATACCATTGTACATACTAATGTGGACGGGTCAACCCTCTAGACTCTCCAGAATTCAATGGGTCTTGTATCATTGAGTTACTGATAACAGATTTAGCATCATTTCCTCAGCGAATGTAGGATGTGCAATTGGCCACTGTGACTGAATGCGACTTCAAGGCTAGTTTTCTGTTTTTGCTGTTGTAATATACAGTGTCTCTGTTATGTGATGGGTAATTATGCGTTCTCCACCGTGTCTCTGTTTCCCATTTTTCCTATGTTCACACTGAAAGCATTTTTTCTCAACGACAGGATTTCCAATATCACTCCTTATTAAACCATGTTAATTACCATGCAGGTTGATAAATGTCACGGAGTCGCAATATACATGCACCTCTAGATGAAATATGAGAAAACGGATGAAGGAAAGACACTAGTGAATCGCGTTAATCATTCCTTAATAAACAACTAAATGGACACTTTTGTATTCGGCATGCCTGGACTATAGACTGGCCGAGACTGAGCAGTGAGAAAAGTAAAGGGCGTGCATGATGTGGCACGATGATGTCTCGTCTTCTCTCGTTCTATAGTGCGTGTGACAGTTCAGGACGCAGCCACCAGGTGGCAGTTAGTGTGGCGGTGTCGCGGGTGATGGTTGGTTTACCGATGTATCAATTATATCCAGACTCTCTCATCACCACGTCTTACTTACACCTCCGAGCTTTAACCAGAAAATGGCATTTTCCATTTGACCACACTTACGTGTTATACATATCAATCACACAAGTTGTCAGTGCATTCTATTTAGAAATGTGATCGGAAAGTAGTACAAACTGAAATCCTTACGATTTTGGCATATCTTCAGAAGCTCTCTGAGCTATATAACGTTTACTCTTAGATTCACGAGTATTCTAGTTTAGTGAGTTGGATATCATTTTACACAATTTGAATGCAGATTAGATACCCATAATTACATGCAATAGTTGTTGCCATAGCAACCTAGAGACACATACTTGTAATTGGTTACTACTTCTTGTTGCAATTTAAGTAATGTACATGTAATAGACAGAAGGCTATTAAGGTCACAGTCTAGTAGACAAATTGTACTCGTCCTGCCACATGGGACGCTATTTTTATCATAAAATGATATAGAACTGTTAGGTGGAAAACCGAATGTGATAAAGACAATTGTTTACAATAATGTATTTGTCATAGAAGAAAATTTGAAAATTGTGATTTGGGTGCACTCAAGAAAGATGTGTTAGGGCTATTCTGGAAAGATGAGTGGATTTTCGATGTTTCACTTTATCCTAAATTTCACAGTCACGGTTTAGATTAAGTAACGGAGATGTATGGGAATTTCCTTTAACATAGCTGAGGTTTAACATGCGAGATGTTGCCTATGAGTGTAGGTGCAAGTTCTGTCTGTGTAACTATTCATGGATTGTGGGTGATAGTGTATTAAAGGCTGCTGTTTGGGGTCACGCTGTCAACTGGGCACTGGCAGCGGTGTGTAGTGCACGTTTCTCATAGTGCTAACCTTGTCTTTAGTGCACATCAGTGTAGTGCACAGTGAACGGCCTCCCAGGTTAAGATGTACCGCGAGAAGCTCACTCTCCTGTCCGTGTTTTAGCTACCTCTATACATAATGAGTAACACACCATGTGTACCACCGGCCTCTGCCTGGAGAGTGTTTGAGTGCGGAATCTAGAAGTGTCCAGTCTTGGAGCGGCACGCGTTCCTCGAACCTGTGACACGGTGAAGGTGTGATCGGCTACCACTAAGTGTCTGTGTGTCCTAGAGTAGGCCCTGTCCGCCTGCTCCCTGTTAAGGTGATCTCCCAGCGTTCTGCGTGTCTCCAGCCAGCAGCGCGCTCTGCTGGCCTGTCCTTGGAGCACTATGTTATCATTATTATCATAATAATTGCAGTAATATCCAAGTAGAGTAGAGACTTGTGGTTGAAGCAGGTTGAGGATACTGGGTGTGAGCTCCCTTCCTCTTGAGCTGCTCCAAACCGGAAGTGAGTCACGTACCGGGCCCACGTGACACCAGTTCTGCTCCAACCAGTCGTGGCACCTTCTCTGACCTTACACACCTTATAACGAACACAAAAATAAACAAGACAAAGTGCCTCGGTAGACACAGGTAAAAATGTACATGTGCATCGACCGTTCCCTTGCGACTGCGGTTGCCTGAATAATAAATAAACCGGCCTGGTATGAAGCAATACAGTGACGCCAGCCACGTTGACCATGCAAATACACAGATCTGATATTCGACGAGTATAACGTGATAGTATTTGAACGTCAAGAGTTTTTGTGTTGCCAATGGTGGTTGTTTTTTTTCGGGTATGAAAAATGCGTATGATATTAGCTCTTATGCATACGGGGATCTCTCACTCTCTATCTCTCTCAACCCAAAGAATTATTTCCAGAACTCAATGCATACAAATGTTCCCATGAGTTTTGCGGCGTTAAGTGGAAGCCGTTTCTAGGACTGTAAATAAAAAAAACAGGGTCAGTTTCAAAAGGTAGGAAACCCAAACACGCTGTGGTCTGAATTGCTTTTGAAAGTGACCTGAATTCACCACAGAGGCGAGATGTACAGTTATTCACAGCAATGTACAGTGTAATGTATTGTAGCAAGCCTGGCTCGATCTGGGGACTTTGGGTCCTGTTGCCCATGGCGCCCCGACTGAAGTCACTCGTATACGAGGATGTACATATATAGGATAAAACGAAATAATAGATAATAATAATGATAAAGGAGTGTTATTTTTATGTGAACGTTGGCTGGCTGCCAGCAAGAATAATATTGCATGCACACGGTTTATCAAAAGCCGGCTTTTTCGGTCCTCCAGGGCCCACCCAGGAGAGCCTTACGGTGAAACCAGCCGAAGTCAGTCACTCTCCCAGCTCTGTTATACAAGCATGTGAAGAGCATGTCTTGTTACGTATAAATAATGCATATAAAACAGGATAAAGTCATTGTTATGTATGACGATGAACAAACATGATATCAACGGAAAATGTGTCAAACGGTAAATGTTATCCTTTTAATTTGACAGATTCAAAAACAGCGTGTGTGCATATTTGGATTTTAATAGCAAGCTTCTGGGCTTGTTCAAAATTCTATATATATTATCAATAGACGAGAGTACAAAATCCTTAGGAAAAGCTTGATATCTTACTTGCCCTTTAAAGGCAAAAAATATCGACATTTGTTGAATATTGTTGAATACTAAGACTTCAGCATCACTTGTAGACGCACTAAAATGATGCATTTCTAGCTTCGATCATTTTTATTTTTGCTTCAGTCGCTTTATGCAAATAGTCTGTATCGACCAGGGGAAATTTGAAATTGCAACAAAAACGTATATTACGTGTATTTATATCACCTCTGAATCCCTAAATGTTACGAGGAATGTTCTATTTAGTATATCCACTTACACCTTTTCACATTAGATTTGAATTTTCCTGGTCTTTCACAAATGCTTACCCATCTCCTAAAGGTATAACACATCTGAATGAGATGAAATTGTTATCACTTATTTCTACATCAGACGGAAAATATAGGAAACATTGATAGAACTACTTGAAAGATTATCAAGGTCGAGAAACGGAGAAATTATGAGCCTCTAAAATGATGGTTGTTATTAAAAATGCATCTTCACACGCTAGGAAAAAAACATGTATATCACCTTCGTCATTTCAGTTTCATTGATTTGCAGTTCCCGTTGCTGTATACCTTGGTTTTACTCACAGTCACCTCAGCTAACAACTAGAATGGTGTTGATACGAAACATAGGCTTATTTATTGTGCCATATAGACAAATAGCATTCTTATACTATCCGGAGAAAGGTTAAGGTACAAACAGAAAACAAATAACGAGTGACCTATACGATGACTGATATTCTGTATAGTGATATGGAGGCTTCAGTGGAGAAAATGGAATTAAATATGTTTAAGGAAAACTGACTTCGTATCTTTGTTGTTGTCTTATTTTAATCAGGTCTCGTCCAGTTAGATTTGTGATAATAAATCTGATCAGGTGACATTTTTAAACTTTTGTAATGGGCTTCTTCTAGGGTATCAATTTCTAAAATCACCTACAAAAGTTTCCATTGCAAGACAATGTTTGGGGTAGGTTACTTGTACCAGTTATCAAAATCATACTACACATTCATAATTTAAAGAAAACCTAGAATTCCATTGCCTGAATTGAAGTTGAAATGCCTTGGAAAATACCAGCTTTTGGTTTGAAACAATAATATAGGCATGAACATGGACAAGATATAAAAATATTTTCCTCAAAATATGAATTTAAATCAATATATCTAAAGGCCTCTCAGCCTCAGACAGGAAGGAAAGTCATTGTGTTCTTGAATGCATGTCAAATTCTCGGTGGCGCCACCTGGCTGATATTTACATACTGAAAATAAAAACCTTGAATTGGTTCCGTGTGACCTAACCAAATGCCAGTAAAGATGAGACAATTTGTCTTCACCCAATAGGTAGATTGGGCCTATGTCACATTTACTTGTTTTATGTCTAACTCACTGTGCTTATATAGAGGATTTTTCCACTTCCCGACGGAATTAAGTGATGTGTCGCTGTCGCAGTGCGGAGCGATCATTCAGTCTAGGGTGGACTGGTCATTAACGGGGGGTGGTGGGCGAAGTGTCCAAATATACACATATAAAACCGATTTCACTGTGAAGTGGGAATGGTTTTGCCTCATCACACGGGCTATTTTGCTTGTGGTTTCGAATCATTACAGAATTCTCGTCAGGTGTATTGGGTTAACCAAGGGTTTCGGTGTGAATGTCAGATCGTTTTATTCACATAGTGGAACAAATTGAAGTACCATGACTTGTGGTACTTGTAGTTGTTTTTAGTGGCTATCGTGTATTTTTTGGGGGTTATTATTGTAGGTAGGGCTTGGTAAGTATTGTGAGTGAAATCTATTGAATGGAAAAAAGGTTTCCTAGTCTTTTCTAGACTAGGAAACCTTTTTTCCATTCAAAAGATACACACATATGCTGTAATGTCCATGGCTCGCCATAGTTCTTCTGACACACTGTGTCAGACGTTGAAAATCGAGGCACTGATTCGCGCCCTGAATATGAGTCTAGTGTCCTGGAAGTACGTTTTAATCCCTGCCGTAATATCCCATTGGAGATCAGCCAATGGTAAATCCTGTGGGTGCACTTTAACGCTTCTATAGACGTTAGAAAGGTCTAGTTTGGCTATGAAGTCACCCTTGCTTATTAGGCCAGCTGTCTCTTCCAGGGTTTGATACCTGAAGGATTCGTTTATGGTGTACAAGTTCCGGGTGCTCCCCGCTGGTCTGCTGCCATCATGTATGAGCCTGACACCTCCGTCCGGCTTATTTATCACTGCCAGTGCTGAAACGATAATGGGCTTGTCTTTGTCTATGACATACCTGCCATTATCCAACTCCACTTTTAGTTGTTTCTGGACTACCTGCTTGTTTTTTGGGTCCAGGGCAGATTTGTGATTGGCGTACTCTGCCTTTGGGCTCTCAGTATTAGTGTTCATGATATGGAAACCTTTTGATACCCCTTCAAGAATGTACTGCCTGTCTGCATCTTAATTTGGGATCCCAGCCCATGCCCCTGATCTGAGGGCTCCATCTCCTGCCTGGCTAGTGGGGCAGCACTCTAGGTGGTCTTGTGCTTGTACTTGCACCTATCTTCATAGGGGCACTCTCCCAAGCTCGGGAATATTCTACATATTTCCTCTGGGTCATGGGTCTTCTCCTGCTTGCCTTGCTTGGTTGTGTCTCATATCTTGCTTGCCTTCTCACTCCTGCCTGGGTTGTTGTGTCACGGTTGCTGCTGCTACCTCTTCGAGGCCAGGGTCAGGGCTTCTATTGAGACCTTGTCACCCCAGCGGTAGTCATTTTGCGCCTGTAGCTCCCTGTACCCCTGTGTTGAGGTTGAACACTGACTGCCAGTCGTACCTTGTGGCGAGCTCGAATATGTAGACTGTAGGAAAGGTAGTCCTCTACCCTACCCTTGGAGAGATCACCTGATCGGAGTAGCCTGAAGAGCAGTTGCATGTTGGCCGCTCCCCACTGTGCTTACACTGCATACACCAGTGCCTGCTCGTCGTGAGCTAGGACCATTGTCCCGTCATCATTTTCTCTTTTTTTCTCTTTGCGATATGCAAGCACACATGTTCTGGCACAAAGTCTGCTATTTTTAGTGCCTTTTTGTCCAATGCCTTTATCGTTAGCGGGCCGCCTGTTCATAGCCATTGCTAGGCACTGCATGATATCCAACTTACTGGATTTTGTTGTTGTCTGCTGTTTAGTTTGATTGCAGCATGCCCACAATCTGCTGCTACCTTTAGAAGGGCCTCTTTGTGCTTTCCTGTGTGAAGTTGGTGTTGACCATCTTACCCAGTGCCTCGCTGAGTCTGTGTGCTTGGCTCACCGGTATCGTCAGCTCCTTGACATCTTGTACTGTCATGATAGAGAGCACCTCATAATCTGTGTAATCTTCAGTTGCCATGATCTTGGTCCTCTTCCTCTTAAGGCTGGTATTCTTCGCCCAGTTAGTAACGGTGAAATTGGTGCCCATTTCGAGGTGATTTTCTGTTCCTTTATCTGCCATTGTACAGTGCCCTTCACCTGGGCCTTAAGTTCTTGTTGCTGCTGCGAGTGTGCTGAGGCAACTGGCCACCGTGGAGGGTGACCGCCAACCGTTAATGGGGAAGGGGGTAATTAGTCTCCTGCCTGCCCCTCCCTGTACCTCCATCTCCTTCGCCAAGCTCCTCCCTGGTCTCCTTATTTAAACCTCTATATAGGTCATATATCTCCTTTTCAAACATTTATGTTTCCATTGAGCATAACATGTTCGTTCTGGTATATTGATGCTTCTCTCACAGCTTAGTGTTTCATTTCATGTGATTCTCATATTGCTGACTGTCTTACAGTATGGTAACATGGTGCCATTTAGAAGTGGTATGGTTAGAAACACCCAGATTTGGATTTTTTCCAGTTGACCTGCATTTGTGTACATCAGTTGATTATCATTACAATATCCATCTTCAATTCATGTACAGCCGTTTCTAATTTTGAGTTGGTATCAGATGTAAATAAGACATTGGCATAGACGCTATGGTTAGACAGCGCTCGTGTATTACTATCCGCAACACTCTCTCGTGGTTTACGGCCGCATTTCTGATGGGCTTTTTTTCAGTACAGGTGTTACATCGTTCATGACCCAGCCACTAGGGAAGATTAATTGACCGAACTAAGTATGGAATCAGTGATGTAGCTTGTCCATTAAAGATAGGAATGCATCTCTAAAGACTCTTTGAGCTCGGATGCCGCTTGATTTATTGGTGTCTATCTCATTGGTAAGATTGTACATCAACTATAGTATGTTCAATGCTACCATCTCCTAACCTTTCAGCTTCCCGCTCAGGGGCTTGAATGTCAGTCAATGATGTATTGTCCAACATGTGTAGAATATATTAAACCATATCGGACAATTTCTCTGGAAAATTAAAACCCATGTCATTTTCCTGGAAATTGAATATGATAAACTCAAAGTATTATAGAAAGTTGCTTTTCACATCATAAAACCCACGTAATTTTCTCTCATAAATCTTTAAAGAATATAGTAGATGTATTGTACACGTTTCAGTTTAAAACCCATAGATTAACGACCTTGTACTAGAGAATAATTAAGGAATCCATATTTTCAGTACATTTCAGCGAACTGTCAGGGACAGTCTAATGTCATCATTTGTAAATTGACATACTTTTCCTATTAGGATTGGATAAACTGAACAAAACGTTATATTTAGGCATTTTGAAGGAGAATGAATCTCAATGATGACTTTTACTGATGATTGACAATACTTAAAAAAAGTCACTATAGGTGGCGTCACTGTGACTAAAGGATTATGCATCTAATGAAGTCTGGTAGAGCGGTGGCATTGATGATATCTCCCGTGTTCGTAATCTTTTGCTAGAATTATTGAGGATATCTCACTGTCCTATAAATTCTAAGGACAGTAGACATTGCCCCCACCCTCTACGAGACATGCATTCCTGTGTCTCTATCTCGCAGGAGCACGACCCTGGTAGTTGTACGACATAAAAACACCGCCAGCATATCAACGCATACCTCTGTAGGCAGTGAACTCAGCTGAAGATACGATATAACCATGCCCTTGGATATTTCGATTATTTTATAGCTTTTATCAAAGTTATATTGAATAATGCTTGATCAACGTCAATTTATACTGTCTATGAGGTCGGTAATAAATCATGTAACCAGATTTGGGGAGACTCGTAACCTATGTACGCAAGGAGGATGGACGGACTGCAGACTAACTATTCTTGTTCCTGTCAAATTGCCTCACACTAAAGATATAGCTTTACCTATGAATACATGTACATATATACTGTATTTGTGTTTATAATCCTATACACTGTGGTGTTTCAACAAACCCCTACAAGAAATGGAAAATTGTGAGGATATTCACTTGAATTTGACACTCATATATGCCCCCTTTATCCAATTACCATAAGTACCACATACAGTAATACCATCTAGTGTTAAATTCTGTTGCGAGCACAGCTTGGAAAGTTTTCATCATTTACCAGGGATGTATCATTGAAATTATACGGTAGACTTTCACCAAACGAAAATATCGCTAATGCAACTACCCTTTTATCAAATTTTTAGTTTTAGTCCAAAAACACACACACACACATAAAAAAAGGCAGCACTCGTCGTGTTCTGGTCTGTCTTGATGTATATACATGTGTAACAAGTTACCTCTTGAAATAAAAGCTGCATTAAACAACAACCAACAGATGCACCACTATTTTGAAGACTCAAATGTCAATTTTGCTCTCTCTGTCTCTGTCTCTGTCTCTGTGTGCGTCTCTCATTTGTATTCATCTGATTGCAATATATAGATCGCCCGCTGTCAATCCTCGCCGTTGCCTTGATAAGTATTGTTCTAGGATGTTATATATTTCACCTAGTACAATATCATGATACATCCTTGTTCGGTTATTGACAAGTGAGTCAGGGATCGATAGCTCGGTTACACAGCTCAGGACTGACGCACTTAATAATGCTCGCCTCTCTTAAGATATGAATTTTTATTTACTCCATGAGGAATGTGAAGGTAATGACGATGGTCCAAAGTTATGAATTCTATTGATTTTTTTTCTGTCAAGAGATTTCCTTTGCTAGAGAGATAAGTACCACCAATTCAATAAGGAGCGCAGGCAAGTAAAACCAAAGTGTGGGAGGGAGGAGGGGGCATGTACTTTTTTCTCCGTATCTGCTATAAGCAGACACACACACACACCTACACACACACACACGCATATATATATATATATATATATATATATATATATATATATATATATATATATATATATATATATATATATATATATATATATATATATAATATATATAATAAATACAACAAACGATGGTTAACCCTTTCAGGGCGGATAATGCCTTGAGGCATTCCCCTGCATAGACCGGATGATGCCTTGAAGCATTTCCCCGCGGATACCGGATAATGCCTTCAGGCATTATTTAAGAAATTTTGTAATTTTTATCATTTCATTATTTTATGAAGAAATGATTGATCAATATATCTGAAACTTTCAGGGAATATACCTATGATATAGTTTTTGATATTATTTGATAAACCAAATAAAATAGATAAGAATGATGTGTCATATCACGTGATCAAATAATGGAATATTGGTTTAGACAAAATTTCCCCTGTCCCCTGGAGTTATACCAATCCAAAGTACCCGCCCCAACCAACAAGGCTCTTCCACAAACCTCCGTCTTCAAAGGGTTAAGTGGACAGGCGGCTCTGTAAACCACTCGTGATATATCACTTTATATGATAGTATCCATTTCAAATATGAAAAAGAAATGAAAACAAATTCAATTGGGTACGGGCCTATTTTAGAAATAGATATATTTGGTTGCAATGGCAACACAAACACATTCCATTTTATAATAGTCTTAGTTATGATAGATGTGCCTTAAAAGAAATTTAATAATGCCAAATATTAATGGAAAATGTCAGAATTTGGTGTTTTCTAAAGACATTGTCATGTTGCCATGGAAACCAAAATTAATAACAATATTATGAACATTATGATTTTACATTAGCTTCATTCTAACAGGGGACAATCCAGGGGATAAAACCTTAATGAAAGGCTCTTTTTTCTCATAAGCTTCACTAATAAACTACAATTTTACATCTCAGAGGCTGAGAATGTGAAAAAAGTACCAATAAATAATACCTTATTCAAACTACGATAAAATTTAATTATAAGACTTAATGTTCTAATATTTTCACAGAAAGATCCACAAAGAGTTATAGTTTTTATAAATGTGGTCACATATTTAGAAGAAACCAAACGAGAGTCAGCCTTGTCAATGTTTATGCCACGGTGGGCAGGTTGTGTATTACTACACGAGGCGATAGCCGAGTGTAGTGAGTAGCAGACATGACCAGAGTAGCATAAACATTGAGAAGGCTAACTCGAGTTTGGTTTTGTATTTTTCCTACCCCATCTCACCGATATAAAGAGAAAATTGTGTAATTATCCATGATAGTAGCGTGTTGACACTGCCGGATCTACTTTCGTTATCTGGTCCCTGATTGGTCAGTTTTTTTATTCACCTCGGTGCATAAATAACACTTTATTCAACGCTCCTTCAAATACATTGAGTCAATGTTAAACCTATGGCGTTTTTTATTAGGGGTAGGATAAATATGCAAAGCGGTAATTTGATTTTTTAGTTTTTTACACCATGCAATTGCAAATGTTAACTGAGAATGTACTGAAAGTTCTTCAGACAAAAATGAATGAATCAAACAATTTGATTCCTATGCCATTACAAAGAGCATACATAGAGGATTAATTTGATGTATGATATGCCATAGTTTGAGAGATGTAAAAGGCCAGCATCTTGAAATAACTACACTGAAAAACTAAATTTATCAATTCTCTGATCCATCTGAGGACTTCAGGTTCAAGATAGATTATGCAAATTAGCTGTCCAAATTCTTATTTACAAGTCAAAGATATGCTTTGCCTTATATGACATGATCTAGATTAGAGAGGAGTATTATTTGAGTACTTTTTTGCAAAATCAATGTATTATTATTGCATATTTCCCTATCAATATGCAGATTAACTATGACATTATCAATATGCAGGACAATAAGTATCTCTATTGTATTCAGCATGTGAAAATACCCAAGTATGCTAAATATCATGTCCCTATCATCGAGATCTAGAGAGTTATTCTAATAATTCTGTTCATCTGTGCTAATCCTAGGTTAACAAGGGCAGCCAACGGCCAAAGTCAGTATTCTGTAGCTACGCAAAAAGATTTTATATCTGTAATTAGAATCATATATGCAAAAGATAGCTGGGAAAGAGAGGATCACAAAGATATTGGGATTTTAAAAATCGGTCATGTAGATCAAGAATTTTGGAGGAATGTCTAGTCAGATTAGTTGAATTTGAGGAACTCAAGTATATAGAAAACGGTAGAAAGCATGGAACCACTAATGATTATCCCTTGGTCATACTCTATTGTAGTCCTGTCCTATAATATTTCTCACACATTATTGTACATTTCTACTTCATGCTTAACAATACCTAATACTAACATATTATTGTATACATGCATTGTACTTCAACCTTCATATTCTAAATACTAACGTATAGTTCTTAAAACTAACATTCACTTTTAGTATGTTTTTGTTCTCCACCAGGTGATCCATCATTGGGATTTCTTTCTCACTACAATGAGGAGGAATCCCAAGGGAGAAAATCAAGGTGTGTACAGATTTGTCTAGAGATATTCTACCTACCTCCTGCCTGGGTGACAGACTCCTGAGCAGATCTTGGTACCGACTTTTACCTCTCCCCCTGTTGGGTTAGCAGCACTCCCTGGCGATATTTTTTGGTACAGAATCTTAACCATGCCTCAAGGAAAAAGTCGCATAGTGTGCGATGCCCTTAAATACTGTGACCGACTTGTCAGAAACCACTGAAAGCTCTTCAGACAAAAATGAATGAATCAAACAATTTAATTCCTATGCCATTACAAAGAGCATACATAGAGGATTTATTTGATGTATGATATGCCATAGTTTGATAGATGTAAAAGGCCAGCATCTTGAAATAACTACACTGAAAAACTAAATTCATTAATTCTCTGATCCATCTGAGGACTTCTGAAGGTTCAAGATAGATTATGCAAATTAGCTGTCCAAATTCCTATTTACAAGTCAAAGATATGCTTTGCCTTATATGACATGATCTAGATTAGACCATGGCGCGGTAGGCTGAACACGCGGTGTGGATCGGTCCGGACGTTTTCATCGAAAATACTGGGTCATACTAACTACTAGAGCATAATATTCTCTCTACTGGTTCATAACGATACAAAGAACAATATGACCAGGAAAAATCGCACAAAAAGGTCGAAATCAAGATCTCATAGCAAGTCGGAGGATACATCTGGTCAAGTCACGGAAGTGGGCCAGGCAGCCGCACAGGTGAGTCCTGATACACATGAATTGGCTATACCACGTACCACTGTGGCATGTACACCCCCACTTCCACCGGCAGCAGACACGGCTGCACTGGTTGTGAAAGTAAATGAACTGGAAAGGCGTTTAAATGAGCATGAAAAGATCATAAACACCACTGTTGATGTCATCGATAAAGTGAGACTTAGACTTGAAAAAAGTGATAAAATCCAGAATGAATCCTTGGGTCTTATTGAGTCGATACGTGCAAAACTTTAAGCCACAGAAGATACGGTAGAAGGTATTGAAAAATCTATGGATGAACAGATAGATGAAATTGCTGAATTACGAGACATTGCTGATGAAACAACACTAGTCTCAGCTAACATAACTGAGAAAGTGCTGAGGATTGAGTCTGTACAAAAGATGAAAATTCTAATAATGGAAGGTGTTCCTGAAAATCCAAACGAAAATCTGAGGGACTTATTTACCCAGTTTCTGGCCGATATTGGCCTTGAATCCACAGCTGCGATAATTGAGTCTATCTATAGAAGGGGTAAGCCGGGTCAATCACGGATACGTTTGATTTGCATCCACCTAGCTAGCCAGAATGCTAAAAGTCAGATATTCTCACGTATAAATAGGCTAAAAGGCCTTGATAGGTGGAAAAAAGTGACCCTATCGGACGATCTATCCCCAGAGGACAGGAGAAAAAATCAAGATCTCAAAGCAATACGTACAGTCGCATCCAAGAAAGGAGTCCATTGCCAAGTGAAAGGCACGAGAATCGTAGTGGGTGGAACAAACTATTCGTATGAAGAAGCAATTACTCTGCCAAATGGGATTGGACTGAAGGACATCAAAACCATCGTACAGGGAGAAAATATATATTGTCACTCCATCTACAGCAACATGTACCCGGCAACTTTCGATTTTAGAGATAACAGATTTACATCAGTGGAGCAATGCTACCAATATTCGCATGCTACCGCAGAGAAGAACGATGACATTGCCAAGAGAATTCTAAACTCGAACGAACCTGAGGACGCACTCTACCTGTCTAGACCAATTAAGGAATCCAGACAATGGGGCGACACGAAAGTAGCGCTGATGACTGAAATAGTAACAGCCAAGTTCGTGCAAAACGCAACACTCAAGACCGAGCTTCTAAATACTGCCAACAAAACCTTCTTTGAAGCAACCAGAAACGACTTCTGGGCTTGCAGTTATCATCTGGGAGAAATTGAGAAGTGCAACGACAATACGGTAAAGAGGAATGAACTTGGAAAAATCCTAGTACAAGTTCGAACGACTCTACAGTGATCCACATGAAATCTACATAACACGCAATGAGCTGACATGGCGGGTTGCCGACACCCTATTACGTACCGTGATGTTAAACTATCCAAGGACATATGGGAGCTGGAGAACAAACTGATTAGAACCTGGATCCCGGGTCCTAATCATGTCATCATAGGTGATTCCAGGACTAGAAAATTGTACGAGGCAATTGCTCAGCAAAACTCAAAGGTACAAAGATTTAATGTCTACACTTTTCCGGGCTCCACGTTAAAGGAACAAATAGTACTAACTGATAGACACTTGAACTACCAACCAAATTCCATTGTCTATATAATGGGTGGAACTTGTGAGATCACCGTGAAAATCCCAGACCCCACGTTACAAAGGAAATTTCTACTAGACATTACCTGGTCAAACGATGAAGAACTATTTCAACATCTTCACACATATGCTACTGCAGGGTACGATTGGCTCAATGCAAACCATAAAAACTCACGTTTTGTTATATGCCCACTAGTAGCAACATACTTAAGTTTACCTAGTAACATCAATGAACAAGATGATGACGACACCAAAAAAGAAAAAATGGAAACTCTGAAACAAAGGCAGGACATTGTAACGAATGCAGTATTGAAATTTAACAAGAGTCCAATTAATCTTAATTCTGAGCACTGCACATATTTCCCTTGGCTTGCAAACAGTACGCATAAGTGGAGGAAAGGTAGATATCATCACTATTGGGCTTTATTGAAAGATGGGATACACCCAACGACCCAATTGCTGGATCTCTGGGCCTGTGAGTTCCTAAAAACATTTGAGAAAAACATTCCGGTATCTCTGTCTAAATGGTAAACATACTATGCTGTTATATTTCATAACAGCCACTCCCTGGCACCTCGGTATTATATTACACGTTGTTACCTATAACGAAGTAAATATATTGAGACTCCAGCGGTTCATCTTTAACATATAATTTGGGTAAAACTATATATACATATGTTGACTACAATTACGTATATTTCCTGGCAACACAATTATATGCGCTTTCTGTTACCTATAGTTGGCTCATAATAGTGACTCCAGGAGAGGGAAAGCTGGGCTAATTACGGCTAAAATAGGCTCCCGCTAAAAAGTCCCGCTAGAGTTATAAGGTAATTACTTTCATATTATTATTATCTCATTATGGTGCGGAAGCGAAGGACGCGATCCACTCCCGCAACCTGAAGCCTACTACATTATTTTGAAACATTTCATTTGATAATGACGGCCTTAATAGCCGATGTCATATCATTTTATACATTATTGTTATATGTAATTTTTATAAATGCGCCCTCTGACTTTGATTTAAATTGTTATCATGTTTGCGTTGAGGTAGACATATTGTTTATTTACCCTATACTAGTTGATGAGACAAGCGTGTGTTCACATGGGATACTAGGGATCCATCTTCATCCTATGTATTATGATATACCATGATGATTTAGATGTGGATCGGATTAGAGGCTGTAAAATTGTACATGCAAATATTCGAAGTTTGAGGTCGAAGTATGAATCACTCTTGTTAAATGTAAATAAAAATAACTGGGATGTAATTACTATATCTGAAACCTGGCATGTTGCAAACGATAGTGAATTGTCTTACCAAATTGAGGGTTATAATAAATATAGATTTGACAGAACTTGGAAGAAAAATCCCATGGACAAAAAGCCTAAGATTGGAGGGGGTTTGTGTATTTATGCTAAAACAGATTTGGAAATGGATCATATGAAATATGCATATCTTAACAATAGCACAAAAAATATAGAAATCCAGGTTGTGGAACTCAAAACCACTAATAAGTTCTCTTTTGTACTTTGCAATATTTATAGACCCAATAATGGAAGTATTATTGAGTTTGCTAAATACTTACAATATGTAATAGAAGACCTAAGAAAGATCCCTAATAGCGATTATTTATTTTTGGGTGACTTTAACATAAATGTAGCTCCTCCACTATCACAAACTGCGGATAGCTTTCTAAGAGACATGGAATCGGAGGGTTTAGTTCAGCTTATTGATGACTATACTAGATTATCTGACAATAGTACAATAATCGATCTCATCCTAACTACAGACAAAAATATAACCCACTCGGGAGTTCTCTCTAGTTTGTTAAGTGACCACCAAATGATATTTCTGGTTAAGAAACATATTAAAAAACATATAGAGAAAAAAGAAATATACGGCAGGTCTTATGTGAGATATTCGAAAAACAATTTTACTAGACATTTACTGGATACTGATTGGGATCCCTACTTCAACTTAGATAACTCAAATGATAAATGGGACTTTGTTGTTAGCGCAATAAATACTTACCTAGACATCACCTGCAAATACCGAACTTTTAAAATAAAACAAGTTGGGGAGCCATGGATGACTAAAGAGTTATTGGAACTAACTAGAGATAAGAATATACTGATTAAAAAGGCAAAAAGAACCCAAACAGATAAAGATAAACGCAAAGCTAGAAAGGCAAGAAACCACACAAACAACACTATTAAACTAGCCAGACAACAATATACAATTAATGAACTAAATAAAAACCAGAAAGATACAAAAAAATTCTGGCGTAAAGTAAATAGTATTTTGCCAGGCTCTACAAATAAAACAAATAAACAAATTCAGTTAAAAGAAGATAATAATACAATAGAAGATAACTCCGTAGCTACGTATATAAATAAGTATTTTAATCAAATAGGTGGAAAATTAGCAGGTGAGATGCATATACCCTGGAAACCGGAAGATGGTACCAATCCTGAAACATTGATAGACTTATGTACAGATATACCTACTATATTGACAATAGCCAAAGACTTAAGTATACACAAGCAGTCTATGCTTAAAGGTATTCCGGCAAGAATATTTAAGGATGCTTTGATCTGTGTACCTGAAATCTTTGTTGAATTGTATAATTGTGTATTCAGTTCTGCGGTCATACCTGACTCTTGGAAATTATTCATCATTACTCCCATACCGAAGGGAGGTGATCCCTACCAAGTATCCAACTTAAGACCTATCGCATTATTACCAATAGTAAATAAGATCATGGAAAAAATTGTTCATAAGCATTTATACACCTTTTTGACAAACAATAAGATTTTAAACGACAACCAGTTTGGTTTTCGTAAAGGTTTCTCAACTCTGGATGCTATTGCTAAAATTACAGATGATGTACTTATTAATAGGAATGTGGGAAAAGATACTGTTGCTGTGTTTATTGATTTTATGAAGGCGTTTGACACCGTGAACCACAGCATACTACTTCAAAAACTAACTCTATATGGTGTAAGGGGTATAATTTTAAAATGGTTTGAAAATTATTTAACAAATAGGGAGCAGAAAGTTAAGGCAAATGGGACAATTTCGGATGGGATGGCTGTGGTTCACGGTGTCCCGCAAGGGTCTGTTTTAGGCCCACTTCTTTTTATTATATATATAAATGATTTATCTAAAGTTATGAGTAATGTTAACACACTTATGTATGCAGACGATACCGTTTTATATTATCATGGTAAATTGAATGCACAAACTTACACCTGTATCCAGAAAGATTTGGATAATTCATTTACTTGGTGTGTTCAAAACAAATTATCCATCAACATCAAAAAGACAAAAGTCCTTACATTTACTTCTAAGAAGAAAAGAAATAACCCAAATTTTACTCTATTTATAAATGAAGATGCAGTCATTGATGTAGTATCTTATAAATACCTGGGAGTTGTGTTAGATCCTGTACTAGACTACAAACATCAGTTTTCAAATATTGTGAAAAATATGGCTTACAAACTATATCAATTGTCAAAAATGAAACCCTACTTATCAAATAATGCAGCATTACATATTTACAAAACGGTGTTTTACAAGGCCCTAGGGAAAATATTGATCGTTATTTATTAACAGAATCAGATTTTCCTTTTCAGAAAATGAAGCTGTAATTATACTGTGTAAAATAGAGTTGATAAATACTATTTGGAATATAATGCCCAGGTACGGTGACCGACCCACGTACGGTGACATATCTAAGAACACATGACTGTTTTTTGGCATTAACATGCCTGAAGTCTATGCAGATTACAGGTGGTAATGGTTCCATAATACTCTATTTATCAATAAAATATCATTCATTAATATTGTAAATCCTTTTCCTTGCATGAGCAAAACCTAATAACTTCTGCCCATGTACGGTGACCAAATAAAGTTCACCACCCATGTTCATTTAGTTGTGGTTTATTTGATAAAAGGATTAATCTTTATACTACAGATGATATAAAACCTATTTATATGCCTCCTTTATTTGGAGGATTAAAAAGTACCCCAAAAAGTACTTTTCTATAATTTGTGTACCTTTTAATGTGGCTTGCCCATGTACGGTGACATACCCTTCACCACTGATTTTTTACACCTAGACTACATATAAATTTCCCCATTTAAACATTCATTATCTTTTATAAGTTCTGTAACACATTTGTGTGCATCATACATTCAGAACAGATATGCAATTATAACTACAAATTTATAAGAGATCTTCAAAGTCTGGTTATATAGGTTCCATCTATGAATTTAGGCCTAAAAATGCCTATTTTAGTGGTTTATCAATTTTCTTTCAAGATATAGGTACATGAAAGTGGGGTTCCCCTGACAGATCTTTCATTTCTACGTACTCTAATATCGTTTCTCATATCATAAAACGATATATAGATATAAAAACGACCCTTTGAATTATTGGTCACCGTACGTGGGCATCGATCACGATCTGGGAGAATTGACCATATGCGCTCTTTACATTATCATGGTAGTACGATATGGAACAATCAAACTGTGTTGGTAAGAAATACTGAGTCGTACAAGGAGTTCAAGTCACTAACTAAAAGAAACTCACTTGCAGTCCTAGATGGAACACCATTTATCAATAATCAAATCGAAGATAAAACAGCTCTCTGAAAATCACGGGCTACAACAAAAGAATTTCTTACTACTCGTTTTACTAAATATCACTACTCAAAGGACACACTGTAGTGCTCATGTTTTGGCTATGAGATATAGCTGTTCTACCTATAAAACTCAACATGTTTTGTGTATATATGTTAGTATTAAAATTGTAACATGGATACGGGTTATAAAATACCAATGGCATAGCCATGAAAAACAGTTGTAAAACAACTGAGGCTATATGCCACCTATGTTGAATCAAATATCGAACATGATACAAACTGTTACCTTGGCTTGTAAACCTGAAGATTCAATAAAGGAAACTGTACACACACAAAAAGAAGAGAGGAGTAGAGATATTCTACCCACCTCCTGTCTGGGTGACAGACTCCTGAGCAGATCTTGGCATTGACTTTTACCTCTCCCCCCTGCTGGGTTAGCAGCACTCCTTGGCGATATTTTTTGGTACAGAATCTTAACCATGCCTCAAGGAAAAAGTTGCATAGTGTGCGATGCCCTTAAACACTGTGACTGACTTGTCAGAAACCACTGAAAGCTCTTCAGACAAAAATGAATGAATCAAACAATTTAATTCCTATGCCATTACAAAAAGCATACATAGAGGATTAATTTGATGTATAATTACCATAGTTTGATAGATGTAAAAGGCCAGCATCTTGAAATAACTACACTGAAAAACTAAATTCATTAATTCTCTGATCCATCTTAGGACTTCTGAAGGTTCAAGATAGATTATGCAAATTAGCTGTCCAAATTCCTATTTACAAGTCAAAGATATGCTTTGCCTTATATGACATGATCTAGATTAGAGAGGAGTACTATTTGAGTGCTTTTTGCAAAATCTATGGATCATTATTACAGATTTCCCTATCAATATGCAAATTAACTATGACATCATCAATATACATGAAAATAAATATCTCCATTGGATTCAGTATGTGAGAATATCCCTGTATGCTAAATACCATGTCCCTATCATCGATATCTAGAGAGTTATTCTAATAATTCTGTGCTAATCTGTGCTAATCCTAGGTTAACAAGCCCAGCCAACGGCCAAAACCAGTTTCTGTAGCTACGAGACTGGATTTGATATCTGTAATGAGAATAATATATGCAAAAGATAGCTAGGAAAGAGAGGATCACAAAGATATTGGGATTTTAAAAATCGGTCAAGTCGTTCAAGAATTATGGAGGAAAGTCTAGTCAGATTAGTTGAATTTGAGGAACTCAAGTGTATAGAAAACGGTAGAAAGCATGGCATCACATAATGATTACCCCTTGGTCATACTCTATTGTAGTCCTGTCCTATAATATTTCTCACACAATATTATACATTTCTACTTTATGCTTAACAATACCAAATACTAACATATTATTATATACATGCATTGTACTTCAACTTTCATGTTCTAAATACTAATGTATAGTTCTTAAAACTAACATTCACTTTTAGTATGTTTTTGTTCTCCACCAGGTGATCCATCATTGGGATTTCTTTCTCACTCCAATGAGGAGAAATCCCAAGGGAGAAAATCAAGGTGTGTACAGATATGTCTAGAGATATTCTACCCACCTCCTGCCTGGGTGACAGACTCCTGAGCAGATCTTGGCATTCACTTTTACCTCTCCCCCCTGCTGGGTTAGCAGCACTCTCTGGCGATATTTTTTGGTACAGAATCTTAACCATGCCTCAAGGAAAAAGTCGCATAGTGTGCGATGCCCTTAAATACTGTGACCGACTTGTCAGAAACCACTGAAAGCTCTTCAGACAAAAATGAATGAATCAAACAATTTAATTCCTCTGCCATTACAAAGAGCATACATAGAGGATTTATTTGATGTAAGATATGCCATAGTTTAATAGATGTAAAAGGCCAGCATCTTGAAATAACTACACTGAAAAAATAAATTCATTAATTCTCTGATCCATCTGAGGACTTCTGAAGGTTCAAGATAGATTATGCAAATTAGCTGTCCAAATTCCTATTTACAAGTCAAAGATATGCTTTGCCTTATATGACATGATCTAGATTAGAGAGGAGTACTATTTGAGTGCTTTTTGCAAAATCTATGGATCATTATTACAGATTTCCCTATCAATATGCAAATTAACTATGACATCATCAATATAAATGAAAATAAATATCTCTATTGGATTCAGTATGTGAGAATATCCCTGTATGCTAAATACCATGTCCCTATCATCGATATCTAGAGAGTTATTCTAATAATTCTGTGCTAATCTGTGCTAATCCTAGGTTAACAAGCCCAGCCAACGGCCAAAACCAGTTTCTGTAGCTACGAGACTGGATTTGATATCTGTAATGAGAATAATACATGCAAAAGATAGCTGGGAAAGAGAGGATCACAAAGATATTGGGATTTTAAAAATCGGTCAAGTCGTTCAAGAATTATGGGGGAAAGTCTAGTCAGATTAGTTGAATTTGAGGAACTCAAGTGTATAGAAAACGGTAGAAAGCATGGCATCACATAATGATTAACCCTTGGTCATACACTATTCTAGTCCTCTCCTATAATATTTCTCACACAATATTATACATTTCTACTTCATGCTTAACAATACCAAATACTAACATATTATTATATACATGCATTGTACTTCAACTTTCATGTTCTAAATACTAATGTATAGTTCTTAAAACTAACATTCACTTTTAGTATGTTTTTGTTCTCCACCAGGTGATCCATCATTGGGATTTCTTTCTCACTCCAATGAGGAGAAATCCCAAGGGAGAAAATCAAGGTGTGTACAGATATGTCTAGAGATATTCTACCCACCTCCTGCCTGGGTGACAGACTCCTGAGCAGATCTTGGCATTCACTTTTACCTCTCCCCCCTGCTGGGTTAGCAGCACTCTCTGGCGATATTTTTTGGTACAGAATCTTAACCATGCCTCAAGGAAAAAGTCGCATAGTGTGCGATGCCCTTAAATACTGTGACCGACTTGTCAGAAACCACTGAAAGCTCTTCAGACAAAAATGAATGAATCAAACAATTTAATTCCTCTGCCATTACAAAGAGCATACATAGAGGATTTATTTGATGTAAGATATGCCATAGTTTAATAGATGTAAAAGGCCAGCATCTTGAAATAACTACACTGAAAAAATAAATTCATTAATTCTCTGATCCATCTGAGGACTTCTGAAGGTTCAAGATAGATTATGCAAATTAGCTGTCCAAATTCCTATTTACAAGTCAAAGATATGCTTTGCCTTATATGACATGATCTAGATTAGAGAGGAGTACTATTTGAGTGCTTTTTGCAAAATCTATGGATCATTATTACAGATTTCCCTATCAATATGCAAATTAACTATGACATCATCAATATAAATGAAAATAAATATCTCTATTGGATTCAGTATGTGAGAATATCCCTGTATGCTAAATACCATGTCCCTATCATCGATATCTAGAGAGTTATTCTAATAATTCTGTGCTAATCTGTGCTAATCCTAGGTTAACAAGCCCAGCCAACGGCCAAAACCAGTTTCTGTAGCTACGAGACTGGATTTGATATCTGTAATGAGAATAATACATGCAAAAGATAGCTGGGAAAGAGAGGATCACAAAGATATTGGGATTTTAAAAATCGGTCAAGTCGTTCAAGAATTATGGAGGAAAGTCTAGTCAGATTAGTTGAATTTGAGGAACTCAAGTGTATAGAAAACGGTAGAAAGCATGGCATCACATAATGATTAACCCTTGGTCATACACTATTCTAGTCCTCTCCTATAATATTTCTCACACAATATTATACATTTCTACTTCATGCTTAACAATACCAAATACTAACATATTATTATATACATGCATTGTACTTCAACTTTCATGTTCTAAATACTAATGTATAGTTCTTAAAACTAACATTCACTTTTAGTATGTTTTTGTTCTCCACCAGGTGATCCATCATTGGGATTTCTTTCTCACTCCAATGAGGAGAAATCCCAAGGGAGAAAATCAAGGTGTGTACAGATATGTCTAGAGATATTCTACCCACCTCCTGCCTGGGTGACAGACTCCTGAGCAGATCTTGGCATTCACTTTTACCTCTCCCCCCTGCTGGGTTAGCAGCACTCTCTGGCGATATTTTTTGGTACAGAATCTTAACCATGCCTCAAGGAAAAAGTCGCATAGTGTGCGATGCCCTTAAATACTGTGACCGACTTGTCAGAAACCACTGAAAGCTCTTCAGACAAAAATGAATGAATCAAACAATTTAATTCCTCTGCCATTACAAAGAGCATACATAGAGGATTAATTTGATGTATAATATGCCATAGTTTAATAGATGTAAAAGGCCAGCATCTTGAAATAACTACACTGAAAAACTAAATTCATTAATTCTCTGATCCATCTTAGGACTTCTGAAGGTTTCAAGATAGATTATGCAAATTAGCTGTCCAAATTCCTATTTACAAGTCAAAGATATGCTTTGCCTTATATGACATGATCTAGATTAGAGAGGAGTACTATTTGAGTGCTTTTTGCAAAATCTATGGATCATTATTACAGATTTCCCTATCAATATGCAAATTAACTATGACATCATCAATATACATGAAAATAAATATCTCCACTGGATTCAGTATGTGAGAATATCCCTGTATGCCAAAAACCATGTCCCTATCATCGATATCTAGAGAGTTATTCTAATAATTCTGTTCATCTGTGCTAATCCTAGGTTAACAAGCCCAGCCAACTACCAAAGTCAGTATTTTGTAGCTACAAGAATAAATTTCATAACTGTAATGAGAATAATATATGCAAGAGATAGCTGGGAAAGAGAGGATCACAAAGATATTGGGATTTTAAAAATCGGTCAAGTCGTTCAAGAATTATGGAGGAAAGTCTAGTCTAGTCTCTCAATTACTCTCCAATGGGGTTAGAACGGTAACGCAATTAGAACGGGCATAGAATGGTAACATGGTTAGAAATAGTAACGCGGTTAGAATGGTAACGCAGTTACATGGTTTAAGATTGGGTTAGAATCGTGACGGTAACGCGGTAACGGTAACGCGGTTATGGTAACGCGGTTAGCTTGTAATCCATATAGAAATATGTCATTCTTAGAGGCCTATTCCACCAAGGAGGCACAAGCCCAGGCCGGGCCCCTTGTGGTCGCCTATTGGCGACCGGCGGCAATAGCCGGCCCAAACCTCCCGCCAGCGGCAATAATCTGCTTGGTGGAATAGCTCATGAGAGCTCACAGGCCCCTCACGGCCGGACCCTGCCGGCCACCGTGCCTCCAAAACCCCGTAGCCGGGCAGTATCGGCTGACCTGTTGGTGGCCGCTGGCCGCCGGCCTAGGACAATACTCGGTGCAATAGCCAATTTTGGAGGTGTTCCACCAAAATATAGTGATAACCACATAGAAGGCCGGGCGGGCGGCCGGGTATTATGAGCGCAACGTCCCCCGCAAGCCCTGGCAGGGGAAAACCGATTCATTTGATTTTAAGCCCCCGGCAGGCCGGCCGGTGTGTCAAGAGCTACGCCGAAAGAAGCACGGCCGCGGGCTCTGCCGGGACCCGCGGCGAGGGAAAGCCGACAACACTTCGCGGCCGACACCGGCGATACCCGAAGCCGCGAAAGGACATAGAAAATTCCGACACTTACGGCAGAATTCTGGCACCATAGCGTGCCATACACATTCATAACATCAATCCTTATCTTTATTTACCTTCATTGTTCGATTTAACATGTAATTCCGCTGTTATTTGACGTTTTCTGACCGTTCCCGTACAAATCCCGACACGCTGACACACTGCTGCGCTCGATACGCAACTTTCGCGGGTTCAGAGCGTCGTAGTGTATCGCCGCACGCCGCGCCACCTATCGGATCGATAGAGAACCGCGGGTTTGCGCGTTAGTGCAGCCAACGTCCACCAGACGGCAATAGCAAACCCACCCGGGTGTAACGCCGCACCGGGTCCGGCCGGCTCTATGGGCGCTCGCAGGGCGCCTTGTGTACGCCTGTTGGTCGCCTTGTGGGGCTTTGGTGGAATAGCTCCTAGAATTTAGGGGTTTAGGGGCGGCCGGCCGGCCGGCCCCGGCGGCAAACGCCGGCTGGAGGGCAAAAACCCGCCTGCTGAGGGCCTTTTTGGTGGAATAGGCCTCTTAGGTAGCGTGACTCAGTTGGAATGTAACGCTAAGTAACGCGGTAACACATTTACTTAAGCAGGTTTTGATATTTATGGACATTATTTGATAGTTATGGACATTTTGATAGTCATGGACATGACAATTGTCCATAAGTCTCAAATCAAGTCATTTTTTATAGTTATCGACATTTTTGATAGTTATGGACCGCACAGGGGGTCCGGTCTGCAAAAGTACAGGTTCCTTTCTTGACACTATGCACTCCTTTATTGACAATATGCGTTAAATGTATCACCGCAAAAATATTAAAGATTTTAAAAATAACGGGTAGATACCCTAATAGGCCTTTTTCCGTAGGCCGGTGTCGCACCTTATCTCCTTAGCTACGCTACAGCTGAAGCCAAACATTCACCTGGCAACGTATACTTTAGCACTGGAACACTGAGTGCATGAGCGTAATACGTTCATAATACCTGTGTACATTATTTCCAGGGAAATACGAGTGATTGCATTGTATTCTATGGTATTCCAGCTACAATTTGATGTATCATACATGTATATCACCTTAATGATGCTTTAGATAAAGCTTAGATAACACAGGGACACCGAAACTGAGTACACAATAATACATTGGCAGGCCTAGCTATTATATGCTTATCTTTTTCCATGTTTATACCAAGATAATTATCAACTACGAAGTTGAGACAGCCCAGACTCGTTGGTACAATACCCTTGTTTGTTCCAACAATTTAATCTGTCAAAAAACAACACTCTTCCAATCACACCCACAGTTCACACTTTAGGTGGGATTGCTGTATGTCTCTATATGAATACCGCTGGTATCGCGGTGTTTGTCCGAGCGGCCACGTTACTAGACAGTGGGCCGTTAGGCGGCACTGAACGGCAACACCTGTATTGTAAAACGTTACCTACGTGGAAGCCAGCTCACTTATTCTAGGGTTACCTTAGGTGTTGTGATCCTAATCCAATCAGAAACGACTAATGACAACGTGCCGCGGGGTCGTTTTTTTAATTATTGTTAATTAAACTCATTCATTCCAAGGGTGATTAAATATCATTATAATTTCTCATATATCGTAGGGTTTTTGAAGGTGGAAATCAATAGAATTGTTCCATTCTGATTAGGCATAACTACAAGGGATATCAGAATATATGTCTGCATTTTAGTTTTGCACGCCGAATCCTATTAAACATTGGCGAAGTGCGTCAGGTAATGTAATGGAGCAAAGCTCACTTCCGGTCGAGTGGCAAAACCTCTATTGATAATATAATGACCTTTATCTTGTGAAAGTATACATGTACAAAAAATGTATTTTTTTTATAACCAAGGTTGCCTCTTTATATTTAAGAGAATATTTTAGACGGTATTAATCTCACAACGGCTAAATGAAAAGGAACCATTTTTTGAACAATATGTAGAGAGCACATTGATCATGACAGAATGGTCAGATGCACAACTATTCAGTTTGATACGAAGTGTTTCCTTGATGGCTACCACGAATCTGAGACCACAATGCGCTTTCCTCGAGTAGGTTTTTCGTGCGCGATCGGCAATTTTGTTCAAACCGGCACATTGTGATCCTGTATGTGACTATCCCATTTTATGTTCTCAGTGATATAGACCTATTCGCTAATCTTAGAATCATAGTTATAGTGTGAACTAGCTCATCCAAAATGAAGCACATGTACAAGTACAGTCATTTGTTTATTTGCGTAGCTATATTTCTAGAAAGATATAAGAGCAGCTGATAACAGTGAGATTTAAAGTTCCTGCCCGGTAACTATGTCACGTTGTCAACAAACACTCATTTATAACCTTTAGTTCTAGTTTACTGGTACCTGCCTGCCTTCAATCGGTTGTTGGGGAGATAAGACATCCAGGTGCGACTATATAGGGCTCAGGTGTGGAGGCGAGCAGACAGACTTCGACGCCAGACAGACCCCATCCCACGACCCGAGGCCACCCTATCAACCACCCGTCAAGGTAAGTGAACATCTCGCAGTCTCTAACAATCTAACTCCATGTAAAGTATTAATACGCCCAAATCTGAGCTAGTTGATTCGTCTAGATTTTAATTACATACTACGTGTTCAGACATTAGAAGTCTAACACAAATTACATTTTGAAGTTACAGACGAGTTAAATTCAACAACGACCTATTGTTTAAATCGGGATTGGCGGGTATTGGAAATACGGTAAATTATCCTTATATCATCGACATTATGTCGCATTACAATGGCATTAAATTAAAGAAACATATCACTTCGTGTGAACTAAACCTGTATCAGACACTTGTGGGAGAGACCGATTAATAGCTGGTGTGTGCTCCGCTGTCAACGGGGTGTTTGCCTTTCCTGTACGCGCCTGATATGAGCCATTATTTATGACACTCATTAATTGTTTTGTGCTTAGAAATTATAAAGTTTCTTGTGCCATCCGGATCGGATTATGGCTGACAGTGGTTTAGTAACGCATATATAGTATTCTCTAAATAAAAGCATGTTTTTCTACTGTTCAAGGCTAGTAATTACTTAAAATACATTAAGAAGGATAACATTTTGCACGTTTTCTCAACCATTATCTTGCATTTACCCTTTTAGTCAAGATGAAGTTATAGAGATTTTCCTTTTCCAGATGAAGTTTGTAGCAATTCTTCTCATCGCCATGCTGGCCCTCTCAGGTAAATACCTTGCCATATTCTGGGGTCAGGAGTTGGGCTATCGTGGAGCTCTTTAAAGTACCTTCAAAAGGCCTAGGATATGGGCGTATAATTCTAGTCACCTCAGACAATGACGTATCCCTATTCAGCCGTTCAGAAGTGTTCTCTTTTAGCAAAGGACTATGCTCTCAGCTTGGTTAACATTGACATAGATCGTGTATTAAAACAGGACAGTCATTATCCATGCTGCCATAGAGCCATGGCAATCTGCCTTGTGGGGGTCACGAAGAATGTTTCTATTATTTTCCCCCTATTAAATTAATGTCAAGCTACGGTGTGGCCGTGTGTAGAGCGGTAATGGAGCATGGGGGTGGAAATCGAACTGAGAGGTTCCTTCCTTTAAACATATCGAGTGGAACGCAGCGTGACAGATTCTGTATGGAAAGTGGCCCCACTGTGACTAGGATGAGACACTGCATGTTCGGGTTTTGGCCAGGTGGCGCTACTGCGCTCCAACAACACCTGGCAACTGGTGCATACATACACAATATTGACTGGTTTCAGATACAAGCGGCCGTATGCTCCGAGGAGTTGACGCGTAGTAATATTGCGTAGAGTTAACTTCGAGGAGCATAAAATCGCTTTATCTGAAACCGGTTTACACTGCATATATTATCCACCTTTTCTGGACAAGTGGCATGTCAATACCATTCCGTTTGAATTGTGCATTATTTTTAAGTCAGCACTGTTTTTCCATATGCGCCCCCTGGATCATACAACATATCTGTATGCTCCATGTATGCCCATAGACACTCCTTATGTGTTTCTATGGACACTTTGTATTCGGTGGATAATAAAAAAAAATCCGCTGCTGCTATTAATATTTAGTTCAGCACTTCATTTAAATTCACAGCACATTTCTACGTTGCTGCTTTATTTGGGAATATCTATCTGGTCCTCTGGATTAACTCTCTTGGTACTTGCTTTCCTGGATTTTCAGATGCGAGTTCCACATCCGCACCGGATACCACTTCGGGTATGCCGTTAGGCCCTAAGGTTGCGTTGTCAGTTTTGAGGATAAAGAACTGCTGCATAATAACTGCATAATTGAATAAAAATGGCCACCCATAGTGTAAGGGCCAGAAGGGTTAACGCTACTAGCTTGCGGAATAGTAAAAGTCTTGACATTTGAAATCTCAACTTCCCATTATCCTGTACACTTTGCTTTTGTTTGTATTTCAAGTTTATCTTTAAGACACAAGCACTAGCGTGCAGTGATGTATTTGACTCGTGTATAGCCTACTGTGTAAATACTTAAAAATGTACACTATTTGTTTAAAGTTTGAGAATACTGTATATACCAGACTTTGCTTAACTTCATTTGTACCATACATTCAGAGTCGTATAACTATACAATATTATATAGACCAGTAACATAGACTATATAAAGCATGTACTTAAGGCGAAAAACAAGGCTTCAAGTATAGCTGTAATTCAGACTGTATTTACAGTACGTATAGAAGTATTTAAATCTGACAACTTTTCCCAAGAATTTGAATTTAGCGTTATCCCTGGTCCCCAAATTATTACCTTTTAAAAATGTATTTGTATACACATGTACTCTTTAGGGCGAAATTATTTTGGAATGTACCCGGTATGTGTTTAAAGAAAGCTGGCTTAATGCCCCTTCTTAACAACGGTATGGAACAGTCATGCCAGGTGATACTTGTGCAATATGATTGTCGTCTGCCCCAAAGATAAAATATGCACGACAATAATTCCCTATTTAAAATATTTACACATTGTTATTGTTTCATTATATTAGTAATACTGTTCACTTCTACGGCTGTTAGGGATACATGATCTTATACTACCTATATTCATCAGCCAGTTACGAGAACTATAGAATGTAAACATACGCTGAAAACTAGATATTGACACGAAATTGTTATAATACCGAAGATCATCTCTAATCATTAGGCAAAAGAAGGACCTATATATTCCTACAAGAATATAACTGGGAATAACTTGGAAGTGTGTTCCGAGGATGGAGTCTTAATTTCAACGTTCATAATATTGATTAATCAGTCTTAAAATAACATGGCTTTAAGGCGAATACGCTCAGCAAGACACTACATTCCTAGTTTCTTAATATTAATTGTAGGCTAATATATCACATCATGATAACCAAACTGGGTAGTGGAAATGTTAGGCCTAATTACGGGATATTTAGTAATAGTTAACAAACATTCCCCAGTGCAGGGGCTTATTTGTACTACTTTGTTTCCAGAAGATGCCGGGGTCGAGTCAACAACTACTACAGCTAGTGATGTTTCTGATGCCGCGACCGTGACCGCGACTGACGGCAACTCTACTTCAGCCGATACAACCGACCCTGGGTCAGGCGCTGGTGGGCTCATGGCGCCACTCGGTCTCATTATCGGCAGCGGCTTCTTCGCCGTCCATCGTCTGCTCTAAAATGGCCGCCTCCCGCAACACCCGTAGTGCGATGACAGAACGCCAGGACCCAGTGTGACGTCAACGTCGTCTTGACAACCGGACCAACGGTGACCTCTGCTCTGACCTTTCATGATTCCAAGATTATCGGAAGATGTTGACGAGAGGAGAGACGCAACGCCGTCGTCATGGCAACCAAGGGACGATATTCTGATAGGATTTCAACTCATTAACTGAATGATTATTGTTATTATCTTTGCAGTCTAAGGGATGGAATCAGTATTGGTGAACTTATTTTATTTGAGTTTAGGGGGTTTACTCTAGTCTCAGTTTTGAGGTGGGGATTGAAAACAGTACAATATGGGTCCAACTCCTATCAGTAATTTAGAACCATCACACAGGGTCCTGATGCTATTCGAAAAAAAAAAACCACGTGTTTTTGTTAAAAATGATAACGTTATGCGACACTGCTCCATTCTTCGAGTTCGCTGCCATCCTGCTATGATTCTTACAAATTGATAATCATTTAAAGTCCCTTGAGTTTTTCGAAATTTATGGGGAGTTTTCAAGCATTATCTAGCATAACAAATAATATGTCAGGTTAGAAAGCGGCTACCGGACAGTGAAGTCTCATTCACTCCGTGTTTACCGCAAAGTTAATAACTTGAGTCTGGCAAATGTTCTCAAATCTACTTGGTCCTATAATATAGGCTGATTTATAAGGGTATCTTTTTTGGATACGTTTAATTTTGGTGTATTTATTTTGCATTTTTCTTGTATGACCACAAGTCTGGCAGCCCCGAAACCCGTAGGTCATTACTGTAACCCATCGGCGAATAAGGATTGTAGATTCTGGAGGACGTACAGGTATAGATACTCGGACTGGGGTAGAGCCCTGCCTCGGTCTTATGAATGTGTTCCGATACTCTGAGAGCGGATTTTTTCTTATAATCCACATGAGGAATACATGAATTTAAATATATATGTACTTTGTATGTATCGGTTTGAGGAGTTGTTCTTTCTTGTACATCTTCTCCCGTTATATCAGCTTTTATTTTATGTGATCATATTAAAGGATATTATATTCAGAATGTACGCTTCGTTTTCATACAAATAAAAGTTTCAAAAGGACTTCAGATTTTGTCGTTTTCAAATGCAATGTATTATGCTATAGTGACGTTGCGAATCGGTTAATGAAAGTATTATTGAGTTCAAACATAATATTAGTAACTTTTAATACCACAAGTATACATAGAACTCCATAGTGAAAATATTACTCTCTCTTTAGATGTAAAACGTGTGTATGGTGGAATGATTTACGATGACTGAACATGCCTGCAACACCATGGATACATATTTACATGATACTATACTTGGCTCAGACCCAACACAAAATGATAACCAAATATTGAACTTTTGACACCTAAATTTTCTTTTAAAAAAAGGGGTTTCAGGATAATAATAGAAATATTATATCGAGATGCATGTATACTGAATCAAAATACGAAAACCTTCCTACAAAACGGAACCATATATCAGATCCATAGGACGATAGCACTCGACCATTATTATGAGCGATTCCAGCATACAGTACAACCTGTACATCTACACATACTGCCTTCCTGTTTACAAAAGCACTAACAAATACACTCTTTGTAAAAACCCACCGAATTGCACCTTTGATAATCACTTTTTGTTAAGAGAATGGTGAATGGAAACTCCATGGACAATAGATACAAAATTTGAATCAAGTTTGTCCACCATCCTCCAAACTATGACGGATTTGGTGACGATAGCACCTCATGTCTTGCGGGCGACGGACGATAACTGATCCCTGATTTTACTCAGACCGTCGAGCATCGTATCCAGCGTCTCCTTAGAGAGCTCCACTGTGACGTCAGAGAGTGCTGGTCCCTTCGACATACGTGATGCCGGTTCTTGTACCTGAAGGAACAAGCGAAGCACAACCAGTTTGTACTAGTCATCTGGCATACAGACGGAAAAGGTGTCATGTTAAAAAGCCACAATATATCTAAATATCTAAGACAATTTACATTCATGCATAACCATCGTGCGAATGCATGTGGTGTGAATACCAGAAGATCGCCGACTAAATTGATTTTTAGAGGAAACTTAAATTCAATAAAGAAGAACTATGATAGTACACGTTATCATATAGGCCAAGCTTTTCATGTATACTTCCAGACAATTGAATTGATTATGGTATTAGTAACGGAAGTGAAAAACTAAATTTCCAGAAAGTCACAAACACAACTAAACCGGCTGATGTGAAGAGGACTATGCAGTGAATACGACAGTTTTCTTTTACTACATTCTGAAAGCTTGTCAAACATTTCAGAAGGTTATCTACGGTGACCTATGCCATATGTGCAAACACAATTTATATTAGCCAACTTAATCTCTATATATCTATAAATCTCAAGTATTGTTGTTTGACCTTGATTGAGTCTCGAGATAAGTTTGTATTTTTTCAAAATTTTGAGACTCCGCAATACTATCATATTAGTCACTTTTACTTATATTGCGATTCAAATCAACAAGTGCAAAACGTGAGGTAAGCTAGTCGGAGTTTCCGTTGAGCTGTTACTTCTTGTCAAATCTTATCACAGTATTTCTATATTTGGAAACCACCTAATCCTGACATTGATATCATATATCTGACCTGCATTGTAGATACATTAAGTATTTCTTAATCTCCAGATGAGCTGTCCTATGTGATTTAAGATTGAAGACCCGATTGCCGTTTTGAGATCGAGATTTTGTTTTATGAGTAAACTTAGTTAAACCTTAAATTGAATATATGGCTTAGACGTGATTATCTGAGGCTTTTTATTATTATCATTATTTATTTCCATTGAATCATCAAGTTCTAACACGGTGGGGAGGTTTTCCATTTTTATGATCGTTGGGCTTTATCTCCATGACTCATTTATTGGATATTGACACGTCCCGACAAGCCAAAGTCTGCCCGCGATAAGCAATGTGCACATGGTGATTCCTGCTCCCATGTTAATACTATGTTTATTTAGGCAATGACACCCTGGCCTCCAGACTCTCTGAAGGCGAGCCAGTTCTCTACTATCTAACCCACTGCGCTTTTATCTATTTCATAGTTTATAAATTCTTTTCTCGAGTTATGGGGGCTCAAATTCTCCTTGAGAATTGTTGACCTCCTCAGTTCGAGAAAAAAAAAACACAGGCGGGCCTAGAACCTGATTATCATTGACTCCAAATTTTCCCGCCCTGTTCTTGTCTGTACAGAATACCGAGGAACCGACCACAGGGGACCAATTTTGAAGAAATATTTCAATTTTGGCACCAGCAGAACGCTGGGGGTCGGGATTCACCTCTTGCACATAAGCGTTACGGGTTGCGCTGGTCTTATGTAACAGCGCCCCACTCACGGAAAACCAGTGTCACTGTGCTTATTTGAAAACGAGGCGTGGTACCTGATGTGGTTTTACGGTGCAGTGGGTGCCCATGTGTCTGGGTTTAAATTCACAGACGCAGCACATATTTTTCACAGTTTGCTCTTCTTTCACACCTCCCGAGTGGAGAGTCTTGACATCTGGGACAAGGTGTGAAAACACTGCAATCGGCCACATTATAGCTTCTATAGTAAAGTCCAACATGATCTGGATAAAATGCTAGATAAAAAGAAAATGATAATAAATGTAGGAAACTCAAAACTTATGTGGGTTGGAAAAAGCCTCGAAAATGAGATCAGCTGTTACATAAAAGGGAGTGAATTGGATATTGTAGATTTTAAATTTGAATTACAGATGAATAGTAGATTTAATCTGGATTCAGATATCTTCCGTTTTTTTATCTGTACCTTACTGGCGTCTCTGAATATAAATCTTTTTTTATTTTGACATCAGTTTACCCACTCACTGATGCCACACATGATGGTACAAAAGAAATTCCAGTCTCTCAGGCTAGGCTATGGTCTACAATATTGATATTACCCTATACAACATACAGTAGAACCCTGCCTAATGGACACCCCACATTAACGGACACCTTTACTTGGAACGGTTGCCTCTATTAGATGTTTATTTTAACCTTGCGTAAGCGGACACCCCGCGTAAGCGAACACTTTTGCTGGGAACGAAGGGTGGCCGCTTACGCAGGGTTCTACTGTATATCAAGATCAACAAAATCTATAATTACATGGAAATCCATTATTTTGATCATGCTGATGGAAAATCCAGATAATGTTTCATTAAAATGCCAAAATACAGGCATATGATATAGATAAATGAGCACTTGACGTTTGATATGGTACTATTAAACCTTAAATGGCAATTTCTTTTTCTTGTTTCATGTTTCCTTATCCTAATATGCACCGCCTGTAATTTTTGGAATTGAGTGTATTGTCTAGAATATTAGATTGACTTGTCAATAATGGTTTCCATTTTAGCCTACATGTGTAGAGATGCAAGTTTTTCAACAAATGATGGAATTTTGACATTTCATATGCATTTGCAACAATCAGAGTGTTAGATTATATATAGATTCATAGCGATTCTATTTCAAAATAATGTTATAAATTATTCTTTTTCATATCACATACTGTGGGAAAAATCACAAATATGATTAGATCTACATTTGTCAAAGGTAAAATGTTCACGTCCTCATCTCCATTGATGACAGGGCTGAGAGATAGTGTACAGGGAAATGAATATTGTCCTTGTAAAATATTGTAATCTTTGACAACTTTGTCATCTGTCATAATGCTCCATTACTTCAGTAAATATCTATCACACTCTGGCAATATAAGTATCGTTTTAATCGTCTTGAAGTGCTTTAGATTCTATCACGATTCTTATAGGTCATCGTGATAGAATTTTTATCATATCACTGTGAAGACAGGAAGGTAACATGACAGGAAGGTAACATGTTTCAGTGTTTTTACCTACAACAATGCTGATGTTCACTCTATGACAGGAGATCTTACCATTACACAGGTATATCATATATATACCAACAGATAGGCCTGAGTCTCAGCTTTCTAACAATGTGTTGATCATAAAATTAGGGCGTTTATTTATGACAGAAGAGATGACGCCAGTGTGAAGAGGGTCTCACTTGCTCGATGGTTGCGGCAGCTGCCACGTCTGCCTACTGACTTTTATCTAATCCACATTGATATTTTACTCCTGGTGGATTGCCACGTATTCAAGTAAATCGATGCATATTCTTTTCCTATCGTGGCCTGTCACGTTTATTGATTTTTTGTAAAGATAACAGCTAGTTATAATCTAAGAATGTGGTGCTATAGGTGGAGAGTGGCGTGTGATAATGAGGCTTATAGCTATCGCAGTAGTAATCTGAGACTGCGTGTGGAGAGTGGAGAGGTTACCTGGAGCTGGAGGACACAGGACGGGACGGCGAGTCGTGACGTACAGTCTGATGACGTCTTCACGTCCACGCGCCAGTCAAACTCCACCAGACGCGGCAAGGAGACTGACAAAACAAACATAACAACATATGGCAAAGCTGACGAAAAAACAAGAAAACGTTGAAGAAATGGGGTGTAAAGGATCCATAATGTATGTAAGCAGAATTTCCAAAACGTTCGACCCCCCCCCCCCCCCACACCCAATCTTGCACGCAATAGAACAAAGAAGGGGCATACGCAAAGTTAAAAAAAAATGTTGACCACCCCCCCCCAACTAAGTGCGTATGTACTTTATTGATTGCCCCTAAGCCGCAGTGTGGATAATGAAATGCAACATATTTCAGAGTGAATCCTAAACGAGGAGGAGTGTAGCAAATATTGGGCAAGCCACAAATTAGACATGAAAATACAACCATTAAGAGATATGTCATTATTTCCATAAGCCCTGCAACACGACTGGACGAAACAAAGAAGAATAGAGTCAGTAGATCTCCTATAAGCAAGTACAGGCGGCAGTTTTTTCACGAGACTATAAAACAGTGGGTAAACCAAATTGAGGATTGTCTGATTACTTATCTGTGCATGCCACATTTGTAGGCGACGCCTGACCTGTATGCGTGAACTAAGACTTTCATAGACCATGGAACAGAGTTGATTATGACAAAGTGGATAATCCATTACAATGAAAATTATATTTCGTCCAAGCCGGACAGAGCACGTCTGCACTGAGCTCAATAGACCTTTCCACTATCATTTATTTATTTTTGTTATCATTAGGTAAGGGTGTCTCTCAAAAAGTGAGTTTTTCAGGCACCGTTAAGTACATTGTTATCGTATTCACATCATCATCAGAGATGATAAGATAAAAAAAAAGAGAAAAAATATAAGTTTATCCGATTCAGTCTAGATAGTATATATTCTATGTGACCTGTAACCATTTTTACTATATACCCATGCCGTATACATAGTAAATATGCACCATTTCGCCATATAACGTAAAAACAGCGTACGGAACAGTATTCCTTACGGCAAAATACGGAACACTTTTCCGTACGCGTCGACTGAAATACTAGTTGTTAGGCCAAATTAAGTTAATTATTTTATGAATTTCTGGTATATAATAAATATAAAACGACCTACTATGCTTGTACAAGCCACAAAACTCGATATGATTTACAGTTCTTATGGAACTCGGCATATATACCTCATTCAGTGCGAACCGTAGATTGTCATCTCGTTTTGTAGCTTGTACAGCATGGTCAGGTCGTTTTGTATAAATACTTGTTGTTATCTGTTCTATATTAGTCATTGTTTTGGATTCTACTGATCGAAAGCGGTGAACTAATAGAACAAAGAGGAAACAATGACGATTTGACTGATCTGTATATACCAAAGTAAATTGAATACATGAGGGCAGAAATTCTTAATCTGCTCTAACTGGACTGCGCTGGGAATTACTGACGAGCTATTTCTGAAACTAATTTTTGGGTCCTAAAGCAAGGAACGTTTTCAACTCAATATCACATCTTATAATTGATCTATCACTTACAATGGCCACAATTGGGCCCCAAAATTGTGGTCTGGTTTTTGTTTGTTTGTGTAGTTTCACATCTCGGAAGGCGAGTTTCATCCATTTGAGACTGATTGAACTTATCTGGGTCTGGTGAAGGAAAAGTATACAAACTCAAAATGGCTTGTAGCAGGGGGCCCTATGCTTGCTTTATAGTGCTACCTCACTGAAGGGCTGTACCACAGACCATTGACACAACACTCCACTGGTCACATAATACTAGTGGGAATACCATGAAATTGTATCTATATAAAAGGTTATGATAACCAAAAATGCTGGACAGCATTCAATTGTAACCACGGAGAATTTTGTGGCTTCATTTCCATTATAGTTATAAAACCCACAAAGAAACACGACGATTACCATAGCTGTCGTTTATTACACGGTCTCTGCAGCGACTTCTCTCGGTCAAAAATGCATATACAACTGTATGTCAAGATAACAAACAATTCCCCGTTTGGAGTTCCGCACTGGGTCCCTCGCCTTTATCTCTGGCCTTTCTCTCTGACGCCATCTGGCGTTTTGGGATGGAAATAAATCATATATACATGGGGAGAATCCATTCATATATATATACATTGATAGGATCGTTTCGGACAGTATTTCGAAATTAGGGCTAACACATTATTAAAAAATACAAACAATGACAACATATTAGGCATACCGTCTTTTATCATCGCCATGTCCTTATTATGAAATAAGATAGAATTATAAAATCTAACGGTGAAGATATGCTAATATTTTATATCATAATTATGATGGAGTAAGCGGGATATATCAAATTGTAATCATGATATCATCAGATTTTATTAGTTTTTAGTGGAGTCCTCACCAAGCACAAGTATAGGGAGAGGATGACATTTCATGACTCAATGAGATAGTGATGAGAAATGATTTTAGCTATTAAAAGCATTTTAAACTTGATCACACATATTGAATAATAATGGGCAGAGCTACATGCCAAATGTCTGTCTTTTCAAAGATTTAAATGCTGGTATACCTCTACACAAGTGTCCCAATATCTGAATTGGTGGAATTGTTCACAATCTGTAAACAAAAAAAAATCTTCAAAAATTCTGTACCGGGTAACAATTCTATATAGAAATGTCTTCGAAACACTGAGTGTTCCCCGTGCACCCTGCTATCAGACTGAATAAATAAGAAACGGAAAATCGACAAGGGTCTAAAAGTTGAGCTTTTTCTAGTGCTTTTAAGGCATTTCTGAGTGTTGATTTCATGAATTATAGTGGCGTGGTTCTCCTCCATCCCCAACGCCCCACATTTTCTCATCGCATACACACCGAGATGGAACATGGCCCTGCAATCGGGGGGGGGGGGGGGGGGGGAGTGGAAATCTGCCGTTTGGGGGGAAGTTTGCGTGCCGATAAACGGAGAGAATTGTTCTCTTTCTACTTACCGAGCCCTGTGACGGCCGTCTCTCGCCACGCCGCCATGTTCTCCAGTATCACCTTCCCAAGTAGGTCTCGCAGGTTCTTGTGAAAGTCACCTGAAATAGTTCCAATGGGACGTCTCAATAGAGTATACAGAAAGGAAGTAGGCTGGGCAGATTGTTACGAGATGTATGGGTAGATCAGGTGTAGTCATTACTTGTGGCATTACCGATTGGTTCAATGCTTACTTTGGGGGACGTGTGTTGTACTTCATTTTGTGTAAAACCCTACTTTGCCTGTTTACGTTTTTACCTTCATTAATTGTGTTAAATTGATTTTGGATGGACCTGCGCATTTCGCTTACACATTTATGGCATATTTTTCAAATACTAGATTATCTTACACAAGTGATGTCTATTTTTATACAGAATATCATATATTTTTTCCTAATGTACTTACTTGGAAAAAGTGTTACGACTTCTGATGGCTCTGAACTTCCACTATAGAGGGCATTTTTTATCAATCCCTTTAGTGCTTCTAGCATCTGGAAGAATCGCTATTCGTGTCAGACAATATTGGTAGCATTGTTCAGTAAGGTGTACCATATCACATATGTGGAAAAGAGAAAGATACAATCATCCTAACACTTGATTACCATGTCAGGAATGTTTGACAAAATTGAATTGTAAATATTTAAAGAACAAGGTGGACAGTTAGCTCAGTTGGTTAGAGCGTCATGCTATTAAAGAAGATGGACATATTATTTGTCAATAATGTGTTTTTACTTGATAGTATACCGTTATTTGGGATGTTTTATGAACTATATACGATTACTATCATGCATGTGGATAGTACTCTATATGAGTGACTCCCTGCTACAAGCTTTATTGCTGGTGTTACTGCAATGGTTGCTAGCTGCGGACTCACTGGAATAACATCTAGATGCTGCCAAAGGCTTCGCTCTGTGTTTATGTGTAGGGACAACCATGTTGATTGTATCCAATGGACACCCCTCGCTTAGTGTTACGCAGAGCCAGCATTATCAGTTAGGGCAAGGGAAAGTGCAAGTATGTTTCCCAAATAGAGAAATTGGAACATAACAATGCTTATAGTCTAGAAAGTTTGCCCTATCAGAAACCTACAAAAGGGTGTCTAGTCTTTGGTTAAGAAAGAATATTTTGATTTATTGAAATATATCTACTTTACTAGCTTTTAGCACAAATATAACTTATACCAGGTATGCAAAGGAATTTTACACAGAAAGTGAAACGAATCTTAATTATTGAATTTCATTTATTCAAATTCTGTGAATCACAGTTCTTCCAAATGAATTGGGGTAACCCCGATGCACTATATATACGGACAATATACTCGCAGATGAATTCACAACAGTATATTGTCGCAAGTGTCCATACATAGACCTATTTTAGAATGAACTTGTGAGATGAATCAAAAGAGGGGTTTCAATTAGTCATATCAGAGCTATAGGGAGCCAAAGTAAACCCACTAAAACGGCATATACCCGTGCTCAAAACAGCATTTCCCAAGGCCATTGAGAACGAGGCATAGTGTTAAAGCTATGGGAGTTTGAGGCTAGAATTTTGTTTTGGTCTCGTTTGTTACTATTGAAGTATAGTTTACTACTATGGTCTCTGAATAAGTCTGTCTTGAAGCTACACTGACAGTTGTTAAGTATATCAAAAATATGGATTTAAAAGCTTGGATGAAATCTCGAACCTATAAAGACAAAGTACTGAGCGCATATATCCGAGAATGGAGTTTTGTGAGTGTGTATTTGCGGTTTCAGTGGGTTCACTTTGGCTCCCTACAATGTTCCTAAAGAAAAGTTGCATACATTACTGGATCTGCTCAGAAATAAATTTAGTATATGGGAAGGATCAGCTACATTTCCTTCACATGAACACATGGTCGGAAGGACTAAATTAGGTTGAAACTACAATGACAGATATCTAAAAATAATTCTATTATTTAAAGGCATCTCATACACCTAACAGTAGCGCATAGTGATTTTTTTTATATCGATCAAACTAGACTGGATCATTGAGACATATTTTGATACTAAATGAATGAAGTATACATCTCTGTCCAGTTTGTCCCAACTCAACAGATAAAATAGTCTTATTCACATTTGCATGATCTTTATCGGTAATCTACTAAAGATATGTTTTTTTAAATTCTTTTAAAAACAAGGACGGTTACTATGTTATCTATTATAATATTATCATGATTTCGATCTCGAAAATCAAAAACTGGCATTGGGACACCCCCCCCCCCCCCCCCTCTAAGATACTGTAGCAAAAACTACCGGAGGTTCCTGGAGGATACCTCCGGACATGTTCGGAGGTACCTGAAGGGTTTCCTCTGTAATGCCCCGTAAGCCCACCAGGTGGCGTCCTGGTCCGGGAAATGATGTCAGAGGGTCCCTGGAAGTTTCCTATATAAACCTCTGGACACCCTGCAGAAATCAGTCCGTCTCCAGACAGGGCTTGGATCAGCTCCGGAATAGGCTCCTACACTCAACCTGCCTCCCAGTAGACCTCCGAAACATTGGAGTGGTCGCCTGAGTACATGGTGTATTTAATCATTATAGCTGGAGTTGTGGTTAATAAAGATCCTCAGTTATACAGTAAACCGGTGTCCTCGTTGTGTACTACAATACGGTTTCTACAACACATTGAGATAATCAAATTAAATTTTTAGGGAAATGACTTGGGTTTAAATTTTCCAGCCATATTGTCCAATATGCCTTTAGGCTTTACTATGATGAGACATCATTTAAAATTGAATTGCTCTAGAATTGTATTTACATACGCACTATATACTGTTTCAGTAAATCTCCTCAAAACAAAAAAGCAGCCGAAATTGTTTCAATATGCCGATAAAATGGGATTACTGTGACTAAAATATACCAATATATTAAACTACCTTTGAGGCTTCATTCTTGTCAACTGACAGTTGGTTGGCAGTATTTTCTATCAGTGGTTGTGGCAAGGTGAAGAGCTTACGATATAGGAAAACCTCGTTACAGAGCCGGACAACAACATCCTTCGACGGTGCCTACAAACATTCACAAGATTCATGCACAATTCAAAATATTAACCTATCAAAGAAACTAGGAGTAAATGTATCATGGATAATATTTCTCATTTTTATATGGTATAGATCCAATCATTGTTATAAAATTATATCGTTAATGTTTATCGTTTAAATGGCCTCAATACGGTATGAAAAGCGAATCCAAACGTGTACATATTGGGGACCACATATTGTAACAGAACCAGGGTGATGCTTTGTTGTTAAATGTTTGTAGCGACACACGCTACCACTTCTACCAAAAGGCCTGACAATTAAAACCAGCTGAACTCCTGAAGTGTTAACAGCTGAGGTCACCGACCTCTTTGTTGACACGTATAAGAAATTTTGATGAACAAGAAACCTATGTATATGTTATCCCTCAATGTCAATAAAGAAATTATTGAGAAAAAAAACAACCCCAAAAAGAGAGTGACAAGGGGGTCTACTCTGTCTGAGGCCGTGAGGGGACCGCCTCGCCCTACGTCTTCCCAACCCCCAAAATCTGATCAGTGTCAGCCACTTGTGAGGAGGCGTCTGTGGCCGTAATGCAACATTGATATCCAGCATATTTATAATTCAAGTGAATACGATGCTTTGTAAATATCATTTACATTGTTATGCTCTTAGTGCAATGCTCAGAGTGTAGATCTAGATCTAGATCTAGTGTTATTCATCCATCTACCCATGATACATTTCTTATATTATCGCCCACATTATCTATCTTCTCTAAATTCACCAATATATGTTTTGTAAGAAAGTAAGTACTTATCATGGAAATCGTATGTGGTAGATGTGAACAGTTTCAAACTAGGTTTACCTTTAAAAGTAAATTTAGGTGCTCGAATTCGATTGTTTCCATGTTGTCAATGTTTCCAGTTCGCCGGATCTCCGCCACACTGCAGCGCTCGAGCAACATACAGAAAACAGGTTTAGCGATAAACTGGAGCGGTGCAGTGTGGATCTCCGCCCACAATCGACTGAAGCGCCCCCTAAGTAGTGTTGTTTGTTCCCGACAGATGTCGGGATTAGAGTAAAGAGTAATCTATCGACATTGCCTAGCCACATTTTATCGGTTATATCCACTATGTTAGTTTTGATTGATATATGATACTGTATTTATAGTATTTATGAACTTTCAGAAGATTCAGTAATCTACAAAGGTAACGCAATACAGAAATTGTAGACGTGGTTCTGTGGCGGGAAATCTAGTGAAAGCAGTGCATGATCTGATTGGTCATTAAATGTCACGTGGTCATTAGTATAAAATAGGAGCCCAAGACGCCGACGTTCCATTCATCTGCTCGACGACGTCAAGAAACTTACGTTGTTTGCGACCCATCTATATTGTTTTCAAGTATCAAGTAAGCATACTTTACTTTACCAGATCTTGCATTTATCTTTGACATACGTGATGCCAAGTGTCAGATATGTTTAAAGATGAGGAATTTTAATAGGACAAATTCAACATACATCACACCTTCATCCATTCTTTCGCGGGCAGTTCGAGTTTGGCCTTCTCTGCTAAATTGATCACACATTCTTCAATTTCTTGTAATTCATTCAGATCTAGATTTAGATCTAATTATCTGCGCGTTATTTTTTATTGATTCATTCCATGAAAACATGTCACATCTGACATAAAGGAACTAGATCTAGATCTAGTCCTTTTGTCCTCTCACTTCTAATTTATTACTAACGCCAGTAACGGATAAGTTCAGTCGTTCATGGGGCGTTTCCTAGAATTTCTACTGGATCTAGATCTAGATCTAGATTCTAAATTCTAGAGAATCTATATATCCTATTATAAAATTATCTTAACAATAACATTGATCTCTAAATCAAAATCTAGCACAGTGACCTCCGATTTTTAAGTTAGATATGTGTTTCATAACACTTGAAGATCATCATATTCAAGTTTCAGGAAAATTACATGGGTTTTAATTTTCAAGCCAAATTGTCCGATATGCTTTTAATAACAAGTATGGATCATGTATCGGCATGTAGGATGACTACACATTTGATAAGACCACTGTCAGGCATGGTGGTAATTTGGTTTATACTTACGCCAGTTATATAGTTCGCTATTTTTCCTTGTTATTAACAAAAAAAGGTAAAACATTTTAAGACAATGAGATCTGATGGTAAATGAGATTATTAGGACTGATTGTAAATAATTTATATTGAATGAATATCCATGAAACTTGTTTCGAAGTAAATGATGATTTTACTTTATCATGGATGGGACTCTTTTTTCCAGTAATAGTAATATATACACAATCCCTAACCCTGACCAGACCCATTTCTAAAGCTTATAAGACACCGACCTGACGGCTGTGCCCGATTCTACCTTTGCCCGACAGATCCGTCAGGTCTGTAACAATCTGCGTCAATCAGGTCAATGTACGCACTTCACCGACCCAATTTTATTGCTTTTCCCGACGTGTCTGGCATTACTACCATGTCAGATATGATCGACTCTCCCCGACCTTAAGATTTCGATGTATGCACTTTCACCGATTGTTACCGATTCTGAGTTGGCCGTTTGAATAGCAATACTAGCTATCACCCAGTCCGATTTACAAGTGTCTTATATCGATGTGTAGGGGAGACACAAGTGATCATAGCTCTGAAAACCGTTTTTTGATATTTCAAATAGACCAGAAGTTACTAAACTTTGCATTATTGCCTATATATACTTATCACCTGGCCCCGGGCCCAGCAGGGTCTGACACCCGGCCGCTTCCTTTGATCATATCCCGGGCAATTTACGAGGTTATAAAAGAGGGATGTGTGATCGGGGACAGTCATCATGTCGGTGTGTTATAGGTAGGTACCTATAAGACACCGACATGATGACTGTCCCCGATCACACTTCCCTCTTTTATAACCTCGTAAATTGCCCGGGATAAGATCAAAGAGAGCCGCCGGGAGCTGAGCCGGGGTGAGCCAGGGGCCGCTGGTGTGGAATCATAGAAATTGATTCAAAGTTCAATAACTTCGGATCCAATTGAGATATCTGGAAACAGTTTTTCAGATTTATAATCGCCCCCGTCTCCCCTACAAATCGGTATAAGGAACTTCTAAATCGGACTAGGGAATAGGTAGCATCGCTATTCAAATGACCAACTCAGAATTGGTAACAATCGGTGAAAGTGCGTACACCGAAATCTTAAGGTCGGGGAGAGTCGGTCATATCTGACATGGTAGTAATGCCCGACGCGTCGGAAAAAGCAATAAAATCGGGTCAGTGAAGTGCGTACATCGACCCGATTGATGCAGATTGTCACAGACCCGACGGATCCATCTGGGAAAGGTAGAATCTGGCACAGCCGTCGGGTCGGTGTCTTATAGGCTTAACCCTAACCGCCAGTAAGAAGTAAAATAGGGTTAGGCTCAAGGCGTCCACGTTTTCGCGGTGACAGAAGGCTCAAACAGTAATGGCTCAAGGCGTCCAATTCCCGTTTCGGTCACCTAAATTATGTTCAATGAATGTTTTCATATAACTTAAGTGTGATACATGTATTCTATATGTCATCTCATATGGACAATTTGTGTTACAAACGTAGTATTTTCAATTTAACCCAAATTTTACCAATTTGACGTAGCTTTATCATATGACCTTATTATGGTGTGTTATTGTTAACCCTTGACCTATGTTCAGTTTTGTTGATTGTATGTCAGTTGTACGTCACAATTCTTGATCTGATTCTTGACAGTCTACATATCTAGTGTTGATATAAGTGAATAGTAAGCTGAATGAATGACTCCAAGGCTTCGTTACAAGCTTTATTGCTGGTGTTACTGCAATGCATTACACTAGTCGGACTGATGAGAATACATCAAGATCAGGGCCCTGTTTTTCCGTCACGACAACCATTCTGAAAGACATCTTACAGGTGTCAGTGTCCTATAGACGTGATATCTTAGATGATCTGCCAACGATCTTAGGTGTAAGACACTTAGGGTGGTCTGAGGTGTGCTATAGTCATGACAATCTTAGGGTCACGTGGTTGAAAATATCTTGGAAAGTGTCAGAGACCTAAGACAATTATGGAAATGTACCGAATTCTGAAATTCACTTCCCGTAAGAGTTAAGCGATGAAACTTTAACATGAGTAAGGCATATATATAACCTATAATCGTACCAAATACAAAGAAGATTGTCTTGTCCGTTCTCTTGTTATTCGCGTTTGAATTTCGTCATAGCAAACGTCTGCTCTGGTGGCCAGTGTACTCTTCTGTCAAGGTCGCCGCATAAATTAGTGGAGCCGTGCTCTGATGGTCTGGAACATGGGAGATAGACACTGGCCACCAGAGCAGACGTTTGCCGGAAGTCGGAATTTTCAATGTCAGTTCGCAACTTCAGGTATCACCGGTGTCGGCCGCACCATGTTGGCAGCAGTCCCTCACCGCAGCTCCCGGCAGAGCCCGGGGGCGGGTGTCGTACTCTTCAAATGTATCGGCCAAACGCCCAATTCCAGCAGACAAAAACCTAATAAATTAGTTATTCAGCCGCTGCTATAGTTACATCTTGTTAGGGTTGTTGGGGATATCAGCTGGGGTATCGCCTGAAAATTCTGGCAGATGGCCAAACGCCCCAGCAAACACTCAGGCAATGCTCTAACGACCCCCAATATCCTCCAACATACGTCTAAACTTAGACCAGACGTCTGTTGGAACGTCTGGCGGGAGAGCCGACGCCTGCTGAAATGTCTGGTGTGTGCTTCCACCAACCCGACAGTTGATTCAAATAGAGCAGATCTGCCAGCAACCGCCATACGGGCGCTGTACAACGTTTTTATCTTTTTGGTCGAATACCCCCTTAAGTAGGATATGGACATTTTCCATTTTGTTTTCCTCGGTTCTCAGTCGCATCTTATTTCAATGCAATGATTAATCTATATATTTGTGGTAATTTATTATGACAATTAATCATATACTTTTTACCATTAGGAAAATCTGCGAAATGGCTGGGGTAGAACAAAACACACAAGTGCTAGCGGAAGTTGAAGAAATCAGCCCTGTAGAAAAGGTATGTCTATCTGATATAATGAGGGTTGTGTGATTTTAAGGCATATCAGAGTTTATCCTACCCCTAATATAAAATCCCATAGGCTTAACATTGACTTTCCGTATGCGACATACGGGCGCATACGGATAAAAATGGACCAATCAGAGATCAGCAGCTGAAAGTAGTTCCAAGCGCCTTCAGAGCAGCAAGGAGAGCTATATGAAGGACTTCAGAAAGTTATTGTGTTTTTTGTTATTATCCTCACATAAAAATATAGTTCACAGGGGGAAGGATAAAATCAAAACCTCTTTCGTTTTAATCTGGGCTCCCGTATGCAACTCCTGGAGTTTTGGCTCCGGATATCACTTGGCTCCGCCTCGTGATATCACTACGCCAAACTCCAGTCGTCGCATACGGGAGCCCAGATTAAAACTCATCCGGTTTTACGATAACATGTACTCGCATTGAAAGTTAAAAGCAAGTTTTTTTTATTAATTAAATGATCTCTACTTATTATAGAACACCTATCTAACGTGAAAAAAAGGGGGGGAGGTTCTCTAGATCCAAAAACAATGTTAGTTTTCGATTTAGAGATTAATAAATCCAACTTATGACGCAGTATATAATATGTAGGCAAAGACTGAATTCGTATAGGATATGTCAGGTCATTTTCTTCAAGCTTTCATAGAATGCAATAGATACTAAAAAAAAACTAGGTTACTACCAATATGTTTGAATAAACTGAGGAAAACCAAATATTACCAATACGAAAAACCTGAGTGAGGACAAATTGATGTTGCTTAATTGGCATCAAAATAAGTCACAAACTAGCGTCCAAGCTTTTATGGTTAAGGATACTATTGAGTAAGATAATTGAAATATCCCACAAGTAACCATACGACTCAGCCATAATAAATCTAGTCATTGTCGTTAAGTTGTACGTTTTTTCTGCCATAGGAGAAAGCCGTAAAAGAGGCTGAGGTTGAAAACCAAGACGACTCCGTGAAAGAGATCTCAGAAGTAGAGACGCCTGCGGAAGAAACTGAGAAAGAAACGTCGGAGGAAACAACAGTTGAGGTTGAGGCTGACAAAGAGAACCTGTCACAGCAACTCAGTCAGAGTAAGTAAATTTCCACGTTTAAAACTTTGTTCAAGAATACTGTCATATAATCCATAAAGGTGGGAAATAACATAGTTGACCTATTAAGTCCACTTGGGGTTGAGGATTTAGGTCAGTGATTAATACCCAGGGCCCATTTTTTAGTCACAATATCGTAGATCCACGATGGCCTAAGATCGTCCCTTGAGACCAAGACACTTTTTGGTGATACAAAATGGCCACTGTCCTATAGACAGTGTCGTAGCCTGCAGCCTGTGATCGGAGCTCAAAGTGTCGGCGCTAACGACAAGTATAGAACTGTCGTAGGTTCTGTAACACATCACTGTTCGTATATAGAGGATTTTTCCACATGAAGTCATGAAATTTTAATACGAGTAAGGGAGACATAAAACCTATAATCGTTCCAAATATGAAGAAGAGCGGCCGTAGCTTTATGAAGATATCGGTGTTTGAATTTTTCACTCCCTCTGTGGTTAGCGTTGGTCGCTGTTCTTTTTCACTCCCTCCGTTTTGCGGCGGGGTTGCGGCTGTTCTTTTTGTCTCCCCCCCCCGGAAGCCGGCGGGAAGTGCTCGTAATGGTAGGGGTACACTGGCCACCAGAGCAGTATTTGCTATGACAAAATATTTGGTACGATTATAGGTTATATGTATACCTTACTCGTGTTAGAATTTCATCGCTTAATTCCAACGGGAAGTGAAGTTGCGCAGTCGCTACGACATGTCCAGAGTGGTCTTAGATATCCAACACGTATGGCCCCTGTTTCCGCTCCATTGGCCACCGACTGTCGTGACTATAGCACCCATTTGAGCTCTCTACGTGTCGTAGCCCCACGCCATTTGTCGTTGGTTCTATGATCGTAGCTCTCTAGCACACTGCCGCATCGACGATGTCGCCAATAATGATTGTCGTGACTAAAAAACAAGGCCCTGGGCTCGTTACCCCAGGGATTTGTGGGACTTAATGAGTTTGAGTCCCATTGCAGCTGTTTTTCCCATTCATCCCCAGCAGAATTAGACTTACTGCTATATCAAAGGCTAGTCCTTCTCATACCGTGTCTAAGTGATCTGGGAATAAAAGAACTTGACTCCGTTTATGTGTAGGTATGACATTCCGACGTTGGTATACACAGAAAAAACGATCGGTGGTTCCCGACTGCACATCGGTGCTGAATAATAGGTTTAATAGAATATATTGGACGTTTGACTAAACAAAAACAAAACACGTCCAAGTCTGTGTCTCGAATATTTGATGCAGTTATTGATAATAAATCTGTGTTTTTCTAGCGGCCCCTGTAGCGGTTGTACCCCCAACAAAGCGAGTGCTGGAAGAAGAGGAGGAGCAAGATGAAGGTCTGAAAAAAGTCAAAGTTCTCGAGGAGACAAACTCCGATGTGCCACAAGAGCCTGTGGTCACTGTTTAAAGTACATATCCATTATTTATTGTAAAGTTATTAAAACAGGCTTCTGTGCTATTACAGACAGCTTCTGCAGATCATGAAATGGTTTGTACTGAATGAATTATTCTAATATGAAAATAATGGTAATATAAAATGACGTACTGTGTGTAAAGTATCATGATGTGCCAATAAAACGTATGTAAATGTTATTGATGTTAGACCTCTTTATTTCGATATTTCCCAAAACACTTTGCGGATATTTTGATTTGGGAAGTTGTTTACCTATATTTGGAAGAAGGATTGGACGTAAGATTAATTTTGTAGATTGTTTAATTCATTTTAGATGGCATGAATTTCTTCGGAGATCGGACGAGTGTCGTAGGAAATCTGTCCCAACCTCGGCATTTTTTAAATGAATATCTGGAAATGTACATCAGGTAAAGTGTCCAGTTTCTTGCAGAGCATGTATAAACTCCATGAACTTGTCTATATCGCGAGCCATGTAGCGGTACAAAGCGGGAGATGTATGGCTGAGCTGTGCCCATAGTTTCAAACTGCCCGGAGAAACACCAAGTCTTTGTTCTAATCCTTCATACGATTGAGCATCTGAAAATGATAAAATTATCATTATCTCAGTATAGTTATCTTTCATATATCTGAAAATCACAACCCCTTTTCAAAATTATGAATCTTCTCAACAGGTAAAAAAGCTTGGAAAATAGATCATGATAACTCAGCAGGGATGCCAGTTTTCAATGTTTCCATTGAAATTCATGTTTTCGTTTTCAGTGAATAAAGTCTTTTTCCTTGAATAATATTGACAATATAATTCTAAATTACCCAAGTCAACCAAAGGCCATGTTTCCAACACTGAACATGCCCACATATCCATGTAGAAATTGAAATCTTTCCCCTGATGCCTTGAAATTCTCACTCACTGAGCCCCCCCCTCATACCCTCATCCCCACTCCGTTGCTGTTTTCAAGGTTCTCCCATCTCCCAGTCCCCTGTGAGCAGCAGTTCAATGGGACTCAGGGATTGAAAACAGACAATGGCTCTGATTGGTCAAAATTCAGTCACAAGTTTTATTCAATGGTAGGCCTAACTTAACCCCCCTTTGTGTGTAAAATATTATACATTTTGTAATTAATAAACCATTCAGTGTTTCATGATTAAAATTTCTGAAAAAGAGTCTCTTTTATATTTCTAAATTTGAATAATTTACTGCTGACACCGACCCATGTGGTGCTTGTTATGGAGGTCGCCATCTTGGATTAGCAGACAGGAACTGCAGTCATGGCAATTCTCTAAAATTTGTATATAATCAGTTTCAACTGAATAATGTAGGTAATTATCACACATATCTTGTAACTAATGTAGTGTTTTTATTGTTGAATTCACCATAATTTTCCACATAGAGACAGTGAGCGATAATAAGGGACGTTGAAAAACGCCGCGAAATGCGTAGATACATAAACGAATATCGGAATGCATAAAACTTATCTGGGGGGGGGGGGGGGGGGGGGTCTTGTTGGCCTAGTAATCAGCGACTCCCATTCTCCCTGTATTGCCTTACACAATATTTCAATGTTTTTTTCTGACTCCAACTGGCATCCCTGGACTCAGGAACGTGTATGTTACAAACCAAAATATAAAAAGCTGCCTTTTTTGTCGAATGTGCTTGGTGTTTAACCCCCACATAGAAACTTAACTATACCTATGTATACATGTAGAGAAAAATATTCAACCTGTTATTAGGGGGCCCTCCCACCTACAACGACGCGCAACAACGCATTACAATAAAAGCGGGCGTCCACCAACCACGACAAGAGCTGACAATAAAGTTCCAATCGGCGCTTGTCATAGCCTTGTCGTAAGAAGGGGTGCTCTGCGACAGCGGTGTCGGGGCATGTCGTAGACATCGCTGAGTCCTGTGAAAAAGACGTACATGGTCCCGACACACTACGACAGTGATATCGAGGAAACCACCACACTCCACGACAAGGGTCCAGTTGTGGGAAAAATCGAACATATTCGATTTTGTCGTAACCTTGTCAGAAGGCCCCCGACAAGCTTCTAGTGGCAGCCTATCATGGCCTTGTCGTAGACTCTTGTCGGGAACTAGGGTCCACCAACCACGACAAGGCTACGACAAGCCTTTCAATTGTAGGGCTGTCGTGGACCTTGTCAGAAAGCCATTGTCGTAACCTTGTGGTTGGTGGGCGCCCGCTTTTAAGTTCCCGTCGGTGGCGCATGTGCCGCCGTCAGGGACTTAATTGTAGCGTATTAGGCGGTTTGTTTTTTTACCTTGGGGCTCTGCAACAAAAAAAGGTGGGAAATCACTTTTAACTATCCAGTCTAGATAGATTATATATAAAATCTGTTATAATTCCAGAAATAATGCATTGTTATAACAGATTTTTGGATAGTATATACATAACAATATCATTGTTTTTCAGACAATAAAAGCTCAGTTCCAAGCTAAACCATAAAGTGATTGATTTGAGACCTTAATCTATATGGAATGATACCAAATTTGTAGTGCAGTATCTTCATTATATGGTACACCGGATCTTCAAATTTCATAATTTTTGGTTGGGTATATCACAAATAAGAGAGATTTACCCTGCCGTATTTGTCGCCGAGGGGCTATGATATTCAAACATTTTTGAATTTCGCAGACACCCTACGATTAATTTTTTTTTTAAAGTGCGTCATAGTCAGACGCTGCTTATGGTAGCACTCGGCGCCAAAACCCAGCTTAAGGGTGGCGTCCACCAACCACGACAAGGCTACGAAAAGCGCAGACAAAAAAGTTCCAATCGGCCCTTGTCACAGCCATGTCGTAAGAAAGGGGGCTTTACGACATCATTGTCGGCGCGTGTCGGGAAGTGCATGCTCTACCAAAACTTCCTATCGTAGACCTGCAACACGCTCCCGACACGCCATGACACTCCACTACAAGGTTCCAGTTGTTGGGAAAATCTAACATGCTTGATATTGTCATAGCCTTGTCAGAAAGCTCCCAACAAGCTTCCAATCGTGGCCTTGTCATGGTCTTGTCATAGACTCTTGTCAGGAACTGGGGTCCACCAACTATGACAAGGCCTCCAATCGTAGGCCAATCGTGGACCTTGCCGGGAACCCATTGTCGTGGCCTTGTCATGGTTGGTGGACGCCCCCCTTATGTCAAGCTCTGCGACACCTCCACGATTTTTTTGTTTGTCGCCGACGAGGCCAAAGGGTTAATCGTAGTAGGTAGGAGGGTCCCCTTACTATTTGTGTGTCCAAATCACTTGTAGGTGTTCTCTTTCTCTTATGATTCATGTCTAGCCAAACCGGTTTAGATAGGTGGCGCTTCTGTCGTCTCTTTCACATACACTTGGAGATGCATAGGGCAGCGGCGAAGTCACTAGTTAATTCTTTAATGTTATTGGAATAATCGTTATACATCTAAATACACATCACAAAACGAAGACAGATTACTGGAAGAGCGAATGTGACCGAGTATTGTAGAATTCATAAAAATGGAATCGTTTTCATTTCCAACCAACGAGACATTTTGCTGCTATCAGTTAACTGGAGCATAAACGGGCACTTACTTTCCATGAGAGTGGTGGCAGTATAGGGCCTCATACGGACAGGAAACGGCAATACATCTTTTTTGACAAAAGCGGCAAGATAGGACTTTTCCATAGCTCGGTGAGCTTCAGTAAATGTCAGCATGGTGTCGGTGCGATTCACTCTTCTAAAATGAAAAAAAACACCTTTTCTAATTTGTTCGTTATATAGACATCTAAAGAGCACAGGATGATACTTATCGCGCTGAGCTAAATTTAATCATATATTCAGAATTCCCGGGATGGTATGTCTTTTTAATATTGTATCCTTTGTTCAGGCTTCTTGCCCATTTGTTCGCAAACGACTCCTGTATTAAAGTTTCGTCATCAATGGAAGCCTCCAACTGCTAGAGCCAATAACTTTGTAGCTGTTTATTATACTCACGAAAGGGGGAGGTTTGGGTAATCATTTCTATCAGCCCACGCCAGTAGTTTTATATAGAGCTCGGCCAGTTCGTCGAGGCGTGCGACACTGCCAATAGAATAACGGTGGTTGACAATCGGTGCCCTCAAGAACTGGGAGAAGGAGTCTCCAAATGTCTGGTCCAACACTGTGTTCAGCTGCTCCTGACTGCGGGCTCCTGGCAATACGAACACATGACGTATATCAATATTTTCTGAGAATATAAAGCTTTACGAGCAATGCCTAGCTTTTATTGATTTGTGAAAGGAGTGGTTTGTTCAGATTATGGCTCTTGCCCTTTTGGCTGTTCCCAAACAATTGGCAGAATTAGGGTGACTTTATCTGAGAGGACTCATCACCCATTAGAACTCAAAGTTTCGATACTGTTCCCCATCCACAAAACCTTAATAAATTATTTGTTGGTATTACCCAGGTTGAACTGTACATAGAACAGTTAAGATCATGGCCCTAACCCTTCTTCGGGATTCCAAACAATTGAAGTTCAGCCAAAAATAATCAAAGTTTTAAATAAAGATTCTTGTCTTAAGTTCCTATATAGATTATTTAGTGGTCATTCCGAAATACATACCCAAAGGGAATAATTGGAATTATGGACATACTTTCATAAAACATTGATACAGGAAGGAGTTAGGTACTTATCATTTTCAGCTTCAAATAATTGAGTCATGTGATACAATTTATATAGGTACAGTAAAACACGGCTTAAGGGGACACTTTCCGTTCCGAACAAAGTGCCCACTAAAGCAGGGTTAAAATGAACTAAATAAAAAAATTCTATTCCAATCAAATTGGCCCCTGAATAGTGGTGTTCCCTATGCGAGGTGTCCCAGAAGCGGGGGTTTACTGTAATTAGGTTTTACATGGTAATTTTAGTTCATGTTTATACAAAGGAGCTGTATAGGTAATATGCATACTAGTTCTTATTTGTTCTATTTGTGTCTGGCGAAAATGAACTGTCTCATTAAGCTCGACATTCAGATGATATTTCCTCTACAAATCGATTATTCTTGCCTTGCCACGCTGCTACATCTCAATCGTTGTAAGGTGAAACAAACTGAAAAGGGATAAAACCTTACAGTGTTTAGGGCGTAATTGAGTTCCAGCTCTGAGGCCCGTCCTGCATTTCAGCAGAATGCAATGAACCTAGTTACAGTCAATTCGCATCAGTGTGGCAGTTTTGTTGCAACTGATTTATATCGGTCTATAAAACCTGGAAGAGCACTCATAAAATTAAAGCAACCTCTTTCATTTCCATAACATATGAATGTTACCTACTTGATAGAGCACATGCAAATTCGTAGCGTTCGTCTTCATCATGGAAATCATATTCTCCACTAAACTGTTTCGTGGCATCAACAAAGTAGTCCACGTCAAATCCCATCAATTGATAGAGTGTGAAGTCAAATGCATCCCTGGCGAAATAGTCGTCGATGGCATCCTCCAGTTCAGAACACATGTATTGCATTCTCATGTCAGCAGTGCATTTACTTGCTGGATACAACGATACATGAAGATCAATACATATGTACCAGAAAATATGATAGAACACTCACTAAGAGGTCGATTTCTGCAGTATTTAAATTACTTAAAGTTCAGACAAAAATAATGCTGAATCTTGATGATGGTCTACTGATGATAACTGTTAAAGTATATTTACACCAGATCAAAATGATGCTAAGTGATGATATTTACTATTACATTATACTTACCCAGAACCAACAAGGAACAACAGAACATAAGGCATGTAGATTCTGTCTGGAAAAGCATACTGAGAGTTGATGTGATCTTCTCAGGGACAGATTGCCTAATGAACAACACTCCTTATTGCTGCATCCTTATAAACCCCCTATGCATGCATAGGCAAATATATGATCAGTGTCACTGGAGTAGGCTCAATAATGAGTATATATGTGAATAAAATGAATGTCAGAGTCTAGAGGGAGACAGTGCGCCAATCGCTGAGTCAGATGAGCTAATGTCACCGACATTGGCACACGATTATAGGAACCGTCTGCAATGGAGCACGTCCTCATAGACCAGTGACACCAATATGACGACTGATTATTGGGTGCAGAGAAAATAGCCAATGTGGGTGATATATAGACCAATATGGAGAGCTGATATCGGTATTGGGTGATATACTAAAAAGTATGTAACCTTAGTCATCCGTATGCTTATTACAGTTGATGCGCCCAGTGAGTCTTGGAGACCGGGCTTGAAGATAGAGGCATATGTATGTGTGTGTATATATATATATATGGGATATAATATATATACATATATATATATATATATATATATATATATATATATATATATATATATATATATATATATATATACATATATGTTGCACCAGAGACATTTATCCACATAGGCATATGTGTGTGTGTCTATTCATACACAATTAAACATATCTAGTTTGTTTTGGGTTTTTTAGGCCAATTGATATTTCCTCCTCCTTTCATTTCTTATTCATTTAATGTCAAGAGTGTAGCACAACTCCCTATATTTCTTTACAATTCCTATACTTTTTTACAAGTCTGTTTTCTTTGTTGCATTACATGTAATTTAAATTTAAATTTCCTTATTACATAAAGAATGCATTCTTTATGATGCTCTTCTCTTTAGAATCGTATATATTTGAAAAGATATTCAGTGTCACTTAGCCCGTATTCATTGTATCCTCGTCCTATTCATCAACGAGTTCTGTGATTTTATCAGCAGCAAGGTCAGAGAAACTGACCAAAATGAGTTTCCATGTATCTTGATTGGTTTGGCATCAAATGTTTTTGATTTGTATGTCTATGCAGTTTGTAGATTGAATCCTCCTCGGCCCACATTTTTCACCACTGGTGAACTTGCCTGCGTTTGCTCAGTCGGGAATGAAACTTCATATTGTATTTTTTTAAATGTTCATCGGAGAGTGAGGAATGAGGAATATCATACCTATCAGTAATCATTGGAAAATGCAAACTTACAGTGATACAAATCAGCTAATTTCTAAAGATGTAGCTGTCAACGATACCATCGGTACTTTGGCACACGTTTAGTGGCGTATTTCTGACTATGACACAACCTCTATTTGAATGCACCTTAACTCTATCACTAAGACTGACCAATACATTTAGAGGACAAAGAGGCGGAACATCAAATCATTAGCATATAATCACCATGGCACTAAAGTTTACCTAGACCAAAGGCTCAGAAGACAGGTGTTTTCTGTAAACATGATAGAAATTGGAGAATGTGGGATCAGCAGCTACTCCAGCACACCTGCCCACCCACCACCACCAGTATATCAAAACGACGACCACCCTCTTAGTTTTCACAAACATTAGCAGAAAAGAGCGAGGGGAGGGGAAAGCAAACGACGAACAAAGGGAGGTTTGTAGAACCGGCATTGCTCTCCGGGAATCCTTTTCCTTTGTGACCCGAAAACAGCAGGCATATCCTTCAAACATCTGTGGTGTGCTTTAATGAATTATAGTATATAATGTTATTCTATTTTAATAGAAATCGCATAGGTTGCTCCAACGACAAATATGACTAGGTATACATCCATGGGCATTCAACGCAATTCAAGTCAAGTTCACAAACTGGATGAGACAGTTGATATCTCTTTTTCCACTTCATGTAAATTTCCGAGTTTCGTATTCTATGAGTATAATCAGATGGAAATTGGAAGTAATGACGAACGTGGAATATCCACGATATGAGCCATTTCCCACAACCTCGATATTTTGTCCACATCATCTACACGTGTACGAGACTGTCACTCACTATTGTTTCCGTGTATCCATTCTATCCTCTAAAGTGGGATTCACACGTAGAGACTTATATACCTGAGACAGGTGTACTTCACATCATTTCCCTCGTCTCAGACAATTCTCCTTTCATACAAAATTCTCATGGCAAGTGCTTTTACAAGTCTTATACAGTACTAGAGAAACACCAAGCGAGTTAAGGTGGCGATCTCTGGAATAGCCAACACAAAGTGGCATGTATGTGAGATATTATTTGATAGTTATATCTCTCATCGATAATTTAGCATATCAGAGACAATATTCAGGTGAAATTTAAAACTGAAATATGGAATTAAAGCTCACATACACGCCATTTTGTGTTGGCGATTCCAGAAATCGCGGCATTTCTCGCTTTTCTCGTAAAGGAAAAATGGTGAATTGGACTCACATGGAAGGACACACCTGGTACATAGTCTCATACATAGTTCCAGTGAGCAATCACCCCGGAACGGAAGTACCCTTGAGGTGAGGGGTGTGACACACATGTGATCATGCTCACTGGCCTCCTATTGGCTAGGTTGGGTACTTCGATGGCGACACGATGAGCAGTGGGTCAATTTGTCTCGCCCTATAGATTTTATGTTGAAATCGGGATTCACACGAAAAGGTTCATGTACAGACTTGTTCAAACTTGTTTGTCTGAGTTTGTCTCAAATAAACACTCTGTGAAGTACATGAATCCCACCACGTGAATTCTACTTTTGCTGAAAATGTACTTTCTTTAGGTAACCAAGTATCGTGCGTATCAATTGAAATTCGCACAGGATCTGGTCAGAATGTAACTCAAAATAAGCCACCATATCAGGGAAAATGATGAAGCTGTAATCAGTGAAGTGTACATTGTATTCATTTGACCTAATTATTCACTATTATCTTCAATAATGAACTATATCGTATGTCTATAATAATCCACGATAACCTGCTGCGGGTCCTAGTGACAATTCTAGACACTTTATTAAACATACTGGGTTCGCCAAAAATGTGTTCATTGAGCGTGGACCACGTCCTCATATACGCTGTCTAAGTTAGGAAGAGGTAACATAGACTTTCAACGTGCTGCAAAAACTATCTCTTCGCTATCCGCGTGCCAACTCTATGACATTGGGAAAGGTGCAGTGTTTCAGTGTCTAAGAGGTGTGCCCAGCTGGCCATGACCAATCACTATAGAGGCTGAAATACCGTACCTAATTGACCCACTGGTGCTTGATATATTTGGATCCTAGAAAGACAATTGTAGAAAAGGCAAGTTGACTGGGTGCTAGTGGGTTATAGAATCTGACCTGTAGACTGAATATATAACCTCAACCTTTTAATTGTTATTCTTGTTATAATTCCACGTCCATTCATCAATGCTGAACATACCATTTGTTCCCTGTAAAATTATGTTTTTATATACACACTGGTATTGTAGGGGAAAGATATTGGTAACTGGATCTGCTAGTCAAGTCACAGAGCTCTAACCAGCTTCATGAAGGTCACCGCCGCTGCTTTCTGATATTTCATATTAGCAAAGTACCTATTATTAGCGTTGATAGGTCTTTGCTGTATATCAAGTTCGAGTCTATGCAACCAATACATATTGAACACGCTGCACGTCTGACGATAAAGGCATATCGGACAATTTTGCTTGAAAATTAAAACCCATGTCAATTTCCTGAAAATTTGATATGATGATCTCCAAGTGTTGTGGAACACATAGGGCCTACCTAACGCAAAATTCGGGGGTCACCGTACGTGCTAGTTTGTTTTATTTATAGATTTTTTCACATAGTAAAACCCATGTCATTTTTCTCAAACTTTCATAGAATATAGTACATATATAGTACTTCCTAAAAGGGTTTTAAAAAATCATAGGTTACCGTCCTTGTTTTTGAAAGAATTGAAGAAAACCATATTTTTCAGTACATTTCCTATGTAAATCAAGGAAATGTAAATTGGCCTATGTTACTTATCAAGATTCGATAAACTGGATAAAATGTTAACTTTACTCAAGTAGAATTAGAATGAATCCCAAGAAATCAGTTTTTACTAGTATTTGACATTATTAAAAAATCACTAGGTGGCGCCACTGCGGATTGCAGCATATGCCTTTAAAAGAAACACTCATGAATTTATAACGGCGCGCTATGCCTTTGGTACCATGCACACCCACCAGGTGACGCGGTAGAGGCGGCGCAGAGATGTGAGAACAAAAGCTGAGGTAGCCCGCATCTGCCAAGGTGTCATTAGTGTTATTTTCATTGGTCATTACTTAGTATTGTTTAAGAGATTTGTCTGCATTGTCCCCATAGGAATACACTACACACAAAAGATATTTGATTGACCACATGTTATTGAATACATTCTCTAATAGGCCTAATAGGACAGATGAAGCATAGACCTATGCACGCATTTAATGACAAAAGCATGAGTGTTGGTACATAGTTGTGGGAGACTCTTAGTACAAATTGTAGATGCGTGGGCATCGCAGACAAGTCACAGAAGTGATTTTTTAATGGCTAGCTCACAGCCCTACGGCACTTTTTAGAATGATTATTCCCAAATAAAACCCAATATTAGCCTACTCTCCTGAAATCAGTGCAATATGAACATGAATAAGTAGAATGATTAATTTATAGCATGTGCGTTAAGTCGCAAACCGATGCACACCGACACGCATTACGATTGTGCTGTACGACGCACAGTTGCGTTGAATTGAACGGCGCATCGGGAGGTCTGAATATCTGCGTCGGTTTTGGTGGGTCCCAGGCCTTATGGCCATCTTGAAGTTTCCGCAGGTTTTTTTTTTAATCTGGGACTTTTCTTGTTAGGATTATGATCATAATCACACAATTGGCACACGGATATAAAAGTGAAGTGTGGCTTGTGTGTTGCAATGTTAACCTCTTTATTAAACAATTTTGACTCCTTCCAACAAGTCGAAGAATGATAAAAATTGACCTAAAATAGCCAACAATGGTCACAACTACAGCAGATTTGTTTCCAGTATACAAATGGACACAATATCTACATGAATACATAGAATGGGTTCTGTGGCAAGAATTTTGACATTCTCAATGCTGTCCTAAGTATCTTTAACAAAGCGCAAAGTGCATAATAGTTCAGGCTCTTAAAGGTTCTTCACCGCTAGTCTTCCAGGCTGTTTCCAGGCTCTCCCATTTCTTAGTATCTTCATATATTATCACAAATCTATTAATTTGTATGAATGCACTGTCTCAGCTGTTTCCTTTTTTTCATTATTATTATGTTGACAGCATAGACTTAAATTGGATGACCACAAAGTGAAATATTGGTTGCACACGGTATTTGTATCTCTAATTAGCAATCCTTCTAAGGAAATTATGTTGTCCTCAATATAAATACAATATTTTTTAACGAGCATAGCTCCCCTTTTTTTTTAATTCATCTTTCAACCCGATTACATGTGATTCTTCCCTTTCCATTTTCTACAATAAGAAGAAAAGGGTACTTTCCAACATAGAACAGATGTACCTTGTATCCCATGCTGACTATAGATATGGTATAACATTGTGTACATGTGTTATCCAATGGTGCACAAAATGAGCTGGAAATAAATTATATGAGTATATTTCATAGGCAGGGAATTTCAACTAAATCTGATCTCTTCATTTTGTAACATCACATAACAAGTTAAGTCTTAAAATTTGTCTAGAAGTCCATTACTAATGTATCATACATGGATGAGATCCGATTTAGTATTAAGTTTGCTCTTATTTTATTTATTGGTAATTAAAGTATAGGTAAATACATCAGGTAAAAACATGCCAACATCATGATTTATAAAATTGAAATTAAAGAGTTAAGTATATGGGAGGACTTTAAAACTTAAGGTGACACTAATGTCGGACAGTAAAACATACACTTGGACGAGAAAAAGGGGAAGAAAAAAGGGTGAGGGTAGCGATTTGTAATTGATTTTTCAGGCATCATTATCATTACTTTACTTAGTAATGCATGCAATAGGTTCTGGTTTTTTTCACTCAATCTAATTTATATATTTGGACTTCTAATTTTGCATAGAGGTTGCTCTTCCTATGGTGTTTCATAGCAGCATAGAGGTTTACTTGTCCTAATATTTCTTCTGCTTCCTCATTCTATAACCTAGTCTGTTATTTAGTAGAAATACTCAAGAGATTCTTTGAAAAAGATTACTCATTTATAAAATATTTTAGTTTATTTTCGGCCTAGCTCCTGTCTTCAGTTAGTATTGAAAATCAATGCTTCACTCACAGATTACTAGTTATCTTTATGACATTTTTTACTTATAGATGGTGGTGTATAGATATTCTTTTTATATGTGCATTTCTATACAGATGTACTACCAAGAAGGATGAGTTTTCCTTATACTTATCTACCATGGCTACTTTGGATAGCGAAGCTTTTGACATATTACAGAATTGTCTGGTTTCATTACAATGCATTCAAAAAATGTTCTATGGTATCTTTTTCTGTACAAAAATTGCAACATTCTGTCCTTCATGTAACCTTTTTTTCGTTTTCTCTGTTATTTTCGAGTTGTTTTCTTACACTTTTCTGTTCTTTATTTCTCTTTTTGGCATAATCTAAGATAAAAGTCTTTATTCTAAACTTATGAAACTTCCAGCTATATCTGCACTATTATAAGTGGAGCGGTTATTCATGGGTACATTTCTTTATCATTCTAAAGGTGGGTTTCCACTGAGCTCCCGACACACTACGACACACTGCGACAAGCCTTCCGACAAGCGTTACAACACAGAATCGAACGTTTTGGGTTTTTGTCATAGCAGTGGACACACCGTTCCGACACGGCTTCCGACACACTGCGACACACTCAGACATGACTACGACACAGCGCCCGTGTCGTAGCTGTGTCGTAGCCCTTCCGACAAGATTAAACATGTTTAAAAAATCGTAGAGGTCAGCTTGTGTCGTAGTGTGTCGGAAGCATTCTGTACTATGTAAGATCTATGAACCGCCCCCCACACACACACGTGCGCCTTTATAAACTGTTATAATATCATATATACAACATTTTATCCTCTGTTATATAGGGATATGCATTACAAATGGTCCATTGAACATATATGATAAACATTTTTAATAATCATATACTTTTAAAATCATAATCCAGGTCTGAGATACATGATTATAGATATTTGTTCGGATATCTAATACTATTGATAAGAGACATCAATTCACTAAGTTTTTCTTTTCGAAAACTGAAGAAAAACATATTTTTCAGTATATTTCCTATATAAATTAAGTCCCTCAAGGGAGCCGTTTGTGTCGGACTGTGTCGGTACCGTGTCAACCTTTCTTTTCCCGCCAAACCGTTACGACACACTCCGACAAGGCTCTACGACACACTCCGACAGAGCCCTTCCGAAAGGGATTTTCTTTGTCGTAGTGTGTCGTAAGCCTTGTCGGAGTGTGTCGGAAGCAGTGGGTACCCACCTTTACAGTTTACTATTTTTTTTTTTTTTTAAATTTTTTTTTTATGATGTGTTTATTCAATTTCTCCCCGGAAGGGGAGTTCTTCCAATTGTACATAATGCTTTCATTACATTGCATAATCACATTATTTTAGCCAGAAACAGTGCAAGGCTTATGGATGAGGGTGATGGTGAAAAATGGTAATGTAGTTGTACCAATGGTTAGCTACCTCTCAGCCAGATCTATCCACCGTTCCAACTAGTTACCTTACAATTCAAGATTACTCTGTACGATTTATAATATTACAAGTTGGTAGTAATTACATATTCTTAACTGCCCTTTTGAACTCTTTTATGTTATTCGATAATTGCACCTCTTTGGGCAACTTATCCCATAGTTTGATACCTCGAAAGAACGGCCCTTTTTCATACTTAGCAACCTCCCGACTAATTGAACTTCTTATTTTACGTAGCTTAAATAGTTTATTATTGACTTCCTTAAGCGATTTATGGATATGTAGTCCAATTTTAATTCCTCATTGTAATATCTTTAAATGGTGTGATTTAGGCTATGGACATAAGACTGAACTCAGTAGCATTGCTTTCATAGAAGAAGTGTATTATCGCTCATAAACGTCTCTCACGTAGTGCGGTAACAGTGGCGCCGCCTAGTGTACAGTAGGAATACTACATTCCTCCCTCCTTAAGCTACCAAGTACATAATACAATAATGTAACACAAATACACAAATACACAAATAAATGTGTATGACATTTACCAATTTACAAATCCATTTTGACAATTGGTTTCTTAACCCTTGAACTTCTACGTGGAGGTGGAGTTGCCATTCCAGGTGATTCAATATGAGGAGGTGGAGACCTCGGTATTGGAGTTTCTGCATGAATGGGAGTTTGTAGACGGACATTGGGTGACTCAGGTACATCTTCAACAGGCTCAGGTGGTTCAATTATACCTTTATCATTGTCCATAACAGGCAGTGTATCAGTAGTTGTTACATCTATACTAGTAGATACAAACTCAGATGGATCATATTCTGGAATATTATCTTGAACATGATCAGCCAATATATGATCAATATGCACAAAACGAGTAGCCTGTCCGATTTGTGCAACATAATTACGCGGACCACATACTTTCACAATCTTACCTCTAACCCAACGATCTGAACCTTTCTTGAGACCTTTTGTATTGTATTTGATACGAACTTTATCTCCTACATCGAAATGCCTTTCTCTGATTCTACCATGATATAACTTCTGTTGCTCTTGTTTCTTTTCAACATGTTCAGCTAGATTCGGTTTCACTAAACTTAACCTTGTTCGTAACTGACGCTTATACAACAATTCAGACGGAGTCTTATCAGTAGTAGTATGAGGTGTCGTACGATATTTGAACAGAATATTTGCTAGTCGATGTTTTAATGACAACTTTTGATTCTCAAGAATATGTTTGTTCAACATCTCTTTTATCAGTCTTACAGATCTCTCTGCAGCTCCGTTCGTCGCTGCATGATATGGTGGAGAGAGAGTATGCTTTATACAATTTTTATCACAAAATGTAGAAAACATTGATGAGACAAATTGAGGACCGTTGTCCGACACTAATTCTTCGGGTAAACCGTGTCTAGCAAATATCAATCTTAATTCGTCAATAGTTCTTTCAGCAGTTGTGCTTCGCATAGGAACAACTTCAATCCACTTGGAATGTGCATCAATCATAATAAGAAAATACATATTTTCCTTCTCAAAAAAGTCAATATGAATTCTTTGAAATGGACGCCTCGGCCATTTCCATGAATACAATGGAGAGGTTGCAGGAAGAGCACGGCTATCCTGACAAATACTACAGCGGTACACAGCATTTTCTAGATCCTTATCAATACCAGTCCACCAAACATGTGACCTCGCTATACGCTTCATAGCACAAATACCAGGATGCTCTGTATGCAATTCATCCATTATACCTGTACACAAACTAGTTGGAATTATTACACGAATTCCCCACAATAGACATCCGTTTTCAATGGATATTTCGGATCTTCGTATAAAGTACGGTTTCAACTCTTCTCGATTGATATTTTCAGGCCAACCATTTGCAGCATAATCATAAACAATCTTCAGTATTGAATCGGTTTTGGTTTCTTTCGCTATAATATCAGCCTTGACAGGAAGAGTATCAACAAAATTGATACTGTATATCTTACTTTCTCTACCCACCTTCGAATTTTCATGTGGTAACCTTGACAAACAATCTGCATTAGAATGGTCACTTGATCTACGATATTTGATATCATAATCATATGCAGACAAAACTATCGCCCAACGCTGCATACGGGCAGCTGCTAAAGTTGGTATAGCATTTTTGGGACCTAAAATTGTCAAAAGTGGCTTATGGTCAGTTTCCAGAGTGAATTTTCTACCATACAGATATTGGTGAAATTTCTTAACACCAAATATAATAGATAAGGCTTCCTTCTCTATTTGAGCATAATTACGTTCAGATGAAGTTAGAGTACGAGATGCGTATGCAATAGGTCGCTCAGTACCATCTTCATAAATATGACTTATCACTGCACCAACACCATAACTAGATGCATCGCAAGCCAATTTGAGCGGTTTCTTCACATCATAATGTGCAAGTAATGCATCGCTACTCAATTTTGATTTCAACAAATCAAACGATTCTTGCTCAGACTTACCCCAGCTCCATTTGACTTCATTACGAAGTAATCTGTTCAATGGTGCAACAATAGTAGACATCTGTGGAATGAACTTAGAATAATACTGTACCATACCCAAGAACGATTTTAATTCACTTATATTTGTTGGAGCGGGAGCTTCTTTGATAGCTGTGACCTTGTCCTGTAATGGATGTACACCATTAGCATCAATACGATAACCCAAGTAATCAACACTTTCTTTCAAGAACTCACATTTTTCTCTTTTGAGTTTTACATTGTACTTGGCTAGTCTATTCAGAACTTTCTCTACAAGTTCAAGATGCTCTTTTTCATCTTTTGCACGGATCAATATATCATCCTGAAAACAAATAACACCATCAATACCATGTAAGATCCTGTCCATGGTGGATTGAAAAATCTTAGAAGCAGGCTTAGCACCATATGCTAACTTAGTATAACCATAGACACCCCGATGAGTATTAATAGACATCAATTTTCTACTCTCATCATCTAGATCAAGTTGAGCATATGCATGCGACAAGTCAAGTTTAGTAAAGATTTCACCACCTGTAAGAGAAGACATTAGATCTTGAACAGTAGGTAAAGCATATTTTTCATCTTCAATACATTCATTCACATGTACCTTATAGTCGCCACATATTCTGACACTACCATCGGTTTTAGGTACAATAACAATGGGCGAGGCCCATTCAGTGTCCTCAGGGTTCATGGGTGTTATAACCTTGTTCTTTTCAAGTTTATCAAGTTCTGCATTGACCTGATCATATAAGGAGTAAGGCACTGGTCTTGCTTTGGCAAAATGAGGTGTGACATTGTCTTTGACCTTGATATGCGCCTTGAATCCTGAAATGCCCTCGTAGCTATCATGGAAAATATCCTCGTGTTCACCGAGAATATCGTTGAGTGTCTTTTCCTTACTCTCGATTCCAAAAATGTCATTCCAATCCAATTTGATTGCTTCGATCCAGTTTCGGCCAAACAGAATTGGTCGATTCACACAGTTTACAACTAGGATCGGTAGTTCCTTCTTTTGACCCTTATATTCCACATCACATAGCAATTCCCCACAGACATGTATGTGAGCACCAGAATACACACGTAGCTTAACATCAGATTTTTTTAGTTTCTTACCGCGAAAGAATTTCCGAAATTTGTCGCAACCCATAACTGTGTAATCTGCAGCGGTATCCACTTGCATTTGAATAACTCGGTTGTTAACTGCAACATCAACTGTGTACTTTTTCTTAGACTTATCAGAGTTAGTGGAAAACAAGTTGTGAATGCCCAGGTCATCCTCACTATCATCACTAGAACCTGGTTGCTTGTCCATAGAATGAACTTTTCCCTTACTCCCTTTCTTAGAGGATTTGGACTTGCATGAATTAGCCAAATGTCCCTTATGTTGGCATTTGTAACATGTCGCATCTTTGAACTTACAGTCATCTGGACTATGATTGCCAAAACACCTAAAACATTTTACTTTCTTGGTATTCTTGCTAAACTGCTTAGATTTGTAAACTTTATTTACATCAGAACTAGCAGCACTAGCAGATAAGCTAGACTTAAAATCCTTGGATTTTTTATGAGATTGCTCCATTTGCTGGGCAATAGTACAAGCTTTCTTAAAGTCTAGGCCTTCTGTGTTCAACAGTTTATCTTGGATAGGTTGTATATTTAGTCCGCAGACAAAACGGTCTCGTAAAGAACGGTTGAGATTATCACCAAAATTACAGTGAATTGCCAATTCTTTGAGAGCCAAAATATAGTCATTCACTGACTCACCCTCCTTTCTGTTCCTAGTACCAAAATAAAATGACTCAGCTATTTCAAGAGGTGTTGGGTTGAAATGTTCCTCTAACTTCTTCACTAAATCCTCTAATTTAGTTTCACGTGGGACTTTGGGAGAAATAAGGTTAGCAAGCGTTGTATAACATTCCGCTCCAATTTGTGACAGAAAAATGCCCCTTCTTTTTCTAGTGATAATTGCATTTTTCGCTTCCTGTGCTACTTTCACTGCATCATCACCGACAAGTTCTACAGTAACTAAATCCTCTCCATCAAAATATGCCTCCAACCTTTCACAATATGCCTTGAAAGTCTCCCTTTCTTTGATATAAGGCCCAATATTACAAGGTGTAGCCATTTTGATCAAAATTTAGTACAGTGCAGTGCTTTTAAAACAGGTTGTTCACAGTACAAAAGTTCATCAGTAGTACAGAATGATGCTGTGGGCCTAGTGTCTTCAAAAGTGCACACACTATAGTTACATTCACTGTGACTCAGTACAGTGCCAATACACATCCACATCAAAGTCATCAAAATCTGCCAAATTTTATGTCCAGCCAGTTCCACTCACCACCAATGGGTTCCTTGAAGTCAGGAAAGTATACCTGCATAGATTAACAGCCTCAGTCGCCAATGTAATATCTTTAAATGGTGTGATTTAGGCTATGGACATAAGACTGAACTCAGTAGCATTGCTTTCATAGAAGAAGTGTATTATCGCTCATAAACGTCTCTCACGTAGTGCGGTAACAGTGGCGCCGCCTAGTGTACAGTAGGAATACTACACTCATCTATTACTATCCCCAAATATTTGTATGACTCTTTAGATGACAGTATACCTCCATAACAGTCAATTTCCAATTTGGGTACATATCTCTTCTTGGTGCGGGGGATAAACCAGCAAGTTACCGTTTTCTCAGTATTTAGGTTAAGACCATTTATGTTATTCCACTGAGCAAATCTTTCGATGTTCTCTTCTAATTTTATTATAGCTACTGCCGGGTCAACACTACTACTATATATTACATTATCCGCATACTGTATATATTTTACATCTCTCAAGGTATTACACATATCGTTAGCAAAAATTATAAATAGTAACGGCCCCAAGACAGACCCTTGGGGCACTCCCGTCTCCACATTACGAACACTAGACATCACTCCGTTAACGATTACCTTCTGTTTCCGGCTTGCTAAATAGTCTGTTAACCAGTTTACCAAATTTATCGGTAGATATGCCAATCTCTCCAACTTAGATAAGAGAAGACTATGAGGTACTGAGTCGAAGGCTTTACGCACATCGAAGAAACAAGAGGCTACTACTTCTCCATTATCTCTTTTATGGTAAAGATCTTGCAATAATCTAAAAACTGTATCCTCCGTCCCCATTCCAGGGCAGAAGCCATACTGTAAAGGTGTCAGGAAATTATTTGCCATTAAGAAAGAGTAGATTTGTCCATGAATAATTTTTTCTTTAATTTTTGAGGGCAGAGGTAAAATAGATATCGGTCTCCAGTTAGTGATCTTATTGTTGTTGCCGCCTTTCAGGATGGGTGTTATTGTGCTTTCTTTCCATTTAGAAGGTATAATACTAACCATAAAAGAAGTATTTAACACGTGTACAAATTCTTCTATAAGAATCAGAAGAGTATGCTTAATTACTTTACCAGATACGTTTATGTGTAGTGAACAATGAGTTTTACAATATTAGCTTCAGTCTTGTCTTGTACTGCGTTGTTTCTTTTTATAACACTCGCGGACGTAATAATAGACTTAAGACATGAACAGCCTCTTCTACAAAATATAGTCTTTGCGTAAAATAATATGAATAGATAAGTTGAACCACCTTCTGCTTCATTATATCATATTACTAGTACCCGTAAGGCCTCGGGAAAACGCACTCATTCCGGACGCATCAATCCTGTGGAGGGTTGAGTGCAGATCCCGGTATGAAGTAGTATCACGATTAAATCTACCTTCTTTGATCAGACAGTGACATTGACAGATTAAGGATGGGGGTCTGATGTCTGAGAAGTTAAGGGTTGCACCAGATTGATCAGGAGTACCACTGGGTGGAAATTGTAATTTGTCACAACAAGAAGATGTTGGCCTACTAAAATAACATTTCAGGGTATATCTCAAATGATATTGTAACTTAGGAAAATATTTCGGAAAAATTTCGTCAAGGTTGCCATAGCAACTTTGGTTATAGACACATTGATGACTACACTGCTTTTTGTATGGGGGTGAGGTGTGAATGTTTATTAATGAGTTGCGACTAACCCGTCGAATTTCCACATAGGCCTACATATGCATCGCATGTACTCATAAAATAAATATAGAGAATACTTTTTCGGGTATACATCTACTCTTGATATTCTGGGTTGGTCCTCAGTGGTTTGCTCATTGTTATACCCAGCGACCTTACGGTCTATGCAGCATTCCCTAGACTGGCCTCAGTCCCTGTGCCCTACCTCCGTGACTGCCGCCAATGCCGCCAACCGCCTCCCTCAGCACCCCCGCCACCACCACCCCTTCTCTCTACACTCCACCTCAGAGTGACACAGGTTTATGAGCTAGTCAGGGAAGGATGCATATTATAATGGACTTCATTCTAAGTTTCTCCACTCATTTAATAGGAAATTACCCGGTTATTTACCTTGGTAAAAGAATGAAGGGGAATTCATAGACTTGAGCAAGTCTAAGCCTTCCCCTTCTCCACCACCCCCATCCCACCACATGCACTGTATACTCCTCGTCCCGAGACACGAGGTGACCGTCATGCTTGACCCACTCTCCATTAAAAGTAGATAAAGAGTGGGTTGGGACATGAATGGTCCTCACCCTGGTCAGTGACGCTATACAGGAGTCGTAGTGCCCTGCAGAGGAGTTGAACATTTCGTTGATTAATGCCAACTCAGATTCCAAAGATTGCTTGCAGCAACGTTGGTAGAAAAGAGCGGCCGTTGCCAGGGCACTGGTGAATATATGTACATTTTATATGTAGACATATAGACCCTATTGATGTACCCCATAATTCAGCGATAGCCCCTTGACCCGTAACCCACAATTATCGTAATTTGACGGTTTTCATAAATCTTCAAATTGGAAATCCGATGCCAGAAATGGAAATTTTAGCTATTTCTACATGTAAATCCGAAATCAGTTTCTCCAATTATCAATATAGGTAAACTGTGATTGATGAGGTCTTGTTGTGGCCAGCCAGTCGGAACGTTTACTTACCTGGGGCGATAATAGGGAGTTTTGTAACGTCTGGAGGGTCTATATGATTTATACAAATACACTTTATTCCTGTTGAGCCAATGTTGGCTGTCTTGACTAACCTTTACATAAAAAATTTAGTGGCATGTTCACTGGAATTCCCTTTCACTTATTTGATCATAATTATTTTTCCAAAACTCCATTCCCTTTCATTTAATCATTAATTATGAAATGTTAATGATAATAAGAATGTTTGCACTTATTTCTGATATTATCATATAATAATGTTGTCATACTAATGGGAGGTGTGAAATAGTTTAAAGGAGAATGGTATGCAATACAACCCGAAACGAACAAGATCTGCTAAAGAGGTTCATCCGGTTGGCGCTTTCAGTAGACAAAAGGAAGTGGTAAAAGCCCCTCGAGCTATGAGCTATGAAAGGACCAAATGAATGTTCCCCTTAGCTAAATCATGTTATTTTACATGTATATACTGTATATAACAAGTTTTACATTTAATTGCTGTTCTGATCTGGTTTAAAGTTAATTATTTTTCATTCCAAAACAGTCAGAGTTTATGATGAAAACACATGAAAATATACATCCGTATTTGAAGGGCAAACACAGGTCCAGCGACATTTCCAAGCGCAGAACAAGAAACATTGTAGGCTCCCTATATATCTGAGTTGTGGAAAGTATTTTGTTAAAATTCCGCATGTGTCTTACTTGTATGGCACGGTATGAACCATTGATATATGCGCAATGCATAGACCAACGTGCACACAAACACTTGGGAGGTGAAGCTTTGAGAGGAGGGAGGGATGGCGACAGGGAAAGGAGATCCTGAGGACAGGTGTACAAGGATGGGATTGTTTGATACGAGAAAAGCCTCTTTGTATAACTACCCCGTGGAAAGTGGCTCAGTAATTATACCACTAGGCGCCCTATTTATCCTCTAAATTATGCTGGTGGGGTGGGGTGGGGGATAAGCCTTGTCTTGTTATACTACTCCCCTCCCCCCGCCCTGACCCCGCTTTCATGGCTTCGTTTATTTGTGCATGACTGGAGATGCCAGTTGTAGCACATATAAACCGGACGGACAGTCTAGTGTTTACAATGTGGGCCCTTCTGAAAGACGTATTTTGGCCTCTGAAGCGTCATAGCCGCTCCCGAGAATCCATCGCCCAGCGTGCGTGGATGTGGTTTCTTGAGTCTGTGGAGGGAAAAAACTGCAGCGGAAAGTGGGCTGGCTGAGTTCCCCTTCTCCCGGATCAGGGAGTGGGCAAACACTGCATGACTTATCACACCATGAATGCCCACTCCGTGAACGGCAACTCGAAGAGCGCCGACCACAGAAACGAACCAATCCTTGTTTCTAACATTATACATGTGACGTGTATAACTTGGATACTAAAGTTGGCCAAAATTGACCGACTGAACGCCGAGGCATGTTTACAATAAAAATAGACATATTCCATATGTAAGCTTAATACAGTTTATATCATGCGCTAGAGTTAAGTGTGTGGGTAGTTTGCCAAACGTCTGTGCCAGCCCACTGAGAACGACCTATTTTGTATGTTTTTCCTGTACATGTCTATTTGGATTGTCAAACAGTTGACCCGGAGGGACGGCTAAAGGCAATAATATGCTCTTTCACGACACCAAGTTCTATCAAAAAGCCGTTAACAGACAGTGAAGAATAAAAGTAGATTTGTTTGAGTCTGAGGTAGACGGGAGCATAGAGCATCATTGTTATAATTCTGAATATAATCGAGTGGGACAGTTACCGCCACATACAATGTATTCTTTGGCACATATAGCACAGCAGGAACATGTACACTCACTGTGACAACCTGGCATAACAGGAATAAATCTGACCTGCTAGTAGTTCTCAGTGTAATGACCAAAGCCTCTGAATTTGGTCAAAGATTTCCACTGAACGGGTAATAATGATAGAAAGTGATGTATCACCTACAAGAGCTCTAAAACTGTGGCATGTCGGATGTCTTATTACAGGGATCAACATGATGAAGCGGGGCTTTGAACACGTGTGATTAGGGCTGCGAATAGTTGTAACGGTCATACACCAATGGCGGTGATTAATATGCCAACAAAGATTGGTGGGTCGCGAACGGTTTTGTTGGCTGGTTTAAAGATTAATTTAGTATGAAATTTCTCTATTTGACGTATGTTATGTGATTAGGGTAGACTTTATCCCGAACCGGTTATGATTCTTCTGGTCCTTGCCTATGTATTGGTATTGGGACTGAAGCCGGACACACACCAAGCGAGAAACGCAGCAATTTCCGGAATCGCCAACACAAAATAGGATCTACATGAAAAATTATTTTAGATTAATATCTCCTTCATATAATTCAGCGTCTCAGAAGCAATATTCGGGTGAAATCTGAAATAATAGCCCACATAAATGCCATTTTGTTTTGGTGATTCCGGAAATCGCTGCGTTTCTCTCTGTATATCTATGAACGAGGATAGAGATACTCGTTGGTGTGTCCCCGGCTTTATCTCACCCCTGGAATAAATGTCCATAGGCTTAACATTGGGAACTCGTTCTCCATGCCCCTACAAGTATTGAAGTCCATTCTCCATGGTCTATATCCTGTGTGTTGTCCATTCTTTTAGGGTGTACAGAGGTGAGATAAATACAGAAAGCAACTCGTTTTGGTCAAAGAAGTCATTCTCCAACTCGTTTGAATGCTATGTGATATTGACTCGGCTGTCGCCTCGTTCATATCACTCCGCATCAAACTCGTGGAGAACGACGACTTTGACCAAAACTTGTTGGTTTCTTCTTTATTATCCACGGGGACCAAAGAAAAGGGAATCCACATTTCAGACCTCGATACGGGTAAAAATAAAACGAAACCTTTTGGGTGATACAAAATCGAGAGGTTGGGGATGTCCCTGAAGCTAAAACCGCAGGTTAATTGAGAATCGACGCTGTCCGGTCGGACGGCCATATCAAGTAGAAAGGTGGCTGGTATGCGGCGGACGTGCCGCACTTCAGGTACCACTGTTGACCGGCAACCAGCGGCAGCGTCCAGATATTCCTCGGGTTCAACTCAGTGGAACCACAGGTACTACCTACGTGAGGACGGACAGGTCTGAAAGTGCCAGACATTGTATGTGAAAATAAATATGCATGTTCTGTATACGTAACCGCAAAGCACTCCCTGATATCAGACACTTCCACTCCACCACTGACGGTTAACTAGTGGACTTTGTTCTCTGTGTATATCCTTATAGAATACTCGGAAAGTTCCATGGTTCATGAAGTCTTTAAACTGAGATCTCAATATAAACATAAACATTTCATCTTCACAGCCCCCCCCCCCCCCCCCCCCCCCACATCCCGAGTCGATGTCTTTAGTTCACATTCATCTGTCATATCAGTTTGTCGAAAACAGAGAAACGGTTTCACTGTTTCAATACAGTAGTCTGGTCGGAGACAGAAAAACTCAAGAGCATAACAGTCAATTTTAATTGTTTTATTTTCATGCCCTTAGCAAGAGTATTGATGTATTACAAAAATAGCAGAATATCTGTATAAACAAGTATGCTGGCTTCCAGTGCAAGTAACAAATATATCCTTTAATGAATGTCGAGTATTATGACTATAATTCTCTAAGGAACCACCAGGAAGCTGAATCTTAAAGCACCTTTTACCGAATATGATTCTTCTGCTTGCATTTTTCACTTCAGTCCAACATTTGAAACATTTTTTCTTTTATTCTGTAAAGTGAGAAGTACAATTGCTATTGCATTTGCAACTCAAGTCGGACGACCTTTCACATGTATTTAAGTAGTATTTATTCTCTCCTGCTCCAATGAAAAGTACACCAATTGTGGTGATGTGTGACCAGTCAAACATAAAAAAAACAAGTGGAGAACCAGGTGGACTTCTGGTCAGATCGAGTCTAAGGCAGCTGTAAGAATAGGCCTGTAAGGATAACACAGGGGTAAATAGCCTGTGTGGGATTTGAACACCTTGGCGGCGGGCAAACATAGAAATGATGCTTACTCAGATCTAAATTAGTCAAACTAACACGACAAATATGGCCATGACACTTGGCAGTATTTCATTCTGAACGTGGTAGATGACGTCATCTCCTACGACTCATAAGTAGTGTCATCCTATTGTTTGAATATTGATCCTTTGGCTTTTACGTATATTAGTCTGGGTTTCCTTTTCATTACATAGTGATGAAAGCTAGGAACACCATCGTGATCTACATGAACAGCATTATAATGGCAGTATTTCACTTAATCAAGACAAATACATTTACTCTACATTAACACATAATAACCGTACAAACAGTAAGTCAATGATTGTGATAACCACTGGTGCGGAAAATACATTGTGTGATAGTCGGCAACTACAAGCATCTAATGATCTAAACCTGAAGCCTAGATCGAGGACTTCATCGCAGCAATGAACCTCAAGTTTTAATAAATTCAAGCTCAACTGTTACTGCCAAAATAATATTGGTTTACGAATGTGCAATTTCTCATCTGACTTCTCATTTGCAAACCTTATAAAGCGGTTGGGGCGCAGAACAGGAAACATTCCATACATTCAACACACCTTAGGAAATGTCACTCCTACAAGGACAATGCAGGTTTTATCCGTTTGAATAGGTCAGGTTATTCACATAATCCGTAATATCAAGATTAAATCATACACAAACCAACCACTCTCACCATAATACTAGTACACTACAGCTACGCTGCTGAGAATCTATTCCTATAAGTGTGGTGCAATACAACTTTTTAAAAGTGATATGATATGAACACATGACCCACTTTTTCAAGGAAAGTCCAGAAACGTATTCCTGAAATTCTAAAATGTTGGTCAGTCTTTGCCTGGTGTGAACCTTTTCAATGTTGAGTTTGGTTGGTTACATTTTAACTTACAATATAACTTTTAGAGCCAAACGTGGGTAGAATGACAGAGACATCCTATCTATCCTGGATTATCTAATATCTCGCTATTGTGATCATGTTAACGGTTAAAGAGTATACGTAGGGTAGTACTTCTATAAATATGCAGATTATAGTGGAATACAACTCAGATCTAGGTGACATCATATTACATTATCTCACCAGAATGTGTGATCTTGTATTCTTTTTGTTTGGTGTGGGAGTGAGGCTGTACCGCGGCCAGCTTATATGAACAGCCCAAATTTCGATTTTTGTTAGAATGAGAGGAGGGAACCCTTTACCCATCACAATTTAAAACATGGCAGAATACACTTCTGAACGCAGCCGATGAAAAAAGGGAACTTTTAACCCATCACGGAGTGTACAGATAACACCAATAGCATGTGACCTTTGTTAAGTATCCCTACGCTTTAGACTAAATAGTCGGCCTTCTCCTATTGTGGAACCTGACCACCCCTTCCCAACTCCCCAGTCAACTAGTGCTCGCACTTGGCAAGTCAATACATCAACTGTTATCACGTGTGTACCGACAGTGAAGTCAAGCCTTGAACTTCCCTTCTATGTTTCCGAAAACCTCAATACAATACTGAAAGCTGAGATAGAAGGGCGGCGGTGCTTTACGATTACGTTTGAATTTTCTTTGTTTTAATGCGCTTGGTCGAAATAATAAAGCTATCTTTCTGAGAAAAAAAGCGCGGTGGGGGGAGGGGGGCACTAGCAAGGCTTGATTGCAAAATAAAATTATAAAATACCATAAGCCTGGCAATGAAGAATCTATTTCAAGTAAAATAGCAAACCACCAGAAAGTAGTACCAGCGAGGTGAAACAAGCTCAAACTAAATGATATTGGGTGTCCTGCAACACCAAATGACAGTTGATATGCGAGAGATATATATATTTGTAGATGTATTCTCTATCACATAAATGAAATTTAATTGTTATGTATAGTTTTCATGAGATTCGCGGAGTTTTGTATTTTCCAACTTGAAAGGTTAGAAAAATTTCTTTAAGTACCTTTGTGAAAGGCGTAAATCTACAGAAGATATATCTCACAAGGATATAATATCACTAAATATACATATCCTAAGAAATAGATTAAATGTTGGAGGAACCTAAATCCGATTATCTCACGAATTTTACACGGTCTCATCAATGGTTATCAACTTCATCAAGCATCTTTGGCTTGCTGTCTGGATCATACTCATGCTCCTTCTTCTTCTTCTGTTTCAGAAGCCAGTTGTCCCAGAGTGCCTTGATGGTATCAGCAACCGTCATGTTGTTAGTGTTGTGTCCAATTAGACGCAAGACAAAGACGCCATCATGTTTCAGATACGTGTCCACAAAGTCCATGACGGCATGCTTCTGACGCTCACCATCAGGGTAGGCTTCGATGAGAGTGTCCGCCTTGTTAAGATGTTTCCGGACGTATCGGTACTTGTCCTGACCACACAAGAACCTGCCGACCCATTGCAAGAAGCTCAGCCCAGAAATAATGGCGACCACAAGCATCCATACCCAGAGGAAAGCATAGATCTTTTCTGTGTACATATTGATAGGCAGCACGCACTGCACAGTGTACCGATGGTTGTTGCCCAAACGTCGCACCGTGAAGTCACACATTGTCACACGAGGGAAAGTGTCTGAGTTTACCCAATGCCTGTCGAACATGAGGTTCAGCATCAGCTCGTAGCCATAGAATGAGTAGTCAGAGCGAAGAAGCAAATTCAGGATGAAAAACTGTGCAACAACATTGCCAACATAGAGAATCTTGGTAAACAGGTAGAGCAGGATGAGGTACTTCCCATGTGCAACCCCGCATACACAACAGCAGAGTCTCCTGAACACATTTCTGATCTTCATGTCAGAGCCAGGATCTGTATCTGGGTGAGACATGAGGAAACGGTCCATCTGGTTTGTGATGAGAATAAGCAGCCTTTTGCGACCCTCGGCCTTCTGTGTGAAGTGGTACTTATTTGTTGCAGCTAACAAATTGTCACAATCTACACCAGCTTTTTGGTTGAATGCATGCCAAACAGCGGAAGGGGCATAGAAGAACAAAGCCTGTACCAGCATAACGAAGGGCAACCATTGGTAGTAGAGGATCTCACTTTTCTCACGATCTCCTGTCTTCACTTTAGGAATGTTGTCAGTAAGTGGGAGGCGGTATGTATTCTTCACCCAGCAATAATTATTCATGTACTTGATCCATGAACCTGAGAACTCCTTTGGTGCCCAACAAGTGATGGGTTTCCCAATATAGAGCTGGGAGGAGACACCTAATGTGAAAGCCACAAGGATGAGTACTGTGTAGCGGCTGCTAAGACGATCTGCAAGGTCATCATCATGTTTGTTTGATGTTGGGCCAGCATTGACCAATTTAATGATCTTCTGCATGGTGAATGTTCAGGAAGCCCACCTGATAATAGAAAAGTATATAAACATAGGCATAAACATATCCGGAAATGATTTAAAGCATAGAAGATAATCGTTGGTAACCAACTTAAAACAAAGCATTTATCGTTAACCTCTAATATGTGGGACTGTGTCAGTAATATTGTCTGTCTTCCTAATCATGTGTCAATCTGGTTACCAGCGAACTGCCCCTCCTCAAGCCTTGTTCATGCTAGCAGACATTCCCATACAAAGGACACAAAGCAAAGGGCATCTTAATAAAGACTTAAATGGAGGCCACTCAGAGATGATTCCTTGCAAAAGCATCATATTTGGTTTAATCCTTTACCAGTTCCTAAACTTTTGTTTGTTCCTAATTGTTTAAACTTACAAAGATAATCCCAGAACAACTGCCTTGTCGGATTAGCTATACGCTATAAGATGTATACAAGTACATAACAAACCCGAAATATTTCACCGTGTGTGTTCATGCGAATTCCCCAGGGCATATTGCTTCTTGTTTTCGATACACAAAATTAGGTAATACTAGTGGCAGTAAGTAGACTGCAATATAAATGTACATTAATATGCGCTAGCCGCTGAAGCAACTTACACTCGTGGGTTCTTTCTCGGCACCTTTTTTTTTTTTATCTATTTATTGTGCTGGAAGCTTCCAAGGCTACTTCAGAACTGATGTACATTATGCTCAAATAGAGAGTATACTTATCTGAACGTATTACATACACTAGAAAAAATATCGTTTCTTCTAGGATATGACAGAACTGATGTACATTATGCTCAAATAGAGAGTATACTTATCTGAACAAATTACATACACGAGAAAAAATATCGTTTCTTCCAGGATATGACAGATTCAAAATATACTTCAAATATCAAGTTACTATACATTTTGTCAACAAAGCATGTGCCGCTGTGATAACCCCGAGTGTATTGCTGTTATAATTAGACACTAGTACAAATACAGGTGGGGAACTAAACAAAATGTACATGTTAGCGTGACCTATATTCACAGCAAAGCTTGCTTCATTAACCGACTGAGTTCTACTCGGGACATTAACATTTAATCAACCTAGTCACTCAATATGGACGATGATAGAGTCATACATGCATACCTATGGTCTCTAGATATGACAATATAGATAGTAGATCCCCAACTCGGGATTATGCTCGATAAAATTGTGAAACAATGCTGAGGGGTGTCTGTTAACCTAATGTGACAGAGGACATTACTGGGGGAGAGAGATGGCCCCATTTCCCCACCCTTACAGACTTCTATTCCTTGCAACATGCAGAATTGTATCTATTTTAACGAAATTGTCTTACCTAACTTTCTCATGACCCGCAGGTGTGTTCATATCATGGAGGAACCGTGGCACATTAGCTTTTAAACCTAGAGTTACCCTTTAAACGGAGCCTTGTGTAAATATGGCGATGCTGCTGGGGCGCTGACACAGATTCAGTGAATAGTCATACTTCCATAAACTTAGTTATTAACGAAATAACCGTATTATTAACATACCTTCCTATGTGATGCCGATGAATGTAAGAAAACAGCCTCTCCTCGGCTGTGTAAGGTTGAAAGAACTCGGGGTTCAAGCCGGATTCGTGCCCCTGTGATGGTTAGCTTGGTGTGCTCTCGACTTGAATGGACAGTGGGGGGACATACCACCACTACTTTTCGTCAGCCAACAAGTGCGTGTCCTATATTTGGCTCTGCCAGACAAAGGCTGTGATGCGCTCTTTTCTTGGTCGGGTACACTCAAGGTGAAATATAGGGTGGGCGTGTAACCCGAGAAATACACATTTTCTCTGAGAACATAGCCATATTAGAAATTGCGAAATATGAAATGAATATTATAATTTTCGATATTTTATTACTCTTATATCACTGATTGTTCATTCAAGCTTTAGATAAAGCTTATTTTGTAAGGTCCACTGGTGGTGTCCCCGCGAAAAAAAGAGACTCGGCCGCAGGCTGTCACGGCGGTGACGCCGATCTACCACGTGACATCAACGCAGGGTACCAAGCCGAGGACGCCTTTTCCAACAACAATTTTTAGTATTATCAGCAACATTGGAGATCCGATGTTAAATCAAAAGAAACTGAGATCTATGCATTCTGGAATTAAAGGAACGTGGGAAGGACATTTAAAGTATGTGGGTGTGTTGGAGCACGGTGGTTGGAGTTTGGATGCGTGGTGGGGGAGGGGGGAGCTGGGGAGGGGGCGTTTTTAACACCCCCGCCTTCTACAAACAAACCATATGTATGTACGTAGTATGTGTGTATATATGCAACTACATGTGAATATAGCGACACTTCTGGCACTTTATATTTTAATCCACCACCACATACCCATAAACTTATTTCATAACCGCATGTCTTAATATCCAGTGAAATGCCAAAATATGCTGCCGAGATTACCAACACGTGAATTTACGTATAATCTGTAAGTATATTTCATGCATACAATAGTGAAAGAATTTGGGAGCGACTATTATTAGATCAAGATTTATTAATATAGAAATATTTTCTCTAAAGCCAAAAGATGTCTATGAAAGAGTCGGTAATTGTAGTCAATACTTGCTAGTTTTATATTTGCAAAACGAGCAGTCGCTGTTGACGTTCGCATTTTGCATCAATTTAATTATGCCGTACAACTCAACTGGCTCATGCAGTGAAGAGCATTTATATCCTGAACTTCCCCATCGCATTGCTGTCAGTTGCATTCAACTACAATGTGTTTCTGCTGGGATTCTGAGGATGGGTCATGATAATGGTTTATCAGAAAACTATAAACCAGGACGCCGTTAAAAAGCATGTACATAAGTTGACCAAATTGTATCATATTTTTATGACATCAATACACAAACAATAAAATAGCAATGAATGGACTATAGGCTCTATGGTATGAAGGTTAATCACTTTGAACAAATAGATATCGTATAGTTCTTTGTCCCAGAGAACTGAAATTAAGATAAATGCCAAGTCCCGCCGAGCCCTCTAGCGGATGACCGGGGAATTAGAGTAAGGGGACAGCTGCACTACACTGGCACCTGCCGGTGTGATCATACACCATACTGCAAACTGAGACTCTCAGAATAGATTCATTTTGATCGTAGTTTACATCCTGTAACTGTTAACGTCCCGTTTAATCTCTGAAGACGGTTTTAGTGTCATTATGTGTGGTACAATCAGGAAGCTGGTATTTAATTACAATTACCATTGGGATGGAGAAACAGCCTGCAGCATGGCTAGAACACACCTGTCCCCTGGCGGTTATTGAGAAAACCTCTTTAGTCTTGATTTTGTCCATATCCTTTGATTAACACAAATTGCTGCCATTTTAATCAGTTCAGTATATCAGCTTCTCAACCATGTGGCCAGATGTTGATTATCTTGAATACCATTAATTATTCAGTAAGTATATGATATATACAATATAAAAGGGTCTATGTCCTTTTAATTACAGTGAAATATAATAACAAATGTATGTCTCAAAGAACTTCGACTGCATTGATGCATTTATTGAGTCACATAGAAAACCAACGGTTCAGAACTAAATCTAGGAGTTACATGATTGTAGTCATGCCACCTCTTCCGGGCTTAATACACCCCCACAGTTTCAGAATGCTACTTCTATTCATAGTGGAGCGAGTGGAAATGCACGAGATGCTCTACATATAACAAAAGAATCAAAGTATGCCCTGTTCATATAAAGATCAAAATTGCATATTCATCATTTTCAGAATGAATTTTGTTATTATGTTAGTGGCAATAAGGTATAATCAATGTGTTCATGATACAAGTATTTTCTTTAAGATTCTAGAAGCATCTATATATACGCACGTATGGGTTTGATAGTTAAATGGAACTTGTCACAATACATGTACGGCAAACTTTGGTGTTTAAATTATACACTGAGATAAAACTGGTTGAGATCTTGTGAGACGTGAGCGACTCCATTCACTTCATACAAAAAACCCAATAGGCAATTTTTGTGGGAGGATTTTTAAAACCCGAGAGAGAGCTCTCTTTGAAATTGTTCTTATTATGAGTGTGGAGACATGCTCATATATATATATATATATATATATATAAATGTACGCTGTCCGCACACTGTATCCTGTGTTCACCTTTACAGTGCCTCGAAGAGCATGGCGCAGAAAGCCAGTGTCCATATTCCAGTGTGTAGAAATGAGTGGTTTGCTGAATGCCAAGTTGGTCATATTTCTCGAAAACACTCAAACCTCCTAAATTCTCACTCAACGCTCATTCATCTAAGATGAACATACATATATCATTTGTTTCTCGTGCAGTATAATCTCTCTATGCGATTATACAGGTACTAATTCTTATTTTTAACATTCTGTTTAGGACAGCTCTGTTCAAAATAACTGACACTTCCTTGATTGAAATACCAACCCCTTGTAAGAAAGAGAATATAAAATACTATGATGCTAACTGACCATGGTAGTGGTCAAAATGTGAATGTACATGCGTAACCGAAAACATTATTTTGCTCTTCGCTGTCCTGTTTGAATTGGACAGATTAATTTTATTTTTGGGGCTGTTTTGAGCAGAGGACCTTCTGTATTGTTCATTAGCTATCATGCTTTAAGCTTTACTTACAGACCTGTTAAGCTATGTCGTGTCTACCACTACACTATGACTGTAAGGAAACAAACTATCATTAGCTCTATTCTATATGATGACAATACACAGAGGGACCCGACTTACTATTCCTCATACTATTGACATGAAACCAATCAAAAGCAATTCGTTTTACTGTTATACGTTAAATGAAGTACGCTTTACAATCTAATTACGCATGACAAAGTAAATGTATATAGCTACACATCACATTACGTAGGCTCCTCTAGATATTCATAAATACAAGGATTATCGGTTCTCATGTAACGTATGTAAAGTTTCTGAAAGATTATTAGATTGCTTTTCTTGGGAGAATTCAACATTTTGGCTTAAAGAGAAAATGTTACAACAGGAATTTGCCATTGGCACAATAATAGGCCAGAAATGAGGAAAGTTACGTGTTCGTTTAAAATGAACATCTAAATTTGAACCTTCTTGCTGATTGTGACAAGTCATATACGAGGTGGGGGCTGTTGGATAGAGGATTATTTTTGAATACTGACATTTCTTTTAGAACAATTTCACTGCAAGGCGATACAAGGCGCATGCATGTTTCAGAAAAGAGATCATCCGCATCTTATGAATATTGAAATATCTCAGATCTGTAAACCACTATACACATCAATTACTTCTAGCTCTGTTGAACTGATCACCACATATCTCTAATTAACACTGTGTTCCCTGTTTTCCAAAAATCGGTGTGCCTTTCTGCACTTTCTTTAAGAACACAACCTGCTGTATCCATATGATTTGACAGCGCATACAATATGAAAACCATCATTATAACGTATGTATGACACTAGCTTGTTTACAAAGTTATCATATCAGCCGTTTCTGTTGAGCAGTCAGTAAGAAATCTATACCATATCACATTTTATTGTAATGGAAGTTTGCAATGTGAAAACGTATTTGCACCGTTATACTAAATACCCTGTCTATACTAAGTTCTGATTTGAAGGAAAGGAAATGGCTACCTCAAAAGCCACTGAAAGGTACTTCAATTAACTTGCTTTTCAGAATTCCGACACATTAGAAGAATGAGATATTTACGTTGTGCCATCATAAAGATGAAGCAATACGATACATTTTATGATGAAGTGTCTGTAGACATTTCGAAACAAGGAGTCGAACATGTTCCCTTCTCAGGTTTCAGCATTTACAAAAATACAATTACTTTCACCCAAGCTTTGTAAGCTTTTATCATCTATTACATCAGTTCATGTCCATACTCTACAAGACAAAATATGACAAAACTATAAGATCCTGTTTGAAAATACATGTCAACTGTTCCTGGCGATATAACATAATCAATATCATGGTGTCAGCTTTTGGTGTTGTAGTGACACCCTTTCAAAATGTTTCAAGTGCATTATGCTACGGTTCCTAACTCAGAACTTTTGCCATCGGGTTGATCAATTGCAGTAGGTAGATCTTTCTTTTTTCTCTTCAATTGCCAATTTTCAAAAAGAGCTTTCAGAACTTGTGTAACAGTCATATTGTTCGTGTTATGACCTATCAATCGAAGGATGAACACTCCATCTTGGTTCAAGTAGGTGTCCACGAAAGCGGCAACGTCATGTTTGAAGTCTTGATAAGCTATACGGTCTTTTTCAAAATCAGCAGATCGAATGTGGCCTCGAATGTAGCGGTACTTGTCCTGACCAAGAATGATGCGCACCAGCCACTGCAGGAACCCAAGTCCAGAGACAATAGCGATGAATAGCATCCACACCCATAGGAATGCGTAAATCTTCTCTGCATACATATTGATAGGTAGTACGCACTGTACCGTATACTGATGATTGTTGCCCAGTCTCCTTACAACGAAATCACACATGGTCACTCGTGGGAAGGTTTCAGAATTAACCCAATGCTTATCAAACAGGATATTTTGGACCAGCTCATATCCATAGAAGGAGTAATCAGTGCGGAGAAGCACGTTCAAGACAAAGAACTGTCCTACAACATTGGCAAGATATAGCAACTTGGAAAACATGTAGAGGATAACCAAGTACTTCCCATGTGCCAGACCACATATACAACAGCAGAACCTTCGAATAACATTCCTTACTTTGAGGTCAGAACCCATGTCATCCTCAGGACGAGCCAAGATAAAGCGATCCATCTGGTTAGTGATGAGGCGGAGTAGCCGCTGCCTACCTTCTTCTTTCTGTGTGTTCTGGTACTTGTTAGCTGTGGCCAGGATGCTGTCACAGTCAACACCGGCCTTCTGGTTAAAGGCATGCCACACCACAGATGGCAAATAGAAGAATAGTGCCTGCAGCAACATGACAAATGGCAACCATTGATAGTAAAGAATTTCACGCTTTCCACGTTCACCTGTATCTGCCTTAGGAATATTTTCACTCAGTGGCAAATAATAGGTGTTCTTCACCCAGCAGTAGTTATTTGTGTACTTGATCCATGATCCTGAGAACTCTTTCGGTGCCCAGCAAGTGATAGGTTTCCCAATATAGAGTTGGGAGGAGACGACAATGGTGAACACCACAAGGATGAGCACTGTGTAGCGGCTGTTGAGGCGATCAGAAAGATCATCATCATGTTTGTTTGATGTTGGACCAGTGTCCACGAGCTTCACAATCTTCTGCATTATTTATCAATTTTTCTGAAATTAAATGAAAATTTTGTATGAATAAAATTACATAGCAAAATTGTCCTTGCAGAACGATTCACAAGTTCATCAATTCATAATCAATGCATTGGCTTTGATTGTGCCAGTATGGTAGAGTCCTTTAGGTTACAGATGTTAGCAGAATTGAAAATTAACTCTGGATTCACATTATAAAGTGGTTTAAAGCTGAAAAAAGTCAACAGCTGGATTGTCTTTGGATCTCATTTATCAACTTCAGTATTTCCCGACTCATAATATACGAGTTGTTTGAGTGTCATAACCTTTGATTTGAATCGAAAATATTGGTTGGTTCCCCCTGCCTTTAGTGGATACCTGGGGAACCAGCATGTGTCCTCCATACATTACTAACTCCTTATTATTGCCCAAGGTAAGTAAAGAATCCACTTCCGACCGGTTGGCCACCTGTCCCCAATGAACCACCAGCATATATATATATATATATATATATATATATATGTATAATATATATATATATATGTATATATGAATTTGAATATATATAAAACCGTTTAACTTCAATAATTGTGAGATATGGCCCAAGGGTTATGACTATAATGACAGGAACCAGCTAACATCGGATCCTTTAAACAGCCTGGATACCTCAATAAGGTATATTGGGTTGAGGCAGAGATTAGTAAGCGCAAACGCTGCGAAAAATCTACTGGAAGAGTGCCCCTGAATGTGTTCTTCACATTGGAGTTGAAAATGTAGATTGTTCTTCAACACTTGGGGTGAAATAGCATATATGTTCTTCACTACTGGGGATGTCAAGTATGTGAGTGGTAATAGGTGACTGTCACGACTTTGGCTCTTCTCAGAAACGTCTATATAGCAATAATCAATCATTTTTTTGAACAGGCTGTAAACCACGAGAGGTTGACGCGTAGTATTATATGAGCGATATCGAGTGTATTACGTCATCAACCTTGAGTGGTTTACAGAGCCGGCCATCCTAAACCAAAGATTCTTGTATTTTGTACCCATGGTCTTTAACGGTAATTTTATTCCTAGTAATTTGGGAGAGCCGCAAACCATAGGTGTGGCTTACGGCCAGTGATAAACGATAGGTAGTGGCCCATACATTCTCAATGGGGACTTCATAACCCTTCCATGTCTTGACAAGCATGTCTTGGGCATAATCTGGAATGGGTATTGAGAGATGAAGGAGTCGATAGATTTTTTTTAATCAGCTGAATTTCGTAAGCACAAAGAGCAAGAGTCCTAAGGCTGTCCACCTAACAGTGGCGCCAAATCATAGGTATTACAATCGGCCAGCTGGAAATATTAGTTCTGTCCCCTTTATCTCACCACTGGTATTTTTGTCCCATAGGCTTAACATTGGTAACTCATTTTCCATACCCCCATGAGAATTATAGTCCGTTCTTCGTTGTCCATATCTTGTGCATCGTCCATTCTCTTATTGTGAACAGGGGTGAAATGAATACAGAAAGCAACTTGTTTTGGTCAAAGTTGTTGTTCTCCAACTCGTTTGAATGCTACGTGATATAAACTCGGTTCTCGCCTCGTTCATATCACCCCGCATCAAACTCGTGGAGAACGACGACTTTGACCAAGACTTGTTGGTTTCGTCTTTGATATGTATATGTACATGTATGAATGCCCAATAGTTGCAACAGAATTTACTATTTCACGGCGGGACCATCGATGCAGATCTGATATTGGATGGCGTAGACCCTACTTGAACACCACTTTCAGATTATAGCTCATTAGATGAAAACATATTGAAATCTGTATATCCAAGGAGAATTCGTAATGTAAGGACCGCAGTGGACTCAGGGTTTCAGCAGGGCAACTCTCTGATTCAAAAATATCAAAGCCCATCAAAATCACCAAATACATGTGTAATACATGTATAAACATTATGTAGAGCCAGAGGGAATCAAGGTGAAATCAATATCGAGCTGGTATATGCAAAGTAGAGAGAAGCCCTCAGAATGTTACGATTCTAATGAAATAGATAATTTGAAGCTGCCCACATCTTGTTCTGAGAACCGTATAGACTATGTGCACTATTCTTGCCTGTTTACTATAACAGAATTAAATCTCATACGTAGGTACACGCATCTCTGTGATTAAAAGTAACGTTCTTAGTATATACATGCATGTAAAAAGGTATGCATTCCACCTTCCGCGAGTGTAAAAAGTATGGCACCCGTTATGGTGGAGCATGACGGGCCTTGTTATTGGATATCAATTACAGAGACTCCCATTGTGATAATGCGTGCAGATCATATCTGCCGTATCTATTCATATTGATGCATTAACTGCGGCTTATCGTGGATGTTGATACCCATTACCACGGCCTCCCAAGGTTCACGCAAGGTTTAAGAGAACATCCGACGTCACAGATATACTCACGGAAATTTGGGCAGGTGTATTCACACAAACCATTGCTTATTCTTGAAAATCGGAAAAACAATGGAAATCTTACGGCATGTTTTTCTATTCTGAGCTCGCATTTCTTGGGGTCACTGGGACACCTTGTAAGTAAATCAATCACACTTGATAAGTTCAGACTTGTTACATTTCCATTGTTCCATATTGACCGAAATGATACATTTGTCTCAATATTGAACCAATGAAAGATAACATAGATCAAGTGTACGCATTGTATATCTACAAAGACTGGGGAACACTAGAATGGATTTCAGAAACTATAAATAATAATCTGGGTAGGAATCAAGACCCTTTAGACATGCTGCATTATGAAGCAGTTTGAATACTCCATGGCAGGAAGGGCAAAGAATTTTTATCAAATACTCTGATGGAAGCAGCGACCATCACAGGAGACTTGTATTTTCTAAATACTAGCGCCTTCGGCGCCAGGACTCACACAGCACAGCCCTGGGAAAATAAATAAAATACTGGAGCCTGTAGAAGATAGCGGTTGCTTCCCCTAAGAGTCTACTCCAATGAAATAAAAGACTTTAAAAAATAGAAAATGTGTAATTAGTGAATTCCCAACATTCGAACTCAGAGCCAGATGCCCTACTCACTTCTCCACAAAGCCAGATGTCATGTAAATGTCAAATACTTAGAGTCCATCTTTTAGTCCATCTAGAACTGCATCCAGCTTTGCGAGTTTGAGAGCGCCCTGGCTCTAGCAACAAAGGGACATACTACAGTCTACCAATATTTGGCACCAGAGTGACGGGCAAGCATGCACACTGTATCGCTCAAGCAACCTAAATGAATGAATATACCGGAGAGGAGCAGTGTGCCCGCTCATGGTGGCTATAATGACGTCAGTACATTGGGATATCCCGTCGTGAATATTCATAAGCAGAGGGGTGATGATCCAGAACACATAGGCAATGCTATGTCCGAACTCGACGTGATTTAGGGACCAGCACAACTAGTGCTATTTTGAATTGGCGGACAAAGTCTCACACCCATCTCATGGAAATGAGATATGAAAACTACAGTACTGAATTTTCTTTTCGAAATGGAAATAAATAAATCAAAAGATATAAAGTAAATGTAGGTATAGTCCAACTAAAAAGAAATAGCAGGATCGAGTTTTACTGCACACGAGGTTCTCACTCTTGTGATATTCAGTTTCCTCCCACGGGTCTGGTTCTGTCTGTCTTTATGTGAGGGAGCTTCTCCAAGCAGATCTTGTCAAAAACGTGCCTTTTTATATATAGTAGGTAATCATATCTGCATTTTTGAAGAAGTTTGACCTTGATATATACATAGGAACAGAGTGTCCATTACAAACTGTTGTAATCCAGCAAAGAGGATCTGGTCAAATCTAAACCTTGTCCTTCAAAGAATAGCCAGAGGTCCTCTTGCAAGCTCTGAGGTAGTCATTACACTGAAAATGTGAAACTTGATGACAGTTGTCTCAAAGGTGATTCAAGGCTTATTGTTTTATTGTGTTTTAGATCATTTGGCCAAAAGATCTATGGAAGGTCATTAATGACTATTGAATAAAACATTAGAGGATTCACATACATCCTCCCTAGCTTTGTTAATGTATCTATAGAACAGATCCTTTACAAATGATTTCTTATTTTCAATTAAACCATCGAAAAATATGCTTATCAAGAGGCTTCAACTATAAAATGACAATGTTAAAGGAACAAGGTCTGAAAAATGAATACTGAGATTATAAATGGCACCTAAAGGCCATAACATACAGTACGATTTCGGAACATGAATGTTCCTTTCTCAGCAAGTCCAATTGTAAGCTCAGGCGTAGCCTCAAGATCGAGCCGCGCAGTGTGGCACCCCACCCCCTCCAGAACTTTGCCTAAAATTTGAAAATATCCCCCTTGGACATGTACCGTTGTTGCCGATAAATTGCAGTCCAATGTTACAAAATCGGTAACAATAAAGTAAGGAACCTGTTCCTTACCATAGTTGGCAACAACAGAGTTTAAAGAGAGATACCACCATAGTGCCTACCGATATTGGCCCATAATTGGTCGCCGGGTGAAGAGAAATGGCTCTGCCACACACAGACTGAGCCCCGCCCATCCAGTGTGGACAGAATTTGCTTACGGTTAACTCCCACTAATGACCACCACCCCCATAAATCCCGCTGTGATGGTCAAATGCCCTGCCCAAATTCGAATGAGACCCGTTGAGACTATCTTGCGATTTAGGGAGTTAATCAGTGGGAAATAAATTGTACAGTGTGTTTCCCACTTAAGACTATTTTATTATATCTATATTGTGCTTAAATGTTGATGCTGATCAAAGGAATGGTAAAGAAATCTTTTAAAAAAATCCCCCCACCTTACGACCTAGGTTTTTGGGCCTATGTAACCAGAAGCACATCTATCTTTTTGGGGGTCAAAGGGGTCATCAAATTATACATAGAACGCAATTCGGAGAAACAAACATTGAAGAAATGCACAGAAGAAGAAACAACAAATACAATACCATTTAAGTCGTTATTTCATTTACAGTATAAAGACCCCTTTGTTCGGTACATAATAAAAGTCCTCAGTCGAGGACTCAATCTGAGGGACTTGCGCTCTTTATGCTACTCTTACTCCCCGCAACTGGTTTATGTTTAAGTTTTATTAGAATAATGGCCCTCCGTCAGCTAGACCGGGGTCTCTATGATTACCCCCGGGGGCTGACGCGGGACACACGGGGTCACTTGATGGATTTGCCCTTGTCTGCAGACGACATCGACTCCGCTATCACTAATACAGACATTTACGTGTGTTCTACAATGTACCAAACTACAGATACTCTAACCATTTAAGAACAGAAATCCATTATTGTAATATAAACTTACATACTATAAGCATAGGCTATCAAGTTTACGTCCTGCAAATAGGGACTATGTGGATATTCTTAAGGTAAAAGCTCAGGAATCAATGATTTCAAAGGGACAAAGAGTTAAGACGACGTTCCAGTCTGTTGATTCATGTGAAAGGTGGGGGTACTTGAATCTGGTCGAGCAGTGCACGGGGTTGACCGAGCAGGGATTCGATAAGAGAAAACCTTGATGGACCACTCGGGGTTAGGGTGGAAAGGAGAGGAAAGGGGCCCCTGCAATGATTTCAAAGAAGGGGCTGGAGATGAGAAGAGCTTTGTGTTGCTATATTGATCTTAGAAAATGATCCATTGGTCTCAGACTCGTGGGGGCCTCCAAACGAACGCTTTTGTTACATGTCAAGAATGAAGATAAGTTATGGTGCAGAATAAGAGGGATTTATGGACGACTGTTCCATGTGTCATGTACACAAGGTCTTGGTCGACCTACCCCAGAGTTAACTCAACCCTCACTGACACCTGCGACCATCCGTAAATAGGATTTGACTTTTTTCTTCATGCCGTGAAGACTGAACGAGTTCCCATTGGTGAAACTCTAAACCTTGAAAAAAGAAAAAATTGTAAAGTATAACATGGCGAACTGCGTGTCGGCTGGTTCTTTGACTGTGATGGTGTCCAAAGTCCTCAGACGAGGGCCTGGCACTGTGTGTCGGGAGGGGGTCAGGCGTCCTCCAATGTTCCCACACAAAACATCTGTGTGGATCTGTCAAGGACACATATCCTGGTGTATGAAGTAAAATTACACTCTCCTGTGTAGACTCAGACTTAGAGAGTAAGCGCAGAGGACCAATACCTCTGTATGGAGATTGGGAACACCAGGCGGACATTGTCCAATATCCCGGTGTGTTTCGTGGGACAGAGACGATGGAAACCTTTAACAAAAATAAGTATACATTGGTTGAAGTAGGTACGCTCGGTCGAGACCATGACAATACACTTAGGATGAGACGATAATTTCCATACAGTCCTGACTCTTTTTCTTACGTGCATGTATGATGGCTGTTCCTTCTTATCTCCAGTTGTCCTGACTCTTAAAACATTGTTTGTTATCTAGTGGCATTGTGTATCATACATTGTTCTTCTATTGAGTTCCAACGTACTGACCAATTACTGAATTAGCAAAAGGCAATTCAATGGTAGAACCTATGGTTGCCATACGGATTTCCAAAGAAGGACATGTATTGGCCAGTCCGGATCTCTCACTCTTACTTCACCTCATATGTAACTATAGTCGGAGATAGCCAGACATAGATTATACAAGATATATTGGAGAAAATAAAGGTTGGAAAACTTAGCAAAACCCCTATGCTCTCCTACCACCCGACGACACGTTAGACGACACGTTAGAAAATGACACACCCAGCAAGGAAAAAATGGTTGGAGGAAGGATACAGAGAGGGAGGAAGCGGCACAAAATACATGACGACTTATCTATATCTCTATTATACATAACATTATATGTACATAATATCTCTTCCTGACAACATGGGGACGAGGCAGATCTATACGAAACAAGGGGTAATAGGATAAGAAAAGGGCTGAAGGAGAGGTAATAAATTAAAAGGATTCATAGGAAATGCATATGAGTTACATGTCAAAAATGAAGATAAGGCCTGCATCATGAACACCATGTGGTTGAAGGAAGGATGATGATGGAATCATGGATTTATTTTGGTGGTGAGCAAATTGGTCGGTGATGGTCTAATAGCTAAAAGAGGAGGTTGGGCTTGAGTTCAAGTATGAGGACAAGGATGGTCATTTGACGCCATATCGACACTCCCCACCAGGAACAAATATTAAGGTCACACCGGACCTCTAAGATTCAACCTTTTGTCGTCTGCTTCCGGTTGGCGCACCTTCAGAACTTCGCCATTGCAACAGCAGATATTCTCTCAGTGGTAAAGGTAATATGTATTCTTTGGTTCATTTAAGTGCCATAGCTTATTTATAAAAAAGAAGATGATATGTATTCTTTGGTTCATTGAAGTGTCATAGTTCATATCAAAAATACGTAGGTAGTCATTATTGTCTTTGGTGATTTTTTTGTATAACTTGTCATGAATAAAATTGTATAGGAAAGTGCATGATACCCTTTATACAAATAAATATACATGGATTTTATATAGCTGCATATGAACACGGATAACATGATATATTATGTAGGCCACATGTATCAGACAACAATACGCACAACTATTACGTTCTACTGTGTATTCCGGATGTAAACCTACAACAGAACTGTCAGTTAAACTCTGAGGCAAACCGAATAGGAACATCGAAATATGATATGATGGCAGCTGTGTATACGATCTGTATACATGTATATTATGTGTTCAGTGTAACCAATAGGAAAGAAGATAAAATATTGGTGCACGAGAAATATGATAAAATAGTTGGTAATCGTAACAGACCGAAGGTGAAGCATTATTGAGTGTGTTGATATGTATGCATAAGGGCATGATGCAATATCTAGAGATCAAAATCGCTACTGTGTATAATGTTCGTTAAGGTCGATATTGGTTAGGTTTACTGTTGGCTAGGTGGCTTAGTCCATATACATGTACATATAGGAATGTAGGTAGTGACTTCCCATTTTATGTAACATCTCAGTGATAACAATCTAATTAAACCAATAAATCTCAGATACGATAGGGATTGTTACCAACTTGTATAAAAAAACCCATATCGCTGTTAACCATCAGGATATTTGTGCATGCCTTATCTATTTCTCATAGATTGATTACAATTCGTGGAAGCTTTACTCCAGCTAACTTCTGCTATACTCATTTAAATGTTTTGTCTATGCAATTTTTTATATATATATATATACATGATAAATGAGTATACCAAAATATTAGCTCCATAATTAAAGAAACACAGATTAGTCATTGTCATAGCCGTGATGTCTCAAAGCAACAACACTGAAATAGCGCAAAATGGACTGAGTCACTTCTTCTCACCGATTAGTTTACTTCGAGGTCAATTTCTTCTTCTAGAATAATTGCCCGTCGGAAATGCATGCCTCATGACAGGTCTAGTAAAACTATAGTTTTCTATCATCATAATACATGCTACTCCAGGAAGGGTATATTTACTTTGGATTATTTTCTTTGTGCTTTTACTTGGATTAATGTGTATGCCTTTGAATGACAGTCTTTAAGTTAATGCGCGAATTAATGATGCTCTAGAGCATCACGCTGTGTTTCACGCGGGTAGGTCTTGGCGCCATATAAATGTAACGTCAGACCCAAGGAACCTGGTGAATCATGCGGAAGAGGGAGGGTTAGAAACAATATCTGCTGGGACACCTTATCCTTTGAAAAAAGTCACGAAATATGAGCTTCGAGTCAAGTCAGTTGGCGTTCCACCTGACTGGATATGACCTTACAACATGGATCGAGTTCGGGAGGGCGACCTCGCATAAACGGTCTAGTTGCGGCAGATCGACTCAGCTCGTTGAAGAGGTCTGAATAGGCATAGTGAAGCCCCACTGACGAGAAGTTGTACAGATGCAAGTAAGACAACTCGTGGCAGTGACCAATGCATGCGTTATGACAATTTAATGTAGCACCCAACTGCAGTACAGAATTCGTCCCCTTATCAGGTACGTCTAACTTCAGCGTTGGCCTCCATACAACCGGTTACTTTTGTGCCAAGAGTATTGCAAGAAAGAAAGGACGATGGAAATCAAAAGGCAAAATGCACGCAACATGCTTAGCATTATATCCCATATGACACGTTCTAAATATTATATACAATTGTGAATATATATATACCTATACATATGTGTGCGAAGTGTTTCTGTGTAAATATATGACCGTGTGTGCTAGCTGAGACTTGCTTGTATGCCAAGATATCGTGCTAACTTTCTCCTTCTCTGAAAATGTTCAATAGATAAAACCGTCTTTTATGATATGTAGTTAGTGTGTGAATACTTTCACAGACACATAATTTTCTATAGAACTCCTGACAGCGATGGTATCCTAATGGAAGACCAATATCGACTAATTTAGTGTAATCCGGAAAAACATACGGTACGTCATCCGAGGATAGAAAATAAAACACCGTGTTTGTTAGATCTCTCTGATATCGTTGTCTAAACTTGTGGTTTGAATCAAGCCACGACTGTGGGAACACCAAACTATAAAGTATCATTTTTCAAGAGGACCCTACACTACTTTTGAAGGTGAAGGCAATTGTGCCGCTGGGGAGAGGGTATGCTTAGCTGACTCACAAATATTCACAAGGTGGAAAGTATCCCTGATCAATAGTCCCGTGAAAGAAGGTCACAATTGTTAGCACAGTGCTGGAACATTGGGTAAAGACACTTACCTCACCACTGACGCGTCCAGCGTTCTCCGCGCGTCGCAGACCACTGATTAGTTCAGGACCACCACGTTACCACCAGACGATGGCGCTGTAGTCAGTGTTGACTTTTCTGGGTCAACAATTTTCCCTTATACCAAATAAAGGCCTATTTGCTCCTCTGAAATACCTCACCGACTTAAGTGAATGTGCGGACTGAAGCATGGACTGTTGAATACCCTCAATGTTTGAAGATATAGGCTAGAGATAACCATGCATGTGGTATGGCTCCAGGAGATAGTTTGTCAAATTCACAAGGGGATGTATTCCTTTAATTCTGATAAGGATGGACTTATGTCATGCTTCACATTAATCCTCCAGGACTGTGAGTGCCATACTGCACGTAGACATAGGGCCAACCCAATATTGACGGACGGGTCCCCGATCTTACTCTGGGGATATTTTCTACCACTCTTGCAGCACTCCACAGAGCATTCTACACATCCATGTGCATGTATGTATAAGGCCAGTTGAGTGTGGCCATGTGACTGGGTTAGGACGCAGAACTCTGCCTGTGGCGTTTATTTTAGGGCGAGTGCCACGTCTTCTCAAATTAAGTCCCGGGTGGTATACATGCGTGTTTCTGGGCTTGACTGATCGAGGGTCCAGACAGGGTGTGAAGTAGAGCCTCGTGACGTCCCAGACGTCCACGCCGTCTAGTGGGCATTCTCGACTGCTGTTATCAAGAGGTGATACTGATTACGCCTGTAACTGACTGTTAATCGGAAGGTCAGTTGACCTTTGTCCACTATAGTAGCCTACTCGTGACTAAAGTATCCAGAAACTCAATGCAGTGTACAGTAATCCTCTTTAAAAAAAAAATCAGAATCTATGAATAAGGGGAAGCAATGATAGTCGACCTGTTGTGTAGGCATCTTTCTGTCATATTTTTTCCACAAAAATATTTTCCTTGTGTGGTTCTGGCAGGCTACGTGTTTGCAACAAATTGATAAATAGATAGTCTGTGTTGGGATATCTATTAGACTAGTGTGTCTGAACTGGAGGCATCAAACTTAGATGAATTATACTTGGATGTAGACCAAACAACATATTTTAGATTTTTTTCTTCACTATACAGTGGTGTATGAAAGGGTTGAGGCATAGACATGCCCTCCCCATCCACTTTTGAAAGTGGGAGGAGAGATGTGTTTGATGGCCAAGCACCTCCCCCCCCCCCCCCCCTCCTCCCCAATTCACGCGCAGGACACATGGACTTTTTGGGTCCATGTTTCCTGCTCATGTGAATTATTTAGAATGAATTCTTAGCTGTATTATGTATACATTTAGTGAGAAATCGTACTGGAGTGTCATCCTGAGACCACTAATTAAAGCTGCCAGAGAAGTTAGGCCTGCAGGTACGGCTGGCTGCCGCTAGGGCACGCGGGAGGTAGTCAGAAGTTAGGTGACGTCACTTCCAGTTCCCTTCCTACAAGAACCTCCACATGGCTCATTCAGTAGGCAATGACTAAAACGATCGGTTCTATTTACCAGAGTGACATGCCATTAGGAAGCTTCAGGGAAATTGGTCAGAATTCCCACCATATATTCCTCTAGATCCTCATAATCAAATACTTGAATAAGCATTATAAGCAGTCATAGATCTGTGGCCTGAAATTTGTAATCTCACACGCGGTAAAGTGCGTGGGAAGAAGTCAACCGTCAATGACTGTGAAGGATTTGCTGGTTTGATTCATTATCATATGCTATTGTGTTTTGCTATTAGTTTGAAGATGAAGGGTAGGTGTAGGCCTATTTCCCAATGGGGGGGGGGCTATTTCTAGGGGGCGGGTGTCAACATACCTCTTACTAATTCATATTGCATGATCTGTGCCCCCACACGTTCATAGAAATAACGAGTGATAGATCTGTAAAGGACAGGTCTGGTTAATTAAGAAAAATATCCTGTAAACTGAGGGGAACAGTCATCATCCTGCAATACCACCAGACAAGAGTTATATAGAACTACATCGAGAATCGTATAAATACACAATACTCCACGAGTTTGGATGTGCCGCAATCGTCATCGAGGCGAGCCGAGTGACGATTACGGCACATTTAAACGAGTGGAGTATTGTGTATTATACGATTCGAGTGTGGTTCTGGATTTATCTCACCCCTTTCTCTGCTATTTTAAATAGCATCACAACATCAAAATAATTAAAATATACCTAGCAAATCCATATGACGTCATCTCACATTCACTACGCCACAGCCGTGGAATAGTATTGTTACTTTACTGGGGTGATCGTTGAGTATTTTTTTCTAATGGTATTTCAATGGCTAAGCTTGTACCAGGGGTCAGATAAACGCTGGGACGTCACGCTCAGTTGAGACAGCGGCGTATCCATCACTCTTCACTGTGATTGGTCAAGTCTAATTTTGTCCCGCTGCGGTGAAGCTTGTCGAATATTTTGAAGGTCACCCTCAAAGGGCATAAGATTGAAAGCCTTGGAGATATTTGTGAATGCCATAGCGGTTTGTATCAAAGGCACCCCTCTACTCATCTCCAGGTTTATAATCAGTTATTTAGGTGTAAAGGAATTTAAACGTGTTTTAGCACAGTTTAGCACCATAGACTGCATACGTATTGACAATTCAGAGTGATGCATGGGGTAGAACGCCGGTAGCAGACCATCCCGTTATATACAGACAATCCGGGTTAGCTGATTATCTTTGCCCTGGACGGGATCCCAGTTTTCCCAAGTAAAGAAGTTGTACTGGTTATAGCGACTGCTGATTATAAAGAAAATTCAACAAAAAACAGAGAGAAATACACCCCCATCCCACACATACATTTATAGAGAAAAAAAATATATATAAAGGGGATCCGAAGTTTATACCATTACACGGACCACTTACGTCCGTAACGGATGACGGGCCACTTAGAATGTCGTATACTGTACTTCATTCATCCACCTTCCTACGATTTGAAATGAAACAGTTTCATTCTATATTGGCGCATTGGTTGATTTTGTTTAACATATCAGTCGAAATTTAAGTACATTAAGGTTACTGTTGATAGTGATTTACTCTGTAGCAACAGCTAAATGAGGATGACAGACAAGCAGGAAATACAGCAGCCGGCTGAGCCTATATAGAATTTCGGATCCTGTGATCAGCAGGTAGGTGTACTACCTCCCGTTATTTGAGAAGACGTGGTTACTGAGCCCGCACAGGTGGTCGTTCAAGGTCTTTTGATACCATAAGTACGCAGCCGCAAGGACGTATTTATGGTATCAAAAGGCCGAGAATGGCATCTCTACAGGCTCAGTCACTACGTTTTCTTATTATATACCTAAATATCAGTCGTTGATTCACGGCCTGTTAACCCGAGGCATTCACTCCGGGTCCGAAACTACAGTGCGCCTGATTACTATTAATACTACACCCCTAGCAGTGGGAAGTATTTCATAGAAGGTTGTGCATATGTATATCATTATGAACGTATAGGGGACAGAGCCATTGTTAGTTCATAAAGCAGTCACAAGGTGGCCAGCAGTATGGTGGGCCCCTTGGGGGGACAGAAGCTGCATTCTGCTCTTTGTTCTTACAAAATTCAACTGCCTTTCAATATTTTACCGTGGTTTCCTTGACTGTCTACACCCATCCCAGAGCAAGAAAACATAATAATTAAACCAAGGACATGATGTTTTTCACATGGAACACTTTATAAACATTTGTCAGCAAGGCTAGAGTTGTGACACTTCCCAATTATCACTCACTTTTTTCACACCTCCTTTGGTGAAGAACGCTTACATTTTCACCTCCATTAGTGAAGAACACCTACTCGGGGGGCGTCATGGCCGCCCCCATGGCTCATAGGCTATATGCCGTATAGCTGAATGTCTCGCTACTGACCAGGAGGACAAATTCTGTTCGTCTCCGAGTGATGAAATAATATTCATACGTCCCCCCCGTACCATGTGACCGCTGTCTTTCTGCTATTTAGTGAGTTGTGGCACCCAAACTGCGCGCAAACGATTTAACTCTAAGACCATGTTGACGTTGATGTTGAACTACTTCTAATAATAAAACATATACCATATACAAAAGAATTCTCAACACAGGGTTTTTTTCTACTAAAGCTGACTCGACGAGATAAAAATGGTGTGTTCGCTCGAGCAGGTTTTTCCCGGATGGGAAATCAGAACACGGGGAAACAAAAAGTAGCGACTGCTGACTGAAAACGCCATCCCGGTTTAAAATGACTCAGCGCTGTCGTAATAACTGAGCCGTATTAATTCAACAAGGAAAAAGTACAAAGTCTGCACATACAGACGTTAAACGACATGTGTTCTTCATAGACCAGAGTCTCTGTTTATTCACGTGGAGTGTTCACTCACAACAAGGTTATTTGCAGTTTATCCATGAATATAAATTAGATGTCCCTGATACAGTAATACTCTATGAGATATTCATGTACATGTTCGCTTATCGCACGATACCATAATAAATGTTTATTGATGGTCAGTCCACAAACCCAATTGATTATCTTTGATTAAGTACTATCCACTAAAAGCCGCTTAATTCAGTCTAAACGGCTCCTTTGTGAATTGAATTTAAGCCGTCGTTTCTAAGTTGACAATAAGTGTCACTGTGATAAGTACATTCTTCAAAATCGATGGCGCTAGGACAGCAGATCGCTGTGTGAAGGGATAGCTGCTTGTTCAAAGTCTTGTGTAGTAAATCATAAGGTAACGACTTGAAGGGTAGCTTCATTGGTCTCTAAGAAGTCTGATTAAAGTCATACCGGATAGCAAGCTTAAAGTTTGACTTTAACCACAACGACCATTGTTCTGTCTGAAAATTAAATGGAATGAGAGTAACGATAGTTAGACTTCACTCTGACTTGAATCACGGTGGCAAGGGATGTGTGGCTAATCTCTAACCTGCCTAGAACTACTGCCGCTACCTAGTCTGAAACTGGACTGGAACGACAGTGGGTAGGGTTCCTGAAACTTTATTGGATCTGCAGTGGTTTGAAGTTCGCCTAGACCCACTGTCGCCAGCTAACCTGAAATCTAACAGGGACTAGTTTTTATTTCAGGTTTTTAATACAGAGTCCTATAAGCTGGTCTCTAGTTTGATTGGAATCTAGACGATAGCGGCTTGATTATAGTTAGACTGGATATAGACTGCTAGCAGCTTGGTTGAAGTAACACTGGAATGGACGGTGTTAACATAGTGTAACAGGTCCCAGGTGCAGTTATCACAATGTTGTCCATCGCCGTAGCCCAACTGTAGTTTTAGTGTACGCACATTAATATCACCTTATCTGTTCTTTCTCTGAAACCAGATTAATAGCAGACCTTAAACGATATAACTTATTGATCTACCAGAGTCTGTGTTTATTGCGATGGAAGATCTGCTCTTGTGCAGAACTGCTCTTGATAAATAATAACAACAAAATAAAAAAAAACTCGAAAAAAAAGCCCATATAACCTGAGCTGCAATAACTGGGCTTCCTAAACAAAGAACCATCAAATAATCCACTATGAGCGTTCAGCTTCTTGCTGGAAATGTTCTAGTGCCTCTACGAGGCGTTCGGCGCGGGTTTCGTCGAGCAGCTCAGTGAGCAGCTCGCTGAGCGCCTCGCCGCCCGACATGAAGTCGTCGATGTTGTGGCGGTTGCCGCTGAGCCGGTGGTCCGTGATGCGGTCCTGGTTGTAGTTGTAGGTGCGGATCTTCTCCGAGCGCGATGCCGTGCCCACCTGCACCTTCTTCTGTGAACGAAACTTGGACTGCTGCTTCTCCAACTCCCGCTCGTACAACCTGAATAATTCAATAACCATTTTAAAGGGATGAAAGTTGGGAAGTTCTACTAGTTAGATTTATGATAAAAAGACACAAAACTAGTATATACGGAAGAAGTCCATATTATCGGGGTATCAAATTGCGGGTGCAACTATCTTCGGAAATACATCACATACCAACAATAATGGAGTTTAAAAGGAAAATAAGGAGTATAGCCATCATAAAAATTGGAAAGTTGCCATCTTTGAAAAATGAACCTAACCTAAGTCGACATGATTGAGAAGAACATTTTGCACATACGGGGCAAAGATATTCCTTAATTGAAAAATATATATAGAAAAATAATAGAAGGAAACTGTCCAGGGGTGTGTGAAAAACTATAATGTACAGGGCGTATGGAAAAATAATTTGAATGATTATTGCACACGACTGGTGTATTTTCCAGTTTTTCACTTGACTGAAAACGGTGGTTGATTATAATTAATTGCTCAGTTTTCTGCTGTTGACCCACGCCAAGTTTAAATATCTCTGAATGTAGAGAACACTCACGTAATTTGAATCGCATTCAGATTTCAATATTTGTGCTTCCAGATATTTTCTAACTTTTATACAAAGGAAAAACACATTCCCCGGTAGTGAATGTTAAATGATTACACAGAAAAAAGTAGGTACACATAACAGACGCAGATATCTCTGTGGATTAGTAGCATGTGCTGCGTATCGTTATTTTATGGTTGGATGGCAGCCTACCTGGACCGGAGCACTTTGAGCGCAGTCTCTTTGTTCTTGAGCTGTGACCGACCCACTTGACACTCAACGACCAGCCCTGCAATATTCATGTGGACACAGGGAATCACTATATGATATATAACTTAACAATCCTCTATCTATACAAGTTTTACGTACACCGACTCACTGAAGTGACTCTGTGAAGGCAAAGATGATCATAAAAAAACACTTATAAAGATACCTTATCATCCAATTCAAGTGTCAATTGTTGTAGGTATGAGAGGTTTATAATAGAGAAAAGGCGGCATCTCACCGTTATATACGAACAGTTTAACCCGCCCACTGCACTTATGGGATCACAGGGCAGCTGAAAGGGAATTATTTGGTTTCTTCCTTTAAAAGAAATCAATATATACCTGTTTAAAGGAATAGACTATTTCCTCTTTATTACTACCACCTCTATGGTCCTTTCGATATCCCCAATTAGGAAAAACCTTCGTGAGAGAAGGACACTATATTCAGACTCGAGTAATTAGATTTCCTTATGCCATCTCTCCGAACCAATAATTACCGGCAATGAATGACTGGTCTTTACGTACTAATTGTGACTAGTGTCTGGTTATGTTGTGATGCGAGCCGTGCAGTAGCGGGCATGTCTCGACATTAATGTGCCCAATCAACGTGATTCTGTGTCAAGCATGCAGCCAATCGTCTTCGACACATACCGTAAATTGAAGTCGGGTGACTAGAAATTCTATCTACTTGTATCAACGCCAATACTTTTTGAAATGTGCCAGTCTATAATTGAATCATATGATTCAAAAGACTAACTATGTGTTTGTCTATGTAAGGGTATTATTTGGTCATATATCATCAAATTAAAATAATATTTATCCTAGTTAACCATAATATTATATGTAAGCAGCAACGCGGTTATTTCCGGTCATGTGTACTATAAACTATGTGGCCACTATGTTTATTTTGTCTATCTTCTTGTATGGTGTATATATTTTTTTTAAATACGTCATAGTATATGCATCCTTTCCTTTAATATCTCTGGGGCATAGGCTTGTAGGGACATATCTAAATGCAAATCTACACTCACAAATGCCTGTCACATCTTTATAAGGCCGTAAATATATGCATGCAGGGAAATACATGAAATTAATGACTGATACCATTTTCAATTGTGAAACGTTCGCACACTGAAAAATGATGATGAAACATCCCGGACCTATATGGAGAGATTGTCCGCATTGCATCACCTCACACATTGCGGCATACTGTGCCCACTTCTGGGCGCTCATTGCTGAGATCTTGAAGATGTAACATATCTTTAAGGTATACGTTCTACATCCTAACGCCAACACCTGCGACTCTATAAGCAAATCATATCTCAATCGCTTGTGCAATAAACAATTTAAAGATGAGGCAACGACCATGATGGGAAACGTTCATAACTGAAAAAAAGATCATGAGTATAACACTGATACCAATATTCTGTAATCATTCTGAATTTGATCTGTAAAATATATATTACAGGGATGTCAGTTGGGGTCAGAGAAAAAAGTGGAAATATTTTTATTTGGAATTTTCTGCCTCAGAGAGACTGAGAAAACTTGGATATCATGTCCTTTTCGGCCATGGCATTTGGCTGAGGGTCTGTGGGGAGGTACAGACCACTGTTTCATGGGTGTAGATGAGGATTAATTTATGTCATCTTATTTTCACCCAATGAAAAGCAATATCATAATGGATATGAAAAAGTGGATACTACGGAAAAATGGAAAACTGGGCCCTGTTTTTTAGTCACGACCATCGTTATGGGCGACATGTTTTTGCTGTGAGTGTGCTATAGTCGCGACATTTTAGAGGGTCGGACAATGATCGCCGCTCTACGACACGTAGGGGGGTGTGATGTGTGCTATAGTCATGACACATGGAAGGTCACGTGGGTAAATTTGTCTCCCAAACTGTCTTAGACCTAAGACATCTATGGACATGTCGTACCGAATGTGCAACTTCATTTCCCGTGGGGATTAAGTGATGAAATTTTAACACGAGTAAGGTATACATATAACCTATAATCGTACCAAATATGATGAAAATCGGCCGCATCGTTCTGAAGTTATGGCGTTTGAATTTTGTCATAGCATATACTGCTCTGGTGGCCAGTGTAGACCTTGATATAGACTGCGCTTACTTCACTCTCCCAGCAGAGATTCGGCGTGCTATACCGCGAAATATCTGCTAGGAGAGTGCGTGTACGATATCCGATCGATAGCCCGATGTTTCAAATTCAAACGTCGATCACTTCAGAACGATGCGGCCGTTCTTCGTCATATTTGAAACGATTATAGGTCATATGTATCCCTTACTCCTGTAAAAATTCCATTCCTTAATTCGTATGGGAAGCACGGGAAATCCTCTATATACGCACAGTGAGGTTTTATAGAACCTAAGACAGTTCTATACTTGAGAAACTTATAGCGGCGATCGTCCGTGGCGCACTACGACACCGTCTATAGGACGCCGGCCATCTTTTGTCGTCCAAAAAGGTCGTAGATCGGCTGTGGGATCGTAGGCCTGCGACACTCACAAATGTCGTGACTAAAAACAGGGCCCTGGCATCTCTGTATATAAGTATTTTTATTGAATGGGATTGGTTTGAATCCTGAACTCCTCAAAATCAGAGAATATTTGGCATTAGTTTCCATATGAGGAAAACTGGTTTCATCATCATTATTATTTTTTTAACGAAGTACAAATTTATTCAGTTCGTTTATATCGAACTAAAGTTTTAAAATGTTTTAACAGAAATCATTTTGGATACTGTAATCAAAACCCAAAGTATACCTACTTATTCCATCCACAACTATTTCTAGCTGAATAGCAACATTTAGATTTTCTCCAAACCGAAAGGTCGTAATTTGGTCTTTCACACGAATCCAGTCAGGCATCGTTAAATTCCACCCAGATTTTTCAGATATTGTCTAACATTGTTGTAGTCACAATTCAAAACCATCTGTATTATTGAAATATGCCAAATAAACAGATTTTTTTTAAAGTAAGAAATCTAGTGGATGGTGATCGGTCAGGCATAGGCGTTCGGTTTAAATTTCCATCAGTTCGGTGGAACGCACGCGTAGCTGATGGAACTGTTGGAGCCTCCCAGCGTCGGCGAGTGAGATGTCTTGTAGCTTTTTTAGTCTTAAGTCTTGCGTTGCACGAAGAGGTGCCCGGAGCATCCTGCATGTATCGAGTTACCTAGCGTCTGAACTGTAAGAACTGGATACCTAGTCCAGAATGTGATAATAAACAAATTGATCTTTGTTTTTAATGTTGTGGTAGTGTCTAGTTACCTGAGGGGATGTGCGTGAGGCGCACGGCGCTCTCCGTCTTGTTGACGTGCTGACCGCCGGCCCCACTCGCCCGGAACACGTCGATCTTCAGATCCTTCTTGTCAATCTGGATCTCAATCTAAACGAGAGGTCAAGGGGAAGGAAAACAAGGGATTAAATGACATGTCTACACAATAGAAGACGATATGGAGCATTTCCAACAGCACAAAGTATCGATAATACAACGTTTTAGAATTGCTATATTATTGTGCTATGATATTAATTCCTAGATCAAACACTTACATGGTGCCTCCAAAGAAGTGGACTTACATGGTGCCTCATACTTTTTAAGTTGAGAACGTGTTAATCAACACTTTGAGAAATCCTATTCAACTTCAAGGAAAATAACATAGTTTTACCGTAACTATGGTGCAGTTGAAGAGAATCGGAGACTGATGAGTACTAATATTAATATTATTTCAGGTTTTTTTTCAAATTTGTTTTGCATATGGGGCCATCCACAAAGTACGTACGCAGAATTTCTGAAATTTCGCCCCTCCACCCCCACTCCAAATCTTGTATGCAATAAAACAAAGAAGGGGCGTACACAAAAATATCCAAAATTGTTTACCCTCTCACCCCCGATCAGTGCGCACGTACTTTATGAATGACCCCTATTCTAACTCATTTTCGAATTTTGCGGTCTAAATCGGGACAGAGAAAACAATTATGAGAGTCTTTGTAACTGAGCTACTATCAACGAAATCCGGAACGGTCAGAGCAGCTCTGCAAATTCGTGAACAAATTCAGACCATCGGCAGGATAGAAAAAGATATAGGAAAGGACTGCACTATTCACTCCCATGCAACATGCACAGGGGAGAAAGACCAAAAAAGATCGATCTATCACACCTTGCCTGACGAGACTTGAATTAAGTCGAAACTACCATAAAAACATTTCCACGCTTCATCGAGAAAGTGGACGAAAAATTACAAAGGACCACCAAAAACGAACGAAATAATAGACTACCATAAAACAAAATATGATGCCTATGATGGTGATTATTCTTCAGAATGAAATACACCCGGACGACAAATGGCCCTACAAACTTTACTCCAGTCGCTCTCTCACTGTCAAGATGGTGATTTCAAATCATAACTGATGAGAGAGCTTTATCAATGGCCTCCTGTAAAGCCATTTATTTTCAGAAGTAGCAATTTTTATAAGATTAAAAAAAAAAAAGTTTTACCTTTTTTTACATTTGTTACCGGGCCTTGACCACTTACACGTTGTTGTATTCTTCCAATAGACCATACGAATAATAGGACCAAGAACCCTATGCATTATAGGGTCTGTACTTGGTTGACTGAAGGGGGACATCCTACATCCTGACTAGTTCAACATGGGGTAGTCTCTCAACATCCTTTTCATTTTTGCTTGATGAATTAGTTAGGACGTAGAATAATTGTCTTTGTCCCGAAACATGACAAAGGCACACGCCTTGTAAGAGCCAAAAAGAGTAAGGTGCCTGACGTGTCTGAACCGGATGAATCCTTTACTTTCCCCCCTCCCCCCCCCCCCCCAAACACATCTAGGTTTTTATCAGGATTTTATCAAAATGAATGTTTGGAGTGCCCTCCTCAAAATACACCTATGTTTCCATGGTTGGATACACCGTTGTCTGATCAAGAACAATGGTAACCAAAAGACTCTAGTTATTGACTGGAAGTTGTCATAATCAGAGTCGCATCAGCTTTGTTCTGAGGTGTGTTCGCCATGTCCTAATAACTGTCTAGATGTAGACAACTCCTGACATTTACCGAAGATTAAATAAATTCTACACCAATAATGCTAAAGCGAATCTATTCACGACATGGATTAATGACTATAAGACGGAAGTTTTGAATAAATAGAAACATGTATATGTCAGGATGTCAGAACCCAGGGAATCCAGGAAGTAATAATAAAATGAGCGGATATGGAATAAAAACGTAAATAGTGAAGGTTAAGAATACAACTATGCAGACACAATCTGAAATAGTCTTTCCTTATTTCCAACTGTGTAAAATCCGGTCCCTGGTGGAGGTTTTGGTTTGCACTTAGTTAGATGTATGGAGAAATTATGCAGTCACCTGACGTCAATGAATGAGTGTGTATCATCTAACCGACCGTTTGACCATCACAATGTCATAGTCTTTATCAAGGTCGAATCGCAATTACTATGTATAGGGAGCAGATATCTCTCTATCATAGTCTATGGGCATAATGCATAGTCAGTGAGAAAACTGCGGATTCAGCTGAAAGGCGCGCCGCTATAAAAACAACAAGACCGAAATACCATCTTGTCACTGCCACATTTAGAATGAAGGAAGTCTTAAGAATGTTCAGATTTACAAACTTCTTCCAGAAACATAATACAACTAGCCGGATGTGACACTAAAACAGTTTCAGAACTCAAGCTAGTATATGCAGTACATACAAGGTTACTTGTAAAATAAACTATAATTGAAAGAGGTTACACTTATCAGAATATCGTTTTAAGGATTTCGGCTATGAAATCGTCAATGAAATATTAACAAACTGTCCTAGTAATAACTTGGCGCAGTGCCCTGGCTCGGTGCCAATCATAAGTAATTAAACATGCATAAGGTATCGTACTCATAGACAACATTATGTTTTAGTACGTGTACTGGTCTTTACCCATGATGAAGATTTCATTGACTCCTCATTAACTAAACATCTATATTGCAATATTCCTCAATATTCCTTCTTTAATAGGGGTATCGTCAGGTGGTGTGCGCTAGGCATTATTATGTACTTCCCTCGGCCGGATTTGGTTCAAGTAAGATACTTCATTCATAGTCCTTTATCCACCTTGCCGTGATATTTATAGGTTACAGATGGTGCATATTGTGGTATTCATTACGTTCATATGATTGAAAAATATAGAAAAAAGGTCCAACATTGATATTTAGTAGTATGAATGGTCTCTGAACACTGTACTTCATTTCCAGTACGCTTCTTTTTTATCTGTAAATAACGGATACTACGCGTTCTGCGACAGACCTGTCAGGATTAGTATCGGAAATTGACTGCCTCAGAGAGACTCAGAAAATATGGAAAACACATCGCTGCTGGCCACGGAATGTGGCTAGAGTGTAGGGTGGGTGGGTGGGGGGGGGGGGGGGGGGGGGTGTGAACCACTCCTGTGTCTGTGAATGAGGCCCAAATTATTATCTTTGTGTCAGACAAGAAAAATCAATTTTATAATCTGAAAAAGAAAAAGGGGATTTCGTTGGAAAATAAGAAAACTGCCACCTCTGTTTAATTATTCGCGGAGTAAAATGTGAGAATAGTGTTCGAGGCGGCCACCGCGCTATCATGCGAAAACAAAGCGTACTGTCCAATTTACAACGTGTAGTATCGGAAGCGCTCTGGTTATGAAGCGTAGACTCTTGTTTTGGCATGAATGAAACATTGCCACACTCTGGCTGAGAGAGACTCACCTCTGTGGGCTGTGGCATCACGGACACGGTGGCCGTGCTCGTGTGTATGCGTCCTGACTTCTCGGTGCGCGGTACTCGCTGCACTCGGTGAACGCCTCCCTCAAACTTGAGCCACCCGTACACCTCCTGGCCGCTCACCGCCATGCTCGCATGCCGCATGCCGCCTGCAAGGAGCCAACACACAACTCTGCCCATTAAGTTTCTTATCCTACACATCATGCTATTCTTAAATAAATTTGGGATTTTTTTTTCAATCCATCGATCGCTCACTGTAGGGGAAGGATGTCTCTTTTCTACATTTCAAAATTCGGAAATAGCAATTCATCCAGGGATTCCGCCACGTCGAAGACAAGGTCCGGATTGACGCAATACATAAAAAAGGCCATCGATTAGGGTGTTGACATGTAATCTGCATGTATTATAGCCAGGTATGTTAGTTGGGGTCATGACAAGAATAGGAAATATTTTTCATGTGGAATTTACTGACTCAAAGAAAAAGAGAAAATATGGAAAACGCACCTTTATTGGTCATGGAATGGGGTTGGGGTGTAAGGGAGAGGTTTGAGCTATTTATTGGTGTAGATGAGGCCCAAAATATTCCCTTTTTGTTTTACACAAGAACAAAATGATTTTAGAAACTGTTTAGAAAGAATTTCTTAAAAATGAAAATGAAAACAAGGATTTCCTTGGAAAATAGGGATACTACCATTTCTGCAGCTAAAAAGATTTACTAATACCACGATTTTATTAGAATATAAATATCCGCATATATATGGATCAATAAGAAGTAACATGGCGTTGCTCCATTCTGCAGAACTTGAAGAAGACCGATCATAACGCCACCTACAGTGGGAAGATTGACCGGGCATGTAATCTGTGAACCGTTTTGAACTCACAGACTGACACCGTCGATGTGGACAAGTAGTCTTTCCTTTAGTTTTGTATTTTTCCCCATGTTTTTTAAGGTTTGTATACCATAAATATGTATTCATGAAAATATTGTGTCATTACCTTTATAATGTTTCTGCTGTATATTTATTCAATTTATTGATTATTTGGTGCAGATACGCAGTGGCAAAGCGGTCCATACATGTCACACTGGGCCGTACATAATTCTTTCTTACCACTGTGAAATACGAATTGTTTACTATGTACCATCACGGACTTGGAACACCTGGATTAGAAACAACCTGTCTCTGGCGTATCTATCTGTGCCTCGGCATTGTTAGGGTTCCGATAACGGCCGCTAGGCGGCTCTACCGTCATTTCGCGTGAGTTCAACATTTTGCCCCCAGGATCGCCACTGTCGCGGCTGGTAGGCTCAGCATAATCATGACAGTCAGACGAACTGTTTACATTTGTCTACAAACGTTCACTACACTTAGCACCATAAATCTGACTGTTCTGTATAGGTATATACTTAGACTTCAAAATCTTGGGTTTTATGTGCCAAATTTTCTGAAAATGAGGCGAATTTGCCTGCCAACCCCAATCAAAGTCACATATCAAAAATCAATATTTTTAAATTATTCCCATGCCCCTAGGCCTTAATAAAGTATTTGTTGGTCGATTCCAGATATATACTTACATGGGACAGTTGGAATTAGGGTCCTAAGTGCAAAAGATTTTTTACGAGTTACAGCACATTTTGTCTTAGAATAGTTGGGGCCAGCAGACAAATTTCCCTGATTTCCAGGCAGTCAGTCTTTGGAAAAAATTATTTTCAATTCATTCCCATGCCCCTAGGCCTTAATAAAGTATTTGTCAGTCGATTCCAGGTATGTACCTACATGGGACAGTTGGTATTAGGGTTCTAAGTTCACAAGATTTTTTTAAAGTTACGGCACATTTTGTGTCAGTTTGAGTTGGGTCGGTAGTAAAAATTTCCTGATTTTCCAGGAAAAGAATCCAGAAAATCCAGATTCTGAAATTGTTCCCATGCCCCTAGGCCTTAATAAAGTATTTGTCAGTCGATTCCAGGTATGTACCTACATGGGACAGTTGGTATTAGGGTTCTAAGTTCACTAGATTTTTTTAAAGTTACGGCACATTTTGTGTCAGTTTGAGTTGGGTCGGTAGTAAAAATTTCCTGATTTTCCAGGGAAAAAATCCAGAAAATCCAGATTCTGAAATTGTTCCCATGCCCCTAGGCCTTAATAAAGTATTTGTCAGTCGATTCCAGATATATAGCTAAATGGGACAGTTGGAATTAGGGTCCTAAGTGCACTAGATGTTTTTAAAGTTACGGCACATTTTGTCTTAGAATAGTTGGGGCCGGCAGACAAATTTCCCTGATTTCCAGGCAGTCAGTCTTGTGAAAAAATTATTTTCAATTCATTCCCATGCCCCTAGGCCTCAATAAGCTATATATCTGGAATCGACTGACAAATACTTTATTAAGGCCTAGGAGCATGGGAACAATTTCAGAATCTGGATTTTTCCCTTGAAAATCTGGGAATTTTCACTGCCGATCCAACCCAAACTGACACAAAATGTGCCGTAACTTTAAAAAAATCTATTGCACTTAGAACCCTAATTCCAACTGTCCCATGTAGGTACATACCTGGAATCGACTGACAAATACTTTATTAAGGCCTAGGGGCATGGGAACAATTTCAGAATCTGGATTTTCTAGATTTTTCCGTTGAAAATATGGGAATTTTCACTGCCGACCCAACCCAAACTGACACAAAATGTGCCGTAACTTTAAAAAAATCTATTGCAGTTAGAACCCTAATTCCAACTCTCCCATATAGGTACATACCTGGAATCGACTGACAAATACTTTATTAAGGCCTAGGGGCATGGGACTGAATTGCAAATAATTTATTCCCAAGACTGACTGCCTGGAAATCAGGGAAATTTCTCCGCCGGCCCCAACTATTCTAAGACAAAATGTGCAGTAACTTTCAAAAAATCTATTGCACTTAGGACCCTTATTCCAACTGTCCCATGTAGCTATATATCTGGAATCGACTGACAAATACTTTATTAAGGCCTAGGGGCATGGGAATGAATTGCAAATAATTTTTTCCCAAGACTGACTTCCTGAAAATCAGGGAAGTTTGTCCGCCGGCCCCAACTATTCCAAGACCATAGAAAAAAGGATTGCAAATAAACACCTTAGGAAAGTAAGTCACGATTATACACTTAGGAAAGAATGAATGTATGTATTACAAGTGAAATAAAGTAAGAGCTTGCTCAATCAAAAAAAAAAAGAAAAAAAAAAAAAATGAATGTAGATATTAACATGTTCACCAAGACCGAAAATCATGGCTAGACACTCAGGATATATATCTAAATAATAATGAAGTGTACTATAGTTGAAATAAAGAAAGCTTGGTCAAAACAAAAAAAAACAATACAAAAAAAAACAAAAAAACAAAAAAAACATCAGCAGCGCCACTTTTAACCCTGGTGGCTCAAAATGGAACTATCGCCAAATTTTTCCTAGCGGATCATACGGAAATTAGCGCTGTACCCGCGAAATGCACTCAAGCGTAGCCGAGGCGAAGAGATCGTTGAACAAACACGGGAATGGCCCGCGTTTCCTATCCATAGATATAAGTCCGTGGTACCATTATGTATATCCTGAGCAGAGGTCAGTAAGCGTAGAACTGACACGCACAGGTGTATAAGTTTGTAAACGACTTGTTGGGAACCGCCAATAGAAACATCATTGCAAAGTCTACACCATAAACTGCCATGTCCTAACAAAATAATAATTATCAATCGATCACTCCTTGTGATATACAATTCATCCAATCTCTAAAAGAAAAAGACAACAAGGTGTGTTTGGTAAAAAATAAAACAACAACACACATTGACCTTACCAGACTCATTGGCATCATACTGGACGATTTCATGAGACCAGCCCATGTAGGTGATGAAATTAGTGTACATTGTGAAGATTTCTTCGGCGAAGAGCATGGCCTCCGCGCCGCCGACCCCGGCCGTCAACTCAAACACCACGTCGTTGTGGTCCACGCGCTCCTCAGGCACGAGCTGCTCCAAGATCTGTAACACACATTTCACATTCACAGCGGGGTCCTGCTCAAACTCGAAAATAACCCTCATTTTTTATACATTGGTTTAAGATACAAGGCGAAGGACACTTCTATTCCCAACAGATGCTGTTTAGAAATAGAAAAAGAAAGGACAACAACAGAAATTGGGGTTGCCAGTCGCATAGCTGCCAACCCTGGGTCCTGTTTAATAATCTGGGATCGTACATGAAAACCCGTTTCTTTATCTCACCCCGGTAGTTTTCTCCATAGGCTTAACATCAGGAACTTGTACTCCACGGCCGTGAGGTTCGTGTACCTAATACTCAATGGCTAATTTGGTGATTCATTTCATCAATAAGTAATGTTATACGGGGTGAGATAAAATCAGAAACCCACTCGAAGAAAATAACTTGGTCTGCACTCCACCTTGTTTGACCACAGAGTAATTCACTCAGCGATCGCTTCGTGAATTACTCTGCAGTCATCTCATGGGTTTCCTTCGAAGTACCTCATACAAGGGCTATCGTCAGCTAAGTCTGTTCGCTAAGACAGTATTAGCCGTCCATAAGGTCATCCATAAGTGTTGAATAAAGTTGACCAACATCGTCCGTGGGTCTCTATGGCATACAAAAGAAGGTATACATGGAGGATCCTAGATTATTATACGGGCTTCTGGATCGTCTAGATCAGTATGTGGTCTGTCTCAATTCTTTAATTTGCCATCAAATTTAGTAATGGCTGAGAATGATATCTGTAATCGAATCTGTAATGATGATTTTGGCATACAATCTTTTAATACCCTTTCCATTGATCCAGTTTATTCAAAAGAATGAGCACAAGACATATTCTACAAATAATCCAATTTATTTCCTATCTTTAAAGATAGCTGGGCATGATTCCTGTAATATTTAAGTAATTTGGTCAAGCTTCCCAATGTCTCTTCAAAGGGAAATATTATGAAAATGCGTACTATGGATGGGTCTTGCCGTAATCCGTATTCTGGCGCTGAAGAGTGTCAAATTTCGTAAAATTACGAAAAATCATAATACTTGGCAGCACTGCAGCCGCCCTTTCGAATTTGATTAACTACTGGTTGGTTTATGAGTAATATTTCACAACTTAAATGTGACATTGTCTAATGGTTTAATTTCAGCGAAATATGGTGAGTCAATATCGGGAGGAACCTTGTTTTCCCAGAGAAAATCTCTAGGTAACACTACAACCTTTTTAGATATTAACGATATCTTATATTAAAAATAACCATCTATTTCTACGGTAATTGAAATGTTGCACATCGCTCTTTGACTGTTTATTTTCTAACTCCCTCCCCTCCCCAATGCCCCTCTCATCACTCCCTTCTCTCTTGATACTCCTCCCCGCACCTCCAGCGATTTACCAATCCCCCAGCTCAAAGCTTTAGGAGAAAATCGTCCCGGTACTTCCGTTGAAACGTAAGCTCACACAGACACCCTGACCACAAAAGAACAATAGTTTTCATTAAAATAATTTTGTATACCATTTCCAGAATGAGACTAAAATAATGATCTGATCTAATACATCCATAATGGAGTTTCAGCAATGTATCAGCGAGGTCTCAGGATAAGTGGAAGACCGTTGTACATCACGATGAACTGTGTCAATAATAGAAAAGAAAACTATGATATTTACCATAGCCTCGTGCTCAGTAATGAACTCGTCGAGCTGCTCAATTTCCTGCTGCGCCATCTGCACCATCTCCGCATCTTCATTGGCTAATGGGTTAAACATAACAAATGATAAAAAAATAACAAATCAAATATACTTTATCATTTCTTGAGCGTTCTTAATTTTTCTTACATGTGCAGAGAAACATATTGGTCAAAATCGCCTGACCTAATTTCTACTATACGTGAAATACATTCATGAATAATTACTATAGACTGGCTTTAATGTAGTGTGAATCTTATCACACCTAAATAATTATATTTCAATAATGAAACATTACCATTATAATAACATACGAGATAAAAGGCTACATTAAATGAAATAAAGACTACAATTAAATACATTTATCTAGCGCTAATAGTAGTTCGTGTGGCATGTTTGATTACTGACCAATAAGAAGGATAAAACCTGAAAAGTTCCTCAATAAAATTAGAATTCCTGAAGCAACTCTAGACAGAGGGGCGTGTTATTCAAAATAGCTTTGTCCATGCATAACAAAGTTCAAGAATAGTCAAATTAAAAACCTCCATGTGATATCAATTCCTGGACCAAAGGAAAAGATGGAGGACGGGCAACCTTTACTTGAAAAAACTAGAGCTACTTCAATCGGCCGCCAGAAGAAGGTAATTCAGCTCACAATCTCCTGGGGGCATTTCACTGTCACTATGAGTGTGACACAGATGCCACCAGAGAGCTTGAAGAGAGTACATGTACCATCATAAAGTACAAATATCAATCTGTTTTGGGTCTAAGAATCCCTGAACTTTTGAACTATGATATTTATACATTGTCCGCTCATTCCTCCACCCACTCCTTCACACCACCGACAGCGGCGACCCATATGGAGGTAGAGAGGGTCATTCACAAGAGTGGCGTCCTCTGGGGAATTTAAATAGAACTACAGGCTTTGGGTATGAATGCTTTTCTCCATGTACACTGGAGGACTATTCTCAAAAAGGCAAAGACATGCGATTTAGATACTTTAAAGGGCTGATTCCACCAACATGATGGATTTGTCGTGATATATCTTGGTATATCTTGTAATATCTTACAGTGTCGCGATATATCGTACCTCTGTTGTCGCATAACGTAGCCGTGTGGTTTCGGCAGTATATTTTTTGGTACTCCAGCACCGCGACACCTCAAGATACATCGCGAAAAGTAGGCACACGATCATTCAAACCTAGCCCGATTTAGCAAAACAACCAAATCGGGACCAATCTTGCTATATCTTGTGTCTCGGTGGAATCAGCACTTAAGTTGTTAATTTTGTTTTGTCATATCAGCTATAGTTTCTGGTTATATAATTATTGGTTAAAACCACTGAACCAAAACAGTTTAAGTCTTATTGTCGTTTTAATGAGAAAAACTGTGAATATCCGTCGTTGACGGAACAGTGCCGAGGCGAGAAGTAGGAACAAAATATACTTGTATGATTTGATATGATAAACCAATTGTTGATTTTTCCCCCTAAATGTTATAGCTGAAAACTTCGGATATGGAATGAGCATTGATCATTATTTCCCTTAAATTTGATGAACATTGGTCAAGTATTGACGGAGATATAGACGAAAATGTAAACGCCCATAGACTTAGCATTGCTTGCCATAGACACCTATGTGAAAGGCACAACTGAGTATTAAAGAAGAAACCAACAAGTTTTGGTTAAAGTCGTCGTTCTTCACGTGTTTGATGCGGAGTGATATGAACGAGGCGACAGCCAAGTGAATATCACATAGCATTCAAACGAGTTGGAGAATGACTTTTTTTTACCAGAGCGAGTTGCTTTCTGTATTTACCTCACCCCTGTACACACTAAAAGAATGGAAAACATGCAGGATATAAACCATAGAGAACGGACTGCAATACTTGTACGGGCATGGAGAACGAGTTCCCAATGTTAAGCCTATGGACATTTATTCCAGGGGTGAGATAAAATATATGGGGCCTATCAGACCACCGTAGTTCATGCCTGTGAGGAAGCAAACCGTGGAGCCCAAACCGGCCATCGTAGTTTGACGTCCATGTTGGGTAGTACCCCATTATAGTCCGCAAATACAACCTGTTTTGTATAGTATTTGACTGGGTTAGGTTATGACGAAGAACCTGTTTGCATATCTTTACATACAGTTTTTCACGGGTTTGCGGTTCCCGGGTATTGCCCAGGCTCCCTGGCCGCATCCGTTGCAGTTTAGGTGGGGAGTGGTTTCCCCTGCTGTGGATATCGGCGAGTGAACTTGTTATTATCGATTGCTTTCACATATTTGAGCTATTTAAACTATACTATGTGAATGCCCCACGTTATGTTCCTCGGAGCAATCATTTCACAACTTCCAGAAACACCTGAAAGCTTATGTCAGCGCCCATGACCCGTCAGGGCTGGCGGAGAGGCGCTCTTTCCTTGTGATTGGACCACAACAAAACCACTACACGAAACCGGTCTATATCGGTTCAGCTCCCACATCACACAAGCAAATGTCTGCTCTGGTGTCCAGTATCGCAACCAATAATTCAGGTTATTCACGGAACTTGGCCAGAGGCATCATTCCATAAAAACATCAATTCCCTATCTCGTTTTGCAGCATGTGCAGCCTAGTCCGGTTATTCTATATAATTACTTACCAGATGACAAGGATAATACAAATTTTGATGACGGCAGGGATTGTTCGGTGTAAGCTAAGTTTGAGAACTGACCTGTAATGATGGCATTAAGCTCGTGTCTGTCGGCGAGGCGTGTTCGGTACTCCTGGTACAGCTGGACTAATCTCCTCGTCTCCTGCACCGTCTTGCTCGCCTCACTCCGCTCACGACCAGACTGTGACCGCAGGAGCACCTCCTGGGCGTGTTGGTAGCGCGCCAACCTCGCCTCCAGGTACCGGGTCACGGGCGGACTGTCCACCGTCACCGTCCCAGCACTGCTGGACGCCCACCTTGTGCTAGCCCACACTTGATAAGATAAATTAGACTGCAATAGCAGGCATTTTCTGTTGGTGTTTCTGTTAGTTTGTCTGGCATGTTCTGACGGTATGGCCGTACAGCAGGCAGACCTTATATTTTGATTTAAACTAGGGTTGTTTCCATAGCGTTTTATGCCTGTATGGACTAATCTCCCGGTTGTAGAGAATAACCAGGAAATTTGACGCCATCTCAATGTCATCTGAAATCGAAAAGTGGAATCATTTCAAGATATAAAGATTTTATATTTGCCAGTTTTTCATTTCATTTCAGTTGTACAATGTATTTCGTATTGGGGTGTTTGCCTAGGGGGTGGGGGGACTCATCATTTTGCGATTGGTACACATAAAGGAGAGCTCTTACTTTCATATGGGTTATAGAACTGTTCATTTTGGATAATCTATACGATATCAAAGTCAATAGTCGCTGATCTCTACTCATAGAACTTAACTGTAAGGATTTGCTTTAATAGAAAACAGCAAAACCATTATGTAAATGCTATTGTATCTGGTATCTGGTCACACAACTTCATATCTACAGCTCTCCTGTATTAGTATCTAGTGCAATGTCCATTTACGCATGCCAGATGCCTTTTTATTTCCTCCAATGTCTCAACGGAATACCCCCTTATCATAAATGATGCCCTAGGCTATGGCTATGCTTGCCTTATACTAGTTATAGGCTCCAGTGTCACCATGTCCTGTCAGAATCTAGTCGAACCCTGCTTTGCCTGGGGGGGGGGGGGGGGGGGGGTCAAGCTATTTGCATTGGGAGGCGTTTTATTTCAAGGTATGGGTGTGGGTGAAGGCAATAGGCCTTTTTCCGTAGGCCGGTGTCACACCTTATCTGCTTGGTTACGCCACAGCTGAAGGCAAACATTCACCTGGCAACGTATACTTTACCATTGGATCACGCAATGTATGAGCGTAATACGTTCAGAATACTGTTGCACATTATTTCCAGAGAAGTAATAATGATTGCATCGCATTCTATGGTATCCAAGCTCAAATTTGATGTCTCATACATGCATATTGCCTCAATAATACTTTAGATATAGCATAGATAACATAGGGACACCGAAATTGAATAGACATTAATACATTGGCATGCCTAGCTACAATATGCTTATCTTTTTCCTAGTTAAAACCAAGATAATTATAAACTATAGAGTTTAGACAGCTCAGACTCGTTGATACAATACCCTAGTTTGCTCTAACAATTCAATCTGTCGAAAAACAACACTCCTGTAATCACATCCACCGTTCACACTTTAGGTGTGATTACTGTGTGGCTCTATGGGCATGTGGCTGGAGTCGGCCGCGTTTGTCCGAGCGGCCGCGTAACTAGACAGTGGGCCGTTAGGCGGCGCTGAACGGCAACACCTGTATTCTGAGAGCGGTTCATCTGATATGTCACACGGTAAATGCACCGGGAGAACACCGTGCGGTTCACTGGTTCTGATTCCAGCTACAACATGCCGTGTAACGGCATTCGGGCCTTTTATCGCCCACTCGATGTATTTGTGTTCATACTAGCAGTCTTTGGATCAATCTCCAAATTGGATCAATGCGCTGGTAAGACAATAAACCAACTGATATTCCACATTAAACATCAGAATTAACTATAATAATACGGAACATTTACACGCCGAAGAGATTAACATGCTAACCTTGAGCACAGCAGACGAATCACCGGAAAGGATTTAGCTGGTTTTCGGCGTACCCGAATAGGCAGTTCCCACACTGCACCGCTAGAGCAACCTACAGAAACTCGTTTTGCGGTACAATAAACCGGAGCGGCGCAGTGTGGGCAGTTCCTCGGCCCAGTCCACGGTTCCTTCGCCTACAACATACAAGGACGGGCGATGGTGTTCTTTGGCCGAGTGTAAGACCCTCCACCTATTTGATTCCTGGTCATGCCAGATGTTTGGGGGAGGTTTATGAAGTAGTTTGATTTAATTTGATCTAGCCAGAGACATTGGTGCAAGTGGTGCTACCTTGTGCTACACCGGTGAACTATTCTCGGGAGCGGAACGTTTAGTTTCTTTTACGGCCGCTTGGGGCAAAGGGTATTGCCAGTTTCGATCACCCTAGCTTTCTGTTATTATCGCTCGATCGACAAAACGTAAATCGATGTTTGAACTTTCTGTAAATGAATAATATGCATAATCAAAGGTCGTTTGATGTGTTTCTAGCAAGATATATCAATAAACTCTGTGGGATAGAAGTTTGAATGTCTGAATCTGCACATTTATGTACTTTTGAGGAAGTATTTATTTTGACATTTGTAGCAGCCTGTCCTTGCATTTTCGGTAGATTTCTGGAAAAAAGACCAAATAAAACAATCATTGCAAAACAAATTGATACAAAAAAAACCCACCAAACACCTTCCCCTACTCTTCATCTCCATTCCATTTTTTGTTTGATGTCTCTATGTTGGATATCTACTGAGATATTACCAGAGACAAACAGTGAATTTAACATTGGTTGCTATGGAGTGAAAAGTTGTTTAACCCTTCGCGCGTATGAGAGTGCACTGCACCGCTTTACCGAAAATAAACTGGACAGCTATAAACCTGAGTAGCGCAGTGTCCGTTTTTGCGGCCGGACCTACCCGTTACTACGTTGCGTGACGTCATCGCCGCTCCCGAGAATTCTCCGATCCGGCCAGGGAGTAGGTGGCGCTACGAACCGCCTTGGCGGCCATTTTGGAGACACACCTCCGCAGTGCTAAGCCTATGAGCCGTTCGGACGTCCATTTATGATACTTTTTAAAGTGTGAGGATGTTTTAAGTACCCCTGAAGAATTTCTCCAGATAAAATCAGACTTCCCTTGCAATTTCAGATCAAATGATTATCTGGTAGCCCCAGTTAAGGCTATAAACGCGATGTCAACAAATCGTCGAAACAAGCGATTTTCTTCGAGTTGGCACATTTAAATTATATCTGAATAATGTAAATAATCTTAATTCAATTATTACATGTATAGGATGCACATGAGACGGTTGATTAATATAGTTTTTCGCCATTTTAGACTCTGACAGCGCTTTGTATTCACCAGGCAAGATGGCGGATTGATCCGTTGTCAGGTGAATTTACATATTCTGGAGGGTATTTTGAACCGGAAGTGTCCATCCGGATCGGAGAATAGGGGACAGAGCCATTGTTAGTTCATGAAGCAGTCACTAGGTGGTCGGGGGACAAACCTGGGCCCTGCTTTTTAGTCACAACATTCGTATCTTGTGACACGCATTTGCTGCCAGTGTGCTATAGAGATACGATGGTAGAGTGGTTGAGACAGTTTGTGAAGATACGACACGTAGGGAGGTTAAAGGTGTGCTATAGTCACAACACTCGGTGGCCCATGGAGCGGAAATAGTGGCCATAAGTGTCGTATGTCTAAGACCACTCTGGACATGTCGTAACAAACGCGAAACTTAACTTCCCGTAGGAATTAAGCAAATTTTAACACAAGTAAGGTATACATATAACCTATAATTGTACCAAATATGAAGAAAAACGGCCACACCATTCCGAAGTTATCGCCGTTTGAACTTTTTACTCCCTCTGTGCGATTGCGTTAGTCGCTGTTCTTTTTCACTCCATCCGTAGTGCGGCGGGGTTTCGGCTATTCTTTTTGTCTCCCCCCGGAGTCCGGCGGGAAGTGCAGTGTTTGCTATGACAAAGTTCAAACGCCGATAACTTCGGAACGGCGTGGCCGATCATCTTCATATTTGGTACGATTATAGGTTATATGTATCCTTTACTCTTGTTAAAATTTCATTGCTTAATTCGTAGGCGAAGCACAGAAAATACACAGTGACGTATTATAGAACCTAAGACAGTTCTATACTTGTCTTAACTTCCGATGCATCTCGCCAAGATAGTTCGATTCAACTTACGACCGTGTCTATAGCACACCCGCCATCTTGTGTCTTGGAAACACGCATAAAATCTTGATCCGATCTCAGCCGATCGTAGACTTGCGATGTCGTGACTAAAAAACAGGGCCCTGTATTCTGGCTCTTTGTTCTTATGAAATTCAACTGCCATTCAATATTTTCCCATGGTTCCCTTGACTCTCTACACCCATCCCAAAGCAGGATGACATAATGATTAAACCCAAGACATGATATTTTCCATATGGAACACTTTATTTAATATGTGAGCAAGGCTATAGTTGTGGTATTTCCCAATTATCACTCACTTCTTTTCCACCTCCTTTAGTGAAGAACACCTACTTTCTCACCTCCATTAGTGAAGAACACCTACTCGGGGGGCGTCATGGCGGCGCCCATGGATCATAGGCTATATGCCGTATACTCTGCCCGTCGCAAAATAGACTGTGGTACGTCCCGTCAAACTGATGGGAGGGTGGTTCTGAACGGAGTAGTTGCAACAAGGTGCAGATCTTCCGTCGTAGATGGAGAAGCGCAACTAACAGTTACATTGAGGCGACAGGATATTTCCGACAGGGTATTCCACTTCAGACTTTTAATGTTACAGAAAAGGCGGTTAAATGGGTTATTGAGCTGTAACAGAAAGAGTTTAATGAGTCGTTAAGATGTTATAGAAAGAGATGGTTTAATGAGTTGAAGAGGAGGCCCAGGGAGGAGGGGGGCACAGTTTTTAGGGGGGGGGGATTTTTTTTTAGGTAAACCCAGTGGGGGGGGGGGGCAACTTTTTTGGGGGTATTCCAATGGGGGGGGGGCAACGTTTTTTTGGGTATTTCCATGGGGGGGGGGGAGCCAAAATTGTTCACTAATTGGGTCATGGGGTTTACGTTTTTAGCTAAACATGGAGGCAAACTCCCATATTTCTATGCATCATTATTACAGATTTCCCTATCAATATGCAAATTCACTATGACATCATCAGTATACATGAAAATAAATATCTCCATCGGATTCAGCATGTGAAACTTCCCCAGTATACTAAATTACATGTCTCTATCATCGATATCTAGAGAGTTATTCTAATAATTCTTTTCATCTGTGCTAATCCCAGGTTAACAAGCCCACCCAACAGCCAAATCCGTATTCTGTAGCTGGGAGACTGGATTTCATATCTGTAATTAGAATAATATATGCAAAAGATAGCTGGGGAAGAGAGGATCACAAAGATATTCGGATTTTAAAAATCGGTCAAGTAGTTCAAGAGTTATGGAGGAAAGTCTAGTCAGATTAGTTGAATTTGAGGAACTCAAGTATATAGAAAACAGTAGAAAGCATAATGACTGCATAGATTTTGCAAAAAGCACTCGAATAACACTCCAAACTAGCTGTCCAAATTCTTATTTACAAGTCAAAGATATGCTTTGCCTTATATGACATGATCTAGATTAGAGAGGAGTTTTGGTCCTCCAAAGGCATTCCTACGGTCTACGATTTCCACCCATTTCTCGATCTCAATTATTGGAAACCTCCCGATAGGGCACGATTTGGGCATTTCAAATCGTAGCTATCGGGAAGTATGTCGTAGACCATTGTGGTAGGTGGGGGCCTGGCTTAATGAGGTGTATGGGTGTATTAGCCTGAGTCATTTCCCCAAATCCATATACTACTCACGAAATGTTAACCTGGCTTGTTAAGAGAGATATTTTGGCAATTTCTTCTGATACTCTCAAAGTACACGTGCAAAAACTACAGGGTCAAACCAAGTTCAATATTCAATAGTTTCCTACAGGATCCAGGTTATAAACTGGTTTATAATGCTCCGAATCTGACTTAAAATGTGGCTAGACTGAAATTCACTCTCACGGCAACCGCAGATTGGGTTACAATTTGGAACATGAAATGCTGGCGTCGCTTGACACAGTGTTGGGGCAAGTGGAAATCATCCAAGCAGATCTTTTGATATGCTTTGCCTTATATGACATGATCTAGATTAGAGGGGAGTACTTGTTTGCTAGATAAAACCTAAATGAAAGGCTCTTTTTTCTCATAAACTTCACTAAAAAACTACAATTTTACATCTCAGAGGCTGAGAATGTGAAAAAACACCGATAATTGATACCTTATTCAAACTATGATAAAATTTTGATTATAAGACTTAACGTTCTAATTTTTTTCACAGAAAGATCCACAAAGAGTTGTAGTTTTAATAAATGTGGTCACCATATGCAAAGCAGTAATTAGAATTTTTAGTTTTTTTTAAATTCTGTCTTCTCTTTTAAATTTCACAGATTGTAGAATCTATCAGATGCACATTATGGACTGGTTTCATGCAATTGCAAATACCAAATGTACAAGTTTGTGAGTAAAACTTAGCATATCTCATCACTGCCATTACCAGGCAATATCTACATAAAAGTAACATATTAATTCAGAACGGCTAGTAGAAAACAACAACGAATACACACTAGTTTGCCTTGATTATATTCTTTAATTAGCACATTCACTGCTTATACCGATGTAGGATGAGCTAAGTAAGTACCAAGAACTAACCTAGAACAAAGAACCCTTCATAAGAGTCATGTAAACAAAAGCGTGTTATACAAAGTGTGTATACGTCGATGGCTAATACAAAAGTGTATCTAGGAGTCCTTCTTTGCAAACAGCGACATGTCAACACTTAAAAACCATGAATAGTTTGATTGCACAGATCTAACTTCATCTTGTAATTAGATTTATATGCTCATGCATATATACATGTATTTATATATTTTTTACTTATACAGAACACGTGTAACATACCAGTTGACTTATATTTCACAATATTCTCATTTTCAAATATTTTGAGAATATAAAGGGAGCTTTTCTGGCCCTTTCCACGGGTGAATGTCGTTTGCGCGTGCCGATTATGTGGCACATTCTAAATTGTACATGTTCACCTCATTCAGCAAATATCCATGAGAGAGTATTCTGTGGTAATACAGAAAGAAACCTAGTTGTGATGCTGCATTTGCAACTGGAGAAATTAGCTAAGGATTCTAACGAAGTGAGACTTAACAAGACACTAACGCCTAGCACAATTCGAGATTACCCTCACCCCTAGTTTGTGCACAGCCTACCAAAAACTAACGTGTAAGTAAATACACTTTCTTTGATAAATAAAAGCATGGGAATATGTTTAACACCAGATAATATGTTCTGCTGTAACATAACATTCACAGTTCCTCCAACACTATATGAAGGTCATACACTGTATATACTTTATTGTGATTACGATACCCTTTTGGAATATGATTTTCTAAACAAATTCCATTTATCATCACAATCATCTTTTCTGAGTCAGTGTCAATCTCAAGAAGATCTCTAGCGCATTGAAGCATGTGAATTTAAGAGTATGTAACTTGGGAGGCGTTATCTATTTTCAACTTTTGTATACCAGTGGCAACAAACGTACAATCCATTGATATTAAAATAAAATTTAATCATAATTTCATCGTGGCAGTGTAATATCGAAGGTAAATCTAGGTAGATCTATGTGAAATATGCTTGATATGTATATATGTCAGCTACAGAAACCTATCTTAAGGCAGTCTGTAAAAATATGTTGAGATAAATAACGCCAATTATACGTCTGCCGCAAGGAAATATGTGTGCATTGCCCACTTTACATATAACAAAATGACTAGTGCCATAGAGTGACGACTACAATGACAGAATGTGCAATATGCAAATGAATGCTTTTACATTAAAAGAACCCCTAAGCAGACCTGCAATGATCCCATACAAGCGCTGATGAGACAAACACATCAGGTCATTCCTCTTAAACTTTATGTACAGTCTCAGAGCATGTTGAGTATCTTCTTTTCTTTAAGATTTGGACTCGAGTATCTTACCAGTTATGCTTTGTTTCATGGCTCTGGTGGAAGTGCGTATTCAGCAGTACGTATTCAGCAACTATCCTGCCAACTTATGCTACATCGTTCAGCTAATCCTCGCACACTTATCTCCTCAACCTATTAAGCGTAGTTACTTCGACTAACTCCTCACATGTTATTTTAATAACCCATAGTTGTCTCTAATTTAGAAATAACCCAAACCATGTGAACTCAAGTACTACATTACAAAATATCCCAGGTATAAACCTATGTTATGATTTTTTTTACAGAAAACCCTGATAATTTTTTTTAGCATTGTTAATTAACTTTGATATACAAACGTACTTGTGCCCTATCGTTGAAACTTACAATGAGTTTCATTGAACTATGCGTCGGATTCTGAATGTTCTGTTATGTATATACATGAACGCGGCATGGTTTGTGTCTCATTCCTGAATTTGCCCTGAAGAAGAACCGTGATAGGTCCAAAACGTCGCAAATGAAAGGCTAGATGCCAAAGTGAGTTTTTGTATCTGCCCCCTCTATTATTTTCCATCCCTTGAGGAGTTTTGTGGAACTTATTATTCTTTAAAATTTGCTGACGTATAGCAGTGTGCGATTTCTTTTATCAAAAATATCAGCCCACATTTAGAAACATAAAACATTATATTGTGGGTTTTGGAAATTTGGAAATAGACTTGTCCGGTGCTTATGCAGACACTTGATGGAAGTCTGTAAGAAGATCTAGAAGCATATACTTATACACTATCATCAGCAGCAACACATAGTTCAATTAGAAATCTCAACTCAAGTAGTTATTATTAAAAGCAAAGTATCAGCAGTTTCTTCCTTCTATTGAACAACATTTAAGTAGAATATCTTTGAATTGTTGTCTTTTAACTAACTGGTCATCAGCTTGTAGAATATAGAATTGTATCTCAGGATTGGACAACAATGGAATGTTAAAACAAACAACATGCTATCTGTCCTTTCATCTTTGTAGTTTTGTAGATTTCAATGTACACTTTGTCTAGCAGTAACACTTTGATTAGAATTGTTACAAGAAACAAAATATATGATATCTACCAGTAAGGCATCACAGTATAATTCTTCAAAGCACAATCCTTTCATCACTACATCCAGAGGTAAATCCATCAATTCACACCTGATGAAGGCTAAGACAGCCGAAACGTTGTTGCATTTGATGAGTATAAATACAAGGAATACTAAAGAAAAATAATCATCATGAAAGAATACCGTAGTTAATTGTCGTCTTTTAATTACAATTTTTATCAAGTGAATCCAAGTATCCCAGGCTTGGCAATTACATTTTATAGCTAAAGGAAGGTTATTTGTGACAATGGCGACAACAGCAAGAGTCGATGTTATCCTTTTTTATACATTACAAAACGCTTCGTTTATAATAACAGTATTGAATTAACGTTAAGTCCATTTAATGTTGAATACAACAATAAATATTTATGCGATACAAAAATATTAAAATGCATCACCTCATTGTGACTTAAAGTTAGATAAATAAGACCTTTAATTATGTTATTATGGAAAATGACTGAGCACCATATGTGATATATTTCACTCCTTTTGCAAGTCATACACATACAAAATTCTTCAATGAATCACCTTATCTAATATCATGAATAAATGTTCTCTCTCGCATACACATCGACATCTTGTCATGGTGCTATGTGATGGTAAGTACAAAAACATTTAAGGTTCATAACCTTCATACACGGAACAAATATATCACAGTGTTGTGAACCGAGAATTGACAAAAATAGACACAAAAACCCTGGTATACCATTTCAGTTTAAACAAGGCATTCGAATTCACATCCTTGAACACAGCAAACAATACTGGATACCATGAAATCCTGATTCTGTGCCTGACCAATAAAACCAGTGTAAGATAATGAGTACTCTTTTAACACACACTTTTTCACCTAAACTTCAATAATTGAATTTAACGTCCTGGAGACGATGCATGACTATAACTCTTCGCGTAGCGTTTTTTTCTTAGCCTTCATCTCACTGACAACTTTCCATGCAATCAAGTGAGCCTTTTCATTGAATTTCGGGTTGAGAGTGTACCATAAGGCAATAGCACAGCGCTGCCCAGCCTCCACTGCCTTCACACCATGCAAGATGCCTGCGTTGAAGCCGATCAACATCCCTTGGTGTGGTTTAATGGATGCCTAGAAAAAAGAATAGCAAAGACAAAGTAAATAAAAGACTTACCGAGTGTCCTTAACTGTTCTTAACAAACAACAAAATTAAATGCAGGAGCCAGTGAACTGAATTTCAAGTAGCACCTTAGACGGCTGTACTTATCATACAGATAGACCGATTTTGATAATTTCCCAACGATATTGAATTGAATGATAGCAATTTTGTATTTCAGCTGTATATAAATTTGCAATATCTGCCAGTGATACCACGGACAGATCCCACATGGGACACGCTGACAACAGTAGAGTATGAGTAAAAAAGCTAGTAATATCAGCACTTCTGTGCCACTTATTCTATATATATACAATGTAGTAGAACCCTACAATTATGCCCTATTTTTCATTTCTCTCTGCCCTCTGCACTCACATAAACCTTGTTAATGCGTGCTCCCCACAGAGGTGCATTCCTGTTAAACAGTGGAATGATATTATATAATATATTACTTTTTTGTAATGTGATAGGAGTTTACCAATGCCTTGTTATCATCGGGTAGAGACCATATTAGTTATTGAGGTATTTTATCCTATGTTTTGTTGTGGCATGTCAACCTGTGATGGGACACATATTTCCGTATCAGCAGCCGCTATCTACAGCCGCAATCTACGTGATCCAACTCGTCAAATATATCTCCATAGATTTAACATGGTGTGACTTTATGCCACTAATATGCCAAAAACACATCTACATGTATATGCCACAGGTGACATGAAGTTAAAAGGTGATTGGGTGGGATGCAATCTAAACATCACCCAATTTCATATAATTCCTTACATGGCGGTTTTGTCTTCTGCTACAGATATCACTCAGCTTTGCGTTATGAAATCATTCCACAAAAACAACTCAGCCCATATAAACAATCATAAGAAATGTGACATTTCTCGATAATATTGCCTTCCAACACAAACAAATTCAAAAGAGTGATTTATAATTTCTAAGAAAATACATGAGGCTGGCCAACTGGATCTTTCAGACTCCTGATTTATCAACATATCTTAGGATAAGGGGAAGATTGCCATCTCTATGTTCTGTGTCACTTTGACAGAATGGCACGTCACAATATGACACATTGCTGGATCACCATTGGCCAATACAGGTCACATGATTCCCAATATAAGCAGCAGCTACCCTCCAGCAGCCATTCGACCTTAGGCCATCTTACCCAGAATCAATCCAGCAAAATTTCCGAAATCCAGTTGACGAGGCAGGGACCCGTTCTTTAGACGCGATAATCGTTAAAAGCGACCGTTTTGAGAACATTGTCTAATTATGATACATTTTGCGATACTCATCGAACACTTGGGGCCAATGGTAGTTGTATTCATCTTCGATACCGTCTCGAATCTTTGATAATCTTTAATAATCGCTATTAACGATTTTTGCGTCTAAAAGACGGGTCCCTGCTTTGAAATAAAGTTCTGGCCTTCAAATGTAGTATTTGCCATGAAAGAAATTATCCTTGATAACTACATTTACACACATAGGTTTGCTTTTGTTTATTGTCATTTCCTACTTGCTAGTATGATTTTATTTCCTCTTTATGTTCTCTTTAATCATACTTTCATTCAGGGATGTCTGTTGGGGTCATAAACGTGTGAATAAAGCTGTTTATACGTGTGAATAAAGCTCAACTTGTACTTTCTTTGTTTTACGCAAGAAAAAGGGAGCCTTTTTTATAAACTGGAAAAGAAAACAAGGAAAAGTAGAAAACTGCCGTCTGTGTTTCATTGATATCTACCACGACGAGATACTTTAACGTCACATATTTCTCTAAGTTCCATGTCCTTCCATGATGATGAACTATGCTGTCATTCCCAATTCTGCTTATATCCTTCGACGAAGACAAATTGCAATTACCAGGCTGACACTGGTCATCATGTATTTCATTTATGAGCATGAAGTATGTTTAGTAACAATCGCTGTGTATCTACTCAGTTACCTGTGAAATATAGTATCAAAGCACACAGGAGCTATTTCCCTGCTAGTGACTGAGTACACACACGTGTGGTGAACCAGCTTAAATGTGTTTCCAGCAGGGGCATACACAGGAATACTGGAGAACTCGACCCGAAACGAACTCGACCTGTAACGAACTCGACCCGTTTTAAATCATCGGAACTCACATATCTTATCAATACAACTGTGGATACATAGTATAACTTTGTAGGGGACCTGTGGTAAGTCTACTAAGACATGGGCACATCTACTACCCCTTTCTAAGTTTAGCTGCGGCCGGGTGCCCCAAGTAGCTGCCTGGTGGGTCTGTGAACCTGCTGCCAGCCACTTGTGAGGTCACAGGCCGCTTGCTATTCCTGACACCAGGTTGGGACCAGTCCAAACGGGTTTTCCAGCTATCAGGTTTGTACCCAGCAGAGAGGGCTGATCCTCTAGAGTAATGAAGGAACCAGCTGGACCAACTGGTCAGCTGGGTACCAGACTTACATAGAACCAGCAGTGAGGACCTAGCAAAGGTTCTGCACATGCTCAGTGAGGACAGTGGGTGTATATAAGAAGCCTGCTGAAGCTTAGCTGGACACACTGGGGTGTGGAGGGACTATGTGCGGTCCCTCTGCAGGGCTCTGTCTCTGTTCTCCACCTAAGGGAGCTAGATCTCTGGACTAGCTGTTGACTAATTTGGGTTCCCTATAGGCCTCGCAACCATATTGGGGACTGAAAACTAGTTATTTTTGACTTAGTATACAAAAGTTCTCATAACTTACGTTGTTAAAAAGATACAGATTTACAAATGGTACCATATTAAACCAGAGAATATGGGCTTTATTAGCATTTATATTTTGAATTTATTGAGGTGATTTATCTGTTTTCATTTTTGACATATTTTCTCTGAAATCATGCTAAAAGTTAGGCAAAATGTTTGACTTCTAGAATATGAGTGAAGATTCCATAGAATTCCATAAGGAAGCAAAATCAAAGCCCAGTTTAATCAAGTAGAGATTTCTTTGAGGACCATTTTGATACCTTGACTTTTATTGTACTCATAGTAGAAGTCAAAATGGACTGCTTTGTTATCAAAATAGAAAAGTAGCAAAAAGCCCCTTTTTGTGATATATGCCATATATTAAAGCATTGTCATGGTTGGCAGAAAATGGAGAAGTAAGGCTTGGTTGGAAATAATGCAATGTTTTTGCATTATAATTTCAGACAATGTTTTTCCTTTAGCTATTATTTACAAACAAACGCTTCCTTAAACTAATTAGATATGTAGCACAAGTCAATCTATAAGATCTTTGAGGGAGACACTATTTGAATCCGGATTCCACCTTAGTCCCTAATATGCCTTCCTGACCTATAGAAGGTGGAGTCAGAGTATCCTGGTTCTCTAGGAGGAGAAGGTTGACTGTTGGGTCTCGTTTCCAGATAGAGTTCTTGGGTACCGAGATGAGATCAGGGTGGTATGGCATCAGCCCTGTGATCCTCGAGGGCAGAGCCACTGTGCTGGGTAGTTGTGTTAAAACACAGCTGCGGGTTTGCGGGTGGGACCAGCACCGAGATGGCAATCTGGATCTAAAACCGTGGTGGTGCTTGGGAGGAGCTTCAGCTGGGCCTGACACCCAGCCACTACACTTTAATAGAAGGAAACATGTTATCTTGGCTTGAATTTTGTCTTCGGGGTGGATGAAAACAAATAAAAACTCTATCCACAACCCTATCCTTGAGCCTCATCCTATCTCTAAGCCTAACCCTAAACCCCAAGATTATGCGTCTAAAAGTCAGACCTTTCCTTTTATATAAAACTGTCTTATCCATTAGTATCCAAAACGGGTCGACTTCGCAGGTCGAGTTCTCCAAAATGGGTCGAGTTCTCCTGACAAATATGGGTCGAGTTCATCTTGGGTCGAGTTCTCCAGTAACAATACAGAGAAAGGGCTGATACACAGGGAAACGCGGCGCATATTTACATTACACAACTGCACAGCGTGAATAGCATCTCAGAGATCCTGGACATTTAAAGCTGCGAACAGATTATATCAATATTCTCCGAAATAAAATTAATACAAAAAACGGACCCACACAGCTCACTGCATCGCATAAACATGTTTATCGGTAGGTTGTTTATCATCCGACCTTTTCCTGCATGCAGTGTTGTGGCCATGAAACCAATGCCTCTATATATTATTGCAGTACCTTGTTACTCCTAAATCTACTTACCTTTTTAAACTACACATGCTCAACTGTTTTACCTCGTACTCAAGAATACTGAGCCTATTCTAAATACAGTGGTGGAAACATGCAGACAAACACCGAGGAAAGGTTAGTGGCTCATGCAGAGGCAAGCATCAATAGAAAGATGATCAGAATCGTCAAGATTGAGTGAAGCTACTACAGCAGTGGATGTAGTAATGAGACTTGCCAACCGATGGTGAAGCCTACAGCTCGTCTCGGAGCTGCCGCTTCTTGAGCAGCTTTTTGATAAGCCGCCTGGCTACAGTCCAGCCTTTCTCATCATACTTTGGGTCGAGGGTGTACCATGCAGTCACTGCACAGCGCTGACCTGACAGGACGGGTAACACCCCGTGGTAGTTACCCGCGTCAAAGCCAACTATCAAGCCTCGATACGGCTTCATCTTTGACTGCAATCACGGATCACGGGGATCAAACATCATGCTGGATGTTGCTACGGACTCACATCTTTATAGATGTACAACTCAAGGCAGAACACAATCACTCAAACCTAATCTGTTTGAGTGAATAAGTTCAAAAATGAAGTGTTGGTGGGAAATTTGATGACACCTTTTGAAAAAAAAATTATCACACAAATTAACCACTGGTTCATATTATGGTGCACTTGAGGCTGCTTTGTATTCCTCACTTACATCCTGGTTCCCGCCATAGAGGAATCCTCGTGTGTATTGCCATGTGCGACAGATCAAGAGTAGTCTTGTGTTTATCTCCCATTACTATATGTCATCAATATTAATTCTGCATAGCCATACATCTATACATAGTCATTTTGTTACGAATTGAAGGGGATGTAAAGGCAATGATAAATATGAAAAAGTTTATTATTTGGGGAGGAAAAAGAAAGCAATTACAGGATAAGCGTCTTTCCCATGATACCCTGAGCAAAAAGAATCGTTGGTAGATGTTACTTTAAGTTACTTCAAGGGGAATCTGTTCTAATTCTATTAAGAAACATGTAAATAAAATACCACGGTCATTTTAGTTCCTATAGACATGACTTATCAAAAAGCAACATCATGAACATGGAATGTGATGCGATACATCATTGAGTCAACGTCTTCCTGCACTGAGTGAAGAGTCTTAGTAATAGGACAAAAGGGCCGTGTTAACTTTAACCAAGGAACCCCAAACCCAAACTTAAAAATCAAATTATTAAATGACCATACAATGTACACCTTCGAAAGAGGCACCATAAGACATTTTCTAGAACGCATACAAGAACATTTTGTGAATCGAAATACGTACAAGCCAAACCTATTATCGCATTCAAATCAAACGAATTCTTCTCCAATTACTACATGCCTTAGGTTTAAAGCAAGAAGAGACAATAAAGAAACTTATATTGCTCTCTCACAATTGCACTCTATAACAAGACACATGCTTTATATGACTAGTTTCGAGATTACAGGGCAGCATGAAACAAAGGGATAAAATAAGATGGATGTGTACTGGCTGTTTAAGAAAATAAATGTACCGCGACAAGTGTAAATCAGCCATTTAACAAACAGATAGCAGTATTACTTGCCTGTACTGTAAGATTTGAATGAGTGAAGAAGAGCTCCCCTCCTTTAAAATCACCGTTGAGATAAATTATGGCGCTGAAAATACAAATAACATTAACTACATATCATAATCTGTTTTGGATACCAATATCCATGTACCGAGTTTATGTGCTACACAAGCTCTTTGAAGTGAGATATCTTGAGGTTGAGGAGTCTAAACACAAGGACCCCTACAGCATGTGATACCTAAACATTACCACAAAATGAATAATTTATGTTTATAATGATTTGTTCTAAAACTTCGGAATGATGACACACATATAATTTCAAACTACTGTCTAGTGGTGTGTAATAGATGCGAGTGGTAATGCAGGTACAGGTGATTCTTACATCGCTCAAGAACTAAATACAATATCATAAAGCAATGAACATGAAATGAATAAATATTACATACAGGACTCAGTCATTCTAACATGTCAAAATGTGTAGTAATGTGTACACTGTATTGCAAACTGTGCAATCTAGGGATTTATTGCACACTCTGTAAATACTCTACAGTTACTACTTGCTACGCAGAGGTTATTTGGTATAAAGTATACGTGTACTGGTATTTATCATCCACCTAATACAAAGTGTCCATAGAAAACACATAGGGAATTTGTATGGACATACCCGGAGCATACGGATATGTTGTATGCTCCTGTGGCGCATACGGAAAAATAGTGCGTACAGAAACATAGAAACTAAAATGAACTGATATCGACATGCCATTTGCCCATAAAAAGTGGATAATAAATACAATATAGACTGGTTTCAGATAAAAGCGGTTGTATGCTCCTTGGAGTTGACTCTGCGCAATATCCTCGCATACGCTCGGATATTACTAGGCGTCAACTCCTCGGAGCATACGGTCGCTTGTATCTGAAACCAGTCAATATTGTGTATATAACAAACGGTTATACGTTAAAACGAAGGACTCTGAATAAAACTGAATGAACTAACCTGTAGTCTCGTTGGACATAGGCTGGCGGTTCTCGTTTACATGAACCGTCTGGTTGGAGAATACAGTTGTCCGAGTGAACTGGGTGACTTAGGTCCGTCCGCTGTGTGCTATCACCTGTGGTAAACAACAGAACCACACGTAAATGATATACCTGCAGTGTCGAGGAAGTAACAGAAAATATAACAGGACTGTTGAGATCACGAAATTCTGTTACAATTGCTACATAGTTCCTATAGGATCTACCGTCTCAGTAGTAAATGTTTCTAATCTCCAGGGGAACAAACACGCAGGTCTAAAAAACACCAGGTGCTACAATTTAAATGTTCGTAAATTGTTCTCCATCAGTAATAATAATCACTCTGTGTAAAAGTATTTTTACTCAATTCTATTACAAATACAACAATCATTAAGTCTTTAGCTCATATATTCTATAAAATGGTATAACTATTATCATGCCATCATTATGAACTTTATATGTAAGACTTACCGTGCAAAGCCGTCCGGCATACAAGATGAGTGAAGTCAAAGTAAAGCTTGGTTTTCAGCTCAAAGTAAGTCTCTACCAGCTTCCTGCCCTTCTCTGCCACCTCCAGGTACAGCTGTACTGCATCAAGGTCTACCTTACCTTCAGCTGCCAGCTGAACGCCATAAATACGAAAAATATATTTGCGTGAATACTGCTTGAGGAAATCAACGGTACAATACCCCATTATCCTGATTATCTTAATTTCTTTGTAAGAGTTTCCCACACTAATATGTTTTTATAGATGAATAATATCGACACTATACTATTTAGGTGGAACTGTTCCTGATGATAAAAACAGCACTGCGTTTATTATCTCATAGTATTCTCAGCTCATTCACACTGTTCAGTAATAGATAGATATATATATATATACATGTTTATGTATGGTCATGGACTGTATACCGAATACACTATCCATGATATGGTTTACATCAACATACAAGTATATATAGCGAAAGCTGATAACATATTTTTAATTTCCTACTACGAAAATGTTATCAATTCTTATAAGCAAAGAAGCTTGTCTGTAAAGGCAAACAATGCATGCATGGCATAAGCAAGCACCACCGCATGCAATGCAACAATAGCGGTTTGCTGATATCATACAAAGCTGAATCAAGGCATTTTCAGACACTAAATCGTCACATGAAACGTATGTCAATCACTATTGCGGTGCGAAAAGCTGGTCAAAGCAAGGGTTTGAATCAAATCATGTTTCAGGATCCGCGCAGTAGCATGAGACGAAAGGATAATGTTCTCTGGCAGACAAAGGGCAGATGAGGGCAGGAGAAATACAGAGGAGTGATTCAGGATGGACTGACGGTACAAGAGAAACATGTTTTGACGCCTCTTCCATTTCCACTCATTCCCTTGCACTTAAGCACTAATGGTAGTATTCAGGTAGCAGTCATTTACAGACATTTTCCAGTGTTGATCACCTATTAAATGTGTGTACGTGTATATTTAACCGATTCCACGCTTAAATCTAAGTTCGAGAAGTAAGACAAAGGTGTACCATATGCGGAGGCGATAGAAGTATCCTTGTAGCGTACCTTCAATTTGGCCGATAAAGGTGAAATCAAACAAAGGAATTACGAAATGGATCTCTTTCAGAACCCGAGTTGCATAGATATATTAATTCAATTTTTCAAAATTAGGGGAAAAACCTTATGTGCTGCAGGATATGTATGTATGTATGTTATTTGTTTTGTATTTGCTTTCTTTGACCGACATATTTTCCCTCTTCTCTTCATTTGCTTAATATTTTGCGAATCCACCTTCTCTCTAGTCTGTGGAAATGGTGCGTTAGGATTGAATACTAGAACTTTCTTTCGATTAGTTATAACCCGAGTGGAAAGGATGGCACATAAGTAAGCTTGCAAAAAACAAAATGTTTGATTTCATCCCAAGGATAAACTACATAGTTACAAGAGCACCCCTATTCAAACAGCGAATGAGAGGTGAAATCTAGACTAGCGATGTCTTTCCACATGCAGTAAATAAGAGAGGATGCTATGGTGATGATAAAGGTGAACAGGGTAAGGAGTGGGACTTCTGATGATTTTTGAGGATTGGGAATGAAAGGTGCATGCTCTGACAAACCTGAGTAGCCCTGATGATAGTCAAACCCTCAAACATTTCATGTGAAGTGTGAGGTGATTGTGACTTGCCCCGACCACTGGCGCGATAGCCATCCCCCTCAACGCCGCCCGCCTGTCATAGATGCAGCGAAACATGTTACACACAACCCGATACACGGTCAGCAGACGACATATCACAATCAACACAGAGGGCTGGAAGCGTCCAGCGCAATGCTGGGGCAGGCACCATCAGCTTTTTACGCAGGCTGTCCTATGTGGATAACCAATAGCAGCACACCGTGGGATTAAGGAAGTTGGGATAAGCAATCTGCAATCCAGGGACACCTGTAGGCTGGGATTATTTGTATCTGTCAATTGTTGAGGTTGCATATGAAGAAATGATTTTCGCGATCTGCATTGAGAGAAAAAAACAAATGTAACTGTGAAGTGTGGGTTATATATACATCCCAGTGAAGATGATTGTACCTCGGCTGCTGTGTTGACTGTAAGCGCTGCGAACTTTTCATGCTTGGTATGAGGCGACAGGCTAGAGGCAGTACGACTGTTGGAATAACCATCTCCCACACGTCCACCGCCCTGTTCAAATGGTTCATGTACGAAAAGGAAACACGGGTTAACACAGCTTGTTAGTACAGTGTCATAAAACACCACATTTAGAACAATGGTAAATAACTTCTCATCTTTTTTAAACTTTGACTTTTGACTTTTATGCAGTAGCTCAAACTCTCGACTTCGCCACGTCTTCAAGTGTTCTAGGTAAATAACACTTAGACTTACATTATAGGGATACTGAACCATGAACAAAATCACTAGCAACTCTCCTGGTTTTACTAAATATATGTTGTCTTTATATTGGGGTGGTAGTATGACAATACTTAAGAAAACCCATCTGACAGGGTTGAAATTTCTAATACGATCCTACATACTAAGAGATTGTGATTTGTTGGACCTCTCTGACACTTTTAAATACACTTACAACATAGCTGATAATATCGAATTGTATATCCTTACGTTTGCTAATCTTATCAGTTTTTCGCACTCTTCTTTGGACACAACGTGATCAGCTGCAAATCGCTCCGGTCCATTCAGCTCCTCTTCAGTCTTCACGATCCGAATACCATGGTCCTCTACCATAGATCGCAGTAGTGGATTCTTCATCCTAACAAGGAATTGTGTAACAGGGTCAATTCAAAGTTGGCTATGAGCATCAGGAGCACATCCAATACAAACATACAGACACTGTAAGGCCACTCAAAAAAAACCAACTTATTTCTCATCACCAAGCCATAAAAATATGACAAGGGCGCTTTTTCTTTTTTCTTTTTGCAAGATCAAAGATGGCTTTTGAAGTGTCATAAAATGGGCTTCAGACATACATTAAACGGAAACCCTCTGATCCGGACCAAAATGTCCACTTACGCAGGGGGGTCTGCTTACGTGGGGTTTCCAGATTTTTACTGGCTATATATACATGTTTAATGCATCCCTGACATTAGGAGCTTTAATTTGATACTAAATACACATACATTTCATAATTTCTATCAAGGTTCATCTTATTTAAGAAAAAAATAAAATCTTCTATAATCGTTTTTTCTGATGCGCGCGGTGATGAGAAACAAGTTTTTTTGAGTGGCCTAAATAATGAATTTTAAAATAAAAATACACACCAAAACGTGATATCAGGGTCTAATCATTCTGTAATGATGTATTTTACGTTAGGTAACCTGTCATCGCTATTTTTTCACAACAAATAAATTCTAGGCGGACGCAGCTTAAGGGCAGCAAAAGAAGACACATAGATTCTGTTAACAACTACATAGTGACAGAATACCAGTGTACATATCGGATAAAAACGAGCTGGAATAAGGCAACCTATAATACAAAAGTCCACAGTGGCCGTTCCAAACCGTTATTTATAATCTTGTATTCTTTCTTCCGAGTTGAGGGGTACTATTTACTACACCTTTGGAATTAGGTAAGTCTATAGACCCTATTGAGGTATCCCGTAATTCAGTCTGTTGACCAAGTTCCGGGTTTCGCTGGTTACCGACGTAGTATAGTGATAGACCACTTGCTCGTAACCCAGAATTAATGCAGTTTAACGGTTTTCAAACACCATCAAATTGAAATTCTGATGTCAGAAACGGAAATTTCAGCTATTTCTACATGGGAATCCGAAATTATATTCAGTTTCTCCAATTATAAATCAGAAAACTGTGGTTCATTTTGTCATAGTGTGCCAAGTCTATCGGGAGCGGAACTTTGCTTTACCCGGGGCGATAATCGGGAGTTTAGTAACCTCTGGAGGCTCTATACATGTTGATGATGTGAGAGAGGACGTACGTTTCCATGACGCCTTTGTGTCTGAGGATGGCGGCCGCCTCGCGGTGCCCTTCCTCGGCGTCGAGCTCACTCATGGTGAACCACAGCGCCAGGGCACAGCGCCGCCCCCTGGTGACCGCCTGCACGCCGTGAAAGTCGCCCGCCTCGAACGCCACCATACGCGACATCTTCGGCTTAACGATTTGCTGTTCAAAATCCAATGATGTCAGTTGGGGTCAGGGGAAATAGTGAAAATATTTTCATGTGGATTTTTCTGCCTCAGAGAGATAGGGAAACTGATAATATGTCCTCGTCAACCATGGCATGGGATTGAAGGTCTGTTGAGAGGTTCAAACCAATGTTTTATTAGCGGAAATGAGGATAAATCAATACTATCTTTGTTTGACACAAGGAAAACAATTACAGAGAGTGAATATAAAAAAGTGGATTTTCACAGAAAACAGGAGACCCACATCTATGTGAAATGGGAAGAACATGTATCCCTTTAACCGTTTTTAGGCGAGATTGGCTGAAAACATTCCGTCAGTGGGGATGGGAAAGCCTTTGCAGGCATAGGACTGGAAACCCCATGTATTGCTCACCATCTTTCATGTTTTTATTTTGAACTCCCACTCAATCCTTAGAAAGTCCCCGATTTACAAAAAACAACAACCCGATTTACATTGATCACAAGAATGACAAATATTTCAAAGGATGCAGGATAAAACCCATGAATTTAGATTAAACATAAAAAGATAGGTGTGGATGCCAATGTTTCCCTTTAGGAAATGTCTTTAAGGCAATGATGATGGTGATTATATCATATGGAAAATGAAATTGCTGTTAATGCCTTTTGGCATTCAAACCTTTCCCTAGCCCCAAAGCTAGGGAAAGGTTTAACAGTATTCTCCTAGCTGTTAACAATTGAGACATGGTCACTGAACGCATAATTTTCATTCGGAGATGATTAAATTCGTAAGCAAAGTTTGGTCTACATACCTGAACGCTCAAGTTGGTGTGTGCAAAGAAGAAGTTGCCACCTTCAAACTCCTCATTCAAATAGAGTATAGCACTGTTCAAAATAAAAGGTACATGGTCCATTCATAGTCAGACTATCTTGAGATCAATACCGTGATTTCTAAGTGATATAATTGAATCCATCTATACATCTCTTATTCAAAATGCAGGTAAGTGTATTGTTCGGAGGTGAGCAGAAATCCTACCGAATCGCTTCTACTGAAACATTATCCATTTAATTGAATACAGTACATATGTCTACAGAAAAAGTGTAATATATGATACCAAGAAGGATATGAGCGCATTATACAAGAAAACGAACTTAAACAGATAAAACAGAATCAGAGGCATCTCTGAGCGGCAGTAAGCAAAAGGATCAGTCGGACAGCTGCAATGACTGCTCAACAGGCATTTCATTTTCATTCGTGCCATTCTGCGCCTACCTAAGTGACTTAAATCAAAGCACCGCGGTTTTCTCATTCAATGCTATAATCATGAGAAACATTTGGTAGTATCCGAAACTTTACACAACACAACTATTTCCCCGTGATTTTGGTCAAGTAGTCCACATATTTTCCCAAGTGTTTAAACAAAAAGTACGAATACTATGACATTTTGATTCTAGATTCAGCCAAATGCAAATATCTTAACAGTTAAATTTGCTTAAAAGTTGAAAGCTGCCTGATGGGTTTTCTTCTTTTTTTTCAGCATTTGTTTGAGCAGTCCATATTCACTCGTACACCGATCATAATATAAGCTTATTTACATGAGGTTGCAAACGATTTTCTTATACGTGCATATCACTTTGACACAGTCCGTTTCTTAATTTATACATTGCAACCATAACTTTTTAAAAACTCTTTGTCCGAATAGACAAGTGACCACCATAATAAACCAAAACTGAAGATATGAAATCTAATTTCTAAAATCCATTTAGGATAAGGAAGTCAGTGTTTCCTACTTTCTACTTATAACTATGAAACTTAACTGACAGGGTCATGCTGGGACTTAATTAACACTATATTATCTCAAATATTTCATTGTACAACACGGATCTGAGGAATTGCCTATGGAGTTTATCAACATTACTTTAATACATGCAAGTCAATCCAGGGAAGTCCCCTACGCTATTAAAGGGACTAAACTCGATCTTTTGACCAAGTCACCTAAAGGGAAGCTCGCATTTTTTTGTCTACTAATAGAATTCATCACAATTTTAGAAAAAAGTAAACATGAGTGTAGTTATGGAACTAATCGTGTTACTTCTGTTCTTTCGGAATAATCTAAAATCAATGCAATCGAGTACTATGGATCCATGATAAAAATCATTAGAAACCCAAAAACAATTACAGAGGGCTATTATTTATGTACTGGTAAAATACATCTTTCAAGATTCGTCTTTTTTTCTTCCATCCTTTTCATTTTTGACCAATGGCAACCCTATTTTTATGGGTGATCACAGCAAAAAATAGCGATTACCTGACAATCAACGGAATTCACATAAAATTACAGAAAATCTGCATTTTTAAGTAAAATTGATATTCGCTTCGGTTTCAAAATTGGAGGTTTCTGTTTATCAACTAAATGCATATATCATCTAGAAGCACACATATTCTCCAGTCATTTCCTTATTTACAAACATGTATACATCAGAAAATGAAATTGTGACCATTAAATACTATTTGAAGCTCCGAGGCAGAAACGCACAGTTTGGACAGTTAGTCATAATATGTGTGACCTATGGACATTGCCGGTGGGCTAATCAAAGCTGTTAATTGTCAATAACCAAATCTGACATTAACACTTTTAAATCAAGAGAATGTAGAAAATGCTAGTGTAGTCTTCCAAACTGTACAATAATTTAGTATAATCTGTTTAGAAATTTGCGAATGAGTAATAAATAGAATAAATCGAATATGGGCACAATATCAGAAGTCATGCGGAGGGGCAGGCCACAGGTTGAGGTGGGGCTATGATGTTTTTTCAGTGTATATGTGGCCTGTTTGTATACAGCGTGTGTCTATGTTATGTTTAAAGACAGTAAATGCAATTAACGGTTTCTAAACAAGGTTTTATCTATTCAATATTGCTATTCACAACGATGGGTTCTAGGAATACAACGATCATCTAATGATAATCAATAAACCCAGTGCCATGGTGTGGTACTGAAGCATGCAAGTTGGAGCAAGAGAACCACTAATTGCATTTATTTTCTCTAACTTATCCAAGACTGTTGATTACTGTTGCTTCGATTAGGCTAGGCAGGGGTGTGGTTGTGATGGGGGAGGGGGTAGGGGAGTGGGAGGGGGAAGGGCTTAGGGCCAGGCATGCCCAGACTTACTCCACTGCGTTTTTTCCCGACGGCTTCGGAGGATCTATGCACAATTTTGTATCGTCAGGATCTCTATAGCATTGATACCCTGCTTCTTCTGTGTGAAACAACACAAAACAAGGAAGAATACAGTTACAGAGGGCACGTCTATGTGACGCTGGATTCACCAATGTAGAGGAACAATTACCTGACGTCGCGCTGTACATAGGCGGGTGGGAGCTTAGGGCATGATCCATCTGAGCGGATATAACAGTTGTCTGAGTGCACAGGGTGACTGAGGTCCATCCGCCTGTTCTGGTCTAAGGGCAGAGAGGATTCCACAAAGCTGTTACATGGGCTGTTACAAGGGTATGGACAATGGTTATCGAGTTTAATCTGCCACTTTGCAGCATATCTGGAACAAATATAAATTTCAATATTTCTCATACATGTTAGTAGCTAATGTAAGCAAAAATGGTCTTGATGAATAAGAATGATATGCTTTGTCTCATGTTTATAGTTCATAATTTATTTCATATAGTTAGTAGTCAATACAGTAACGTTTACAGCACATCACTCATTTTATTGTTTAATGCTGTACAAGCTTTAAACAATGTCCCTGATAACTGAATATGTGAATATGCAGATGAAAATTGATCTATACATAATTAAAGATGATGACTTGATTCATGTGATCTAAAGGATGATTTATCTGTTTATCATTGGGCATTTTCAACATAACATAGTTTATTTATCACAAAGTCTGTTCCAAAAGCATTTTACATCAACAATAAGCTTGCAGTAATCATTTCGAAACAACGTTTTCTGGTTTTGTGACAAGAAATTACGGAAGATATTTGTTTTAATTCTAGAAACTAAGTCAAAGGGTTTTAAGAAGGTACCGAAATATTTTAGAATAGATATACAACATGGTGTTAACCCTTTAGTCTACCTGTTACTTAATATTAGTAGAAATAACTAGTTAGTTGAGGTAAAGGGCTATTATGACAGGATATTCTATAATTTTGAAATATATATACGAATTTGTAAATGGATCCTTGAACTGGAGGAAAACCGTATTAGTCCTATTCATAAATTGAATTCGCCAAGATATGTTATTACTTAAAGGGATAGCTATTATGTATTTTCGTATAACTAGAAGGGTTTATGATTTATGATCGATTTCATAAGGTGAGACAACATATGGTCTACATGCGTGTTAAATCAAGTACAAGTATCACTATAGGGATCTAGAATCAGTTGAATTAAGTCATATATGAAGTGACTTCGTTATTAAAAAAGGTAAGTGCTGTTTTTTTTCAAACTAGATTTTCTATTAGTTTCACACCAAAAAACTCAAAGAAATAACAAAATGTCCAAACAGCAGTGATTTCGCCAAGCTTTGATTTCTCATGTATAAATATCATGCCTCATATTATGCGCAATATATGGCAGTGTATGTGGCATCAAGTCCATAATCATAAAAGTGACAAGGAGTCGACACTCATTCAAGAAGAAAAACACAAATATCGATAAAACAGCACTTTGATTTACAGCACAACAGTGACAGAAATGGTGGAGGGGTGCGAGGTTCCTGCCAGTTCAGGGCTGAATACAGATGGTTGCAGTATATTCATATAAATTGCGGTACTCACTGATTCCATCTTTGGCTTTTAGTGGTAAAATAAATCATCAGCGTTAGGCCATGCATATTCAGCAGCAAAAATAAAACCAATAGCTCTATGAGAAGCGAGAAATTGTGACCTCAAACAGGGGGCTTTATGTGAGCAGGATGGGACGCAGGGTGGAAATACATATCATTATATACCTACAGTCGAATGTCTATCAAATACTACACGCTCATAGGTATGACGTATGAATAATGATCGCGCTCTAGGGTCGTAGTGAATGACCACTATTTTTTTTATGACTTTCAGGTATATAATAATAAGGAAATGCATTAACTGTGGCGGGAATTTATTCCGTTCTGTCTTTTATCCCGGAAATACGTCATTCTACCTTCGGCATCGGGACGTATTCTCGGAAAAAAATATCACGAACGTACATCAATTCGCCCACCGTAAGTACGTTCCCTCATACTATTTATCTACACTATATACGATGAACATGCACATGTATAACCCATATGTGCATTATGTAAATATATATATACCAATATATACCTGTTTCAGGTCTGTTCTTTCATTAATGCCATACGGTGGAAATTTATCTACAACTACTATTTTTACAAATTTTAATCTCTATACACGTCATTTCACATGTGTTACCATACAAAATTTAAATAAACCCAGTGGAAAAGTCCTGAATAAAAACCATACCAATTGCTGTTTAGAGGTTACACATAGAACGGAATGAGCCGATACAAATACCACCGAAGAAAACATTTCCAGGTAACTTTTAAGGTATTATTTAATGTTCACAATACCCAGTCAGTGCCCACTGGAATCAAGCATAGGACTGCATGAACAAATAGTAGTGCCATATAATATTTCCACCGATGTAATCTACTTTTTTAATCTATATTTAAACATGTACTATCTTCATAATAGATTTCGGGACATTAAACATCATATTTTCAATGAATATTACAAACAATGTTAGGAGAAACGATAAAAGGTAAGCAGATGATGATGATAATAACTACCAGACACGATTCACAGAATTCCCGCCATCACCTCCGACATTTACAGGGGTATCCTGACTACCCCGACCTCTGGTGATTAAATTGTTATTACCGTCAGTCGACTCTCCTTGTTAGGTCCACAGCTATTCTATATATATATAGACAATAATCGATGGTTTTGTGGACAGGCGGCCGTAAACCACGAGAGGTTGACGCGTAGTAATACACGAGCGCTAGTGGTTTACAGAGTCGCCTGTCCACAAAATCATCGTTTGTTGCATTTATTATCCATCTTTTCGAATACATTAAACCCAGTAATTGTCATATTAACAGGTATAACAATAGGAACTATTTCTTTGCTCTATAGCAAAAGGGACTATTTTTCCCGTATACCACGGTTTTGAAGCCGTATACCACAGGTTTGAATCCGTATACCACAGTTATGGTATCTGGCAGGTTTTATACAATGGGTAGTGGTTTACTGAGTCCCTATACATTTTCAATGGGGGCTTTGTATACGATGGATAATAAGGTAGCATCTTCAACATTAATAAAGCTAGAGTTCTGATATCATGTCTTATCCCTATGCAGACCTTAAAGGTTATTCGAAAGAGAAAGCAATAGTAATTATTGTAGGGGAGAGGATGAATCAGATTTGATCAGAAACAGTACTATGGATCTCTATTGAAGAAACCCGCTAAAAATGTATACGGAAATATCTAAAACCTTGAATATTTCCTCTATTAAAGCAGAGCTCAGGATAAAACAAGGAAAAGATAATATCGCTTTACTTTATCACTACTTGTCGATGATATAAAGAAAGAATATTAGTGCTAAAAATAGCAGCTGACCTTCCAATGCAGTTCTGCAGACGAGATGTGTGAAGTGAAAGTACAATGGACTCATCAAGTTCCAGTAGTCCTCGAGGAAAGCGCGCATCCTCTCAGTCACTGACAGGTACAGGTATGCCAGGTCCTCCTTCACATGCCCGTACTTCGCCAGCTGCAAATAGAAACTTGGTCGGATGAACATTGTATGTCTCCCTTCGAGATTAACACACTGGGGAATCATTCAAGTTATACATGGATTTTGTTCCGAACATCTGCTTGTTGTTTCTTTCTTTGACTTCACGTCCAGTCAACTTTTACAGGTCCTTTCCAAGGTTCTTTTACGCCACAAGGGTGGTTAGAAATCTCACCCCTATACATTTATCGAGATGAGAGTTCTTTTATTTCCCACACCACATAGACATGGTGTGAGAAGGATTGGCCTTTGATATACAGTAGCAGTAAATCTAACATGGCTGGGGACGAAGGAGAAGTGTGGCTACTTTGGGACTTAAACCTACAAAGTCCCACAACCTTGGGATTTCGAGTCCAGTGCTATTAACCACTGAGCCAACTCCCCTCGCTCATCTGTTTAATGAATGTCACTCCTTCACCTATACATGTGAAGAGTGAGTATTATGATAGTGTTCATTCAGCAATGGGTAGCTAGCTGTGGGTAACCCTTTATTGCATGCACATGTGAAAAATATATGTCAGCCTACAATATAAATTCATTTTTTAAATTTATTTTTCTTTTAGTAGCATCACTGTTGGGGATAGATAAAATTTAAAGCCACGTCATCATTTACATACAATATAAATTCAATCAAGCATGTTTTAATACCGCCCCAGTTTTGTTTCTTCCGTGGGGATGATAACATTTGTAAGCGATTCTTTCCCAGAATATTAGATATGCTCTTCGGATATGTAAAGAAATCAAAATTTCATATGCTGTTAGCAGTGATTATGAATGCAACCGTTATACATAAAACGAATTGGAATGAATTGCTATTATTTTATCTCATGTCAGGAGGTGGTTGCAAATCAAAATAATCCTTAAGGTTCCGTGAATAGATACCAGTTTCTAAAACTATGTTAGACTCAATTTGAAAATGCCATGAAAATCTATACCATTGATAGCAATGGTCAATAATTGTTAGACTTACTCTACGGGTTTGTGGTTGGTGTTCGTTAAAACAATATAACTTTCTAAAATGTTATCAGAAAAGATCATAATCCTTTGTAGAATTCTCGGGGGAAAACGCTTCTGGCTTACCATTGCTGCCTTCATTATGGTCATCCCCTCAAACTTCTCAAAGTCTGTGTGAGGTGAAGGTCGGTCCGATCCAGAATACCCATCGCCCTGTGTCGCCATCTACCGGAGAGACAAGTAAGCAAACGTGTCAAAAATAGGGAAGAGAGAGTCTTGCTGTCTGCTGGTCTTTCTACCCATAGGGATGTCAGCAGGGGTCAGGGAAAGAGGTAACATTTTCCATGTAGAATTTTCTGCCTCAGATAGACCAGGAAAACTTGGATTTTATGTCCTTGTCGGACAAGACATAGGGCTAAGGGTCTGTGAGGAGGCTCAAACCACTGCTTCATTGTCATAAATGAGGCAAAATTAATAACTTTTTGAAACAAGAAAAGGCAATCACGTATACTGAAGTGTATTTCTACGGAAAAATGGAAAACTGACATCTCTGTATCCGGCATGAGGAAGCTTATCAGTTTAATAAAAAAGTTTTCATTCAAGAACGATACGAATGGAAATCTGTGGACATTTATGACAGATTACAAATATGATATAGGTCACGGTCATTGAGTTTCTAATAACTAATAGATACACCTTCGAAATTATGTTGTCAGAACTAATGAGTCGTCATTTGTCCTGCTTATAGATGAAATCCTGTGTTTGTATAACTGTGTCAGGTAGAAGCCTATACAAATATGCACATTTCCATGTAGATGAGCTCTTCTTTTTTTTTCTTTTTTTGTGTGTGTTAATCTTATTCACTTCTGTTAGGTTAACAGTTCTTCCAGTGTGGAGATACATCAAAATGAATCCTCGGTCAGTACATGGTTGATAGAATGAGATGATGGAGGTGTTAGTATGAGACCACTACCTAATTCACCAATGTTGCCCTTGTGTTTTCTTAACAGCCTTAACTCCTTTTTAAAACTTTCTTTGTCTCTGGCTTTTTGAATATGCTTGGGCTGTGTTGTGTTAAGCAGACCTCTATTATGCCAGTCTCTGCCTGGTGCTTACCCCTGCGAGGGCGACCAGACTCTCCGCCTCGTCTCTGGTGACGAAGTTGTCGACGACCACGCGATGCTCGCCCTTCAGCTCGTCGTTCTCCAGGGTGATGTTGATACCCTCCTGTAGGTGGCGCGCCATCTTCTCCTCATACTTAGCGTCTCGCGGCCCAAAGCGTAGAGGTGTGAGCGCAGCATTGTACTTCCGGAATTTCTGCTTCTTTTGCTGCAGAATACAAATAGTAAACGGTGTCACTGGCTTAGTTATATATTCAGAGGCTATAGTTGACAAATGCAGAAATGGGGATGATGCCACAAATGTGAGCCAATTAGTCAGTCATAGGGGAGAGATAAGATTGATAATTTTTGAACCACAGTTGAAGATGTAATCCATTGTAAGGACTCAGCATACTGAAGATTTACGCCCATCTATAATTGTAATCAACAAATGTGAAAGGAAATAAACTGCTCTTTATAAAAAAAGAAAAAGAAAAAGGAATTGATAATTTTGGTTTTCTACGCCTTGTGAGATTACTCCACAACCAGTTCCTTCTTATTGTACTAGATGCAGATTATATCATCCTACTGACGACCTGTGTGTCAGCACACGTCATTATTGAAAATATTAAACAATAGCGGGCCCAGAACTGTCTCCTAAGGCACCCTGAATGAAGGGTTCACTAACTTGGAAATTTACATTCCCTGTGTTTGGTGGATGGGGTCATGGGCATTGATTCAGTCAGACACTAAAGTTACTTTACGCTACTTGCAAGTTTCAATCAGCAAGCAAAAACACTTTTTTTTTCGAAATGCGATTTTATTTTAAAATCGGATGAACGAAAAAATGATTCATTAAAACAGCAAGCAGGTTTAGGATTTTTTTTGTTCAGTGCCTCTCGTAGGTACGAGGTTTTCAGGCACGTCACATGCCACAAGGATCAATAGGTCATATCAAGAGACGTCACGAGTTTGAGTCTGAGTGGCATAAATAAGCTCAAACTCAAACAAGTGGAATCTAGATTTTATCCTACCCCGTTTCCATATAATTTCAGTATTAGAAAGTAGTGGCATAAACAACACTTTATGTCACACCCGTGACATAAACAAACCCCATGTTAAGCCTATGGCATTTTTTTATTAGGGGTAGGATAATTATTGTGACTTCACTCTTATGCCCTCCACAATCCATCCTCAAATTATCCATACAGTTGTCTAGGAAAGTTTATTAAAGAATCAGTTTTTAAATTTGCTTTTTATATCATACTACTGCCACTTCGACCAGCAGAAAATCTCGTTTAGTTTGGTCGTTCTTCATCGGGGTCCTGGGTCACAAGAAGTATCTATCTTAGAAGTCAGAATATCTACTTTTAGAAATGTTTATGAAATAATCTGTTTCTCAAATATCCGTAGCGGGACGTTGGTCGCTGTCTTACTGAGCCCGAATTGAATGGCTGCGCTCCACAAGGTGTCAGGTCAGAACTAGAACATTCTGTAGTTCCACATACCTCACACGAGACGACGCTGCGGTCTGTATTCGCTACCAGGGATAGATGAGTGACGTCTAAGTGACAGGATACTTTCTTTATCCTACCCCTCATATATTTCTCCATAGACTTAATATGGTGTAACTGTATGCCACGGTTATGGCATAAAATATTTATATGCCACTGGTGACATATGAAGTTAAAAACATGTAACAGGGTAGGATAAAATCTAAACATCACTCAATTTCATATAATTGTTTATATGTCATTCGTTGTCTTCCACTACAGATATCACTCAGCTCCCCTTCGTGATATCATGCCGCGAAGACAACTCATGCCATATAAACAATCATATGAAATTTCGTGATGTTTTATGATAATTTTTAAGTCGTCTTTTAGATATTCAGACAAGCGTTAATGGTAGCAGTATGCAGACTGAACAGATGATCTATCTATGCTCAGCAATAATGTATTACACATACTTCTCGAAGCACTAACACTGTTTACTCCTTATGACACTATATACACATATATATACATGTACATGTACAGTAGAATCCCGCGTAAGCGGACACCCTCCGTTCCGGGCAAAAATGTCCGCTAACGCGGGATAACCGCTTACGCGAGGTTAAAATAAACATCTAATAGAGGGACCGTTCCGAGCAAAGGTGTCCGTTAACGGGGGTGTCCGCTTACGCGGGGTGTCCGTTAGGAGGGGTTCTACTGTATATATGTACATGTTTACACTTCTGCCAGCGTGTTGGTATATTAAGATAATACTAATGGATCTCTGTCGAACTGTCATTGGTTCTATCCAATTCTATACAATTTGTGTTATATCTTTATCCAATATTTATTACTCATTTGGGACTGGACCATTTACGCCAACTATTTAACGGTACCTATCTAAAGCATTTCCTTTTTCCATATTCTGTTTGCCTGAAGTTAAGCACTGTTGTCAACCCAACGTACATATTCATAAACCTACATCAAATTCATTCTAAGTTTTCTATGTTTCGTACTCACTCGTGAGCGTTAAATAATGAAGGATACATTTCTGTCAATCTCCCTCTGCGGTATGTCAAATAGACACAGACCACATTTAGTCTGACGTTTAGCACACGGGATCGTCTATGATGGAGAATCGAATTCCGCCTCTGGTCTCTGCACTTTACTGAGAACAAGGACCATTCCCTACAAAATCGGGTTGAGTATATACATCAAAGAAATATTCATTTCAGAAGAAAAGAAACGCGACCAGAGGACCATCATTAATCATACACTTGACACGTGACTATGATGTGTCACGTGGGAGGGACAGGCCAGGATGCCCTCTACCGGTGACGGATGGCGAGGTGTGGAGAAAAGTGTGGACAAAAAACAACCCCCGCCCACACTAAAACAACAACAAAAAAACGTCCCAAAAGCAGACGACATTTGTCTGGCAACCCGTCACTAGCGGATATTCACGTCATTGGTTTTTTGAACGGTCTTATTGCTTTTTGCAATGTTGGTGATGAAAACAAAGACTTTGTCAGCGGAGTAAGGAGCAGCACGTCTTTCTGCGCTGCATATAGAGATGTGAAGTGGTGAAAAGAGTTGGCTTCCAAGTTGCACTGGAGACATGGTGCTGACAGTTTATGGGTGAGGCTCAGAGTGTTGAGACAGTATGACTTCCTCGGAGCCAACCCGATGCCCATGTCTATTGGCAGAAAACACACTTGGATACTTCTCCACCTTGTGGCACAGAGTAGCTATCTTGATGATACATATTGTCACACTTCAATGGCACACTTCAATGTAATATGATCGAATATCAATATTGTGTGATTGAATATTCAACTGCTTCATCTTATCTTCGAAAATAATACACTTAGTGATTTCATACACATATGTTTTAGCATCAGATAATGAGGTAGAATGATTCGTCATATACATTACTAAGGTATAATTTTCTTCTTTCCTCGCTTTGTATTTAGTGTTTTTATCCTACCCCGTCTCTGCTTTTGTATTACTAAAAGATAAATATTGACTCAACGACCAACAGAACTTTTTTCATAGTAGCTGACATCCTGCTCTCTGATCAATAATGTTATTACTCTAGTGGCATAAAAAACACTTTATGTCACGGCCTGCCACATAAAATTTGCCTATGTTAAGTCTATGGCGGTTTTTTTATTAGGGGTAGGATAACTACGTGATATCTTGGTGATATCATTTGTTTGTTTGGGTAGTTTGACGTCCAATATATTCTATTAGACGTACTCTGGGTTTGACGGAATCTATGAGATGAATTTAGGTAGAAATCTCACCCCTACACATTTACCGTGGTGAGAGTTCTTTTACTTCCAACACCACATAGACATGGTATGACAAGGATTGGCCTTTGATATAAGAGTAAATCTACCACTGCTAGGGGTGAAGGAAAAAAGTGGCTGCAGTGGGACTGCAACCCACAAAGTCTAACATCATGGGATTGCCTCTTGGTGATAACTGATAGTTTCTTTTAAAGCTGGTGAAATATATGTTTAAATTTCAAAGCGACAAAAGCAGAATACTGCTGTCAGGTACAGTTGTGTATCTGTTATAAAGTCAATTCTGCCATAGAAGATACAAGTGAACAATCAAAGAGACACAACTGACTATGTGCCTTTGGAGTCAAGATACAAGCAGACGACAATCAGCCAACAAAGCGCACCATGAAATCTTACCCAACTACTTACTTGAAATGTGACTATCGTCTAGGGGTAGGGTCTGGTATTTAAAACGCTTGCCTCTTTTCTATTTTGGACCCCCACGCCATATAACCCCACCCCCTTTCTCACCCTGAACACCCCCTGAGGGATCAGAAGAACCTATCGGTCCCAGCCATCTTGATCACTTGGGAGTCCGTCTTGGCCCGGGCCAGGCTTGTCTGGATGGCTTTTGTGCACAGGTCAAAGAGCCTGACAATGTATACAGCCCCACCCCCCAACATAGAGCCGCACACACCAAGAAACTGTCCACGTCCCAAGGTACATCCAATTAACTGCTCAATGACTGCCCGACTGCTTCCCTCGTCAAGGCGGGCTGCTGTCCAGGCTGTTTTTATTAGTGATCTTATTTTAGTGGTCGTATATCAGACTTGGTTCGCCTAGCGCTTTATATTTCGCGTATTTCTTTACATACCTTCGGGATATGCGTGTAAATGGTTTATTCTTGTTCTTTTTCCAAAAGAAGGTATTTTCTTGTACATTGATTTTATTCCGCTGGAATTCCATTTCTATTAGATTGCGTGATCAGACCAATGGTAGTTCTTATCTTTGCCATGCTTACTTGTGTGTTCCCCGGAGACACTGCTGCAAGAACACTGCAACTTATGCTGGTTACACGACATCACATGATGGATGTTTTTCATTACAAAAATGGCTTCCTCTTCATATTACACGCGATTAACAAAGAAACGTATCACGGACCCATGTACTCTTGTAAACACGACTAAAGAAGTACTATGGTCTCCTTCAACCCCATGCGATACTTTTGATTTGAAAAACATCTTGTTCGCAATATTTTCATTTAATATGAAATGCACATGTACGTGTACTCATGCACTCAAACTAAATAAGTAATTAGAATTGCACTTTCTTACAAAACCACGAATATCTCATAATTTACCGAACTGGAGATGGCGCTGGAAGAACTTGAACGTTATGGGAGTAGGTATTTTCTTTTCACCAGAAACTCAGTTATCTATTCCCACCACGTTCTTCATTCTGCACCAAGAAAACCAATCTCATGAATTGTGCCCTGACGTTTACGTACATAGGTGTCTCGGCTACCAAACCGTCACTCGACACAAACACCTACTGAGACACTGTATCCCACCATCACCTTCGTCACGTCTTCCTTTAAACAGATTTTAAATTCTTGTTCTCTCGATCCTACGACTCCGGATGATTGAGATTCTAACATCAGGTCTGCCATGTTTTTCCGCAAGTGAGTGTCAGAGCCAGCAATCTGGAAAATGTTAATTTCCAAAGAGTAATAAAAAGTCGGCAGGTACGGTGTAGAATTTCATGATGGATAAAAGCGAATACACCTTGCCTGTGACAGGAGTCGAAACGTGGTCATTTGTTGATATCCACAAGGCTTTTGACTGCGGAAACTCCATGCCACAATCAGCACTCCGCATCTCTCCTACAGGGGTCGCCTCCCGTACTTACATATAAAGATAACCCATACCGAGGCTAACCTAGCACCCATGACTTGTCAGGCCACAAATAACAGCGTCATTGGCTGAGTCCCCTAGGGCTTAATCTTAATGCCTCAACTACCGGTGTACGCAGTGTGACCTTGTCAAATGGTGCGACTGGAATTCCGCACAGGTCTCGGTAGGAATGGGTCAGATTAGGTACGGCTGCTATCAGATGGCAGTCCTTGAAAAGCCAGGTGACATACAGCCGACCAGCCCCCTGACAGTGAGGAGGCAATGGACCCTGGGGCTGTGGCGGATCCTACTCTAAACACAGAACAGTTGTAGCTGCTATAGGTGGGTGTGATCCGTCACCATGTACCGATAAGGTCATCCATAGTCCGTCCTCTATATATTAAAAAAACCCTGATTTACATGTTGTTGGGTCGTTGACTGGCGTGTAGTACTTCCTCAATAGATAATGTGTATGTAAACGACATATTCAGCAATGATTAATCCAAATCTATTGGGATGAAAACGATCTACTTGTTTATTATACCATGGACATACATGAACGTTGTGTATAGTTCCGTACAGCAGAGTATTTCATAGAATCAAGTTTTTATACTGGCATTTATAGCTTTCGCTGGCCAATCACTTCTTTTCTTTTTTTAATTAAGAACGATCCGAGTTACATTCCTACTACTGATGGGGAATTGTTGTTCTTTAATAGGAGCCTAGGCAATTACATGTACAATAATCAACCCAAACATTCCTTCTTGTGGTGCCATGAATTATAACACGGACAGAGTAAAAATAGACGTCGAAGCTGCCGAATGTTTAGGGAGTCATTTTGTGTCGTGTAGGAGAAACTCCTGAACTTTTAACACACAATATACCTTTAGTGAATTTGTAATTACACAGGGCGAGCCACGATTACAGTGCAGATGTGGCGGAGCGGATCAAAGAGAGCACAGACACAACTCCTTTGATGTCTACGTCAACTTGCAACTGCTCTGCTTTTCTTTCCGATAAACGGTTTTGTGTGCAATTCAATTTGTCGGCTTTATTGGCACCTGAGAGGTGTGCAGGTAATCGAGGTGATTGCAGGGGTTTATGGCAAGGCAGCTGTTCTCACGACGCCCTGTTATAGGGAGGCACATAATGGCACACCCTTGAAGACATCGATACAAGTTCTCCAACAATTCAGCAATGTCCCGTTGTGTTGTAAAGACGTCCGGTGGACCCAGACGTAGAGGGACAGGTCGTAAAGCTATAAAGGATCAAAACTCGCAAGACTCTGCAGGGACTCTAATAACTGTTCTATGGGTGTGAGATTCAACGCGACCGTGTGGAAGGTTTAACACACTGTGGTCGTAAAATCCCTCCCGCGGTGAGATCTCGCGTGGCGAGGTGGGACTGTTCCAAAGCGGCTTTTCGTTGGAGCTTGCGGTAACTATCCTTCAGGGCTTTTCATTGTTCAGATTTTGTAAACTGTTGATCTAGACAAAGCAGGCAGGCGTTTATAAGGGGCGCCGCCCGCTGTGATGTGAGGATGACCAGCTCGATTCTCACCTTGCTCAGTTGTCAGCTGCCTGTCTGACCATAGTATGTCATTATTCAAATCAACCACAAGAATACTACACATAATTAGAGGTATCCTGACACGGATCCTGATGTAGTGGTAAAATTCACAGATATGAAAACTTACAGTAAATTCTATAATCATCCGCAGGTGGAACTCTTGGGTACTGGACACGGTAGATTTGAATTATTCTACATAATAATTCAAATGTATTGGTAGAAATATCATGAAAATGATATGTCCATGGAAATAGAAATCTTATCCAAGATCACTTCTCTTTGTATTGCTATTGTATTGCTATGAAAGCGTTAACGAACACGAAGTGATTGCAATCGTCAAATGGAGAATATGAACACTCCTCAGAATTTGATTGAATAAATAGTAAAAAAAGAATAAATAAATAAATAAGTAAATAAAGAGATGTAAATCAGCCTATGTAATATACAAACTTTATACCTTGCTATAAACCCGGAAAAACACCGTTGGAATGTGTAGCACTTTATACTCTCCAAATAGGGATTTCGACAAGAGCTATGCCATTTTCACACACGAAAGAAATACCATGTACCTGCCGGAAGCTTGAGGCCGCGTGGGGCCTGTGTTGATCCCTCAAAGGAAATGATGCCAAGTTCGATATCTTTTCTCCTAAATAAGATATCGGGGAATCTTTTCTCGCAGTTGTGCCCTCTTTAATGCATACTACACAGCAGGAGATCAGATGTCTACATTGGTTCAGCGAGCATTTTTACAATGTTTTGCATAACGGATGCTAGAAGGAGCTCCTGCACCTTTTAACATCTCCCTTTTCTGAATAATTCAGAAAAAAACCCAACATCTCCTCTTTCTGCATCCATGATCACGCCACCTAGTGTTAAATTCTGAAGAACTCCTGAAAAGTGTACACTGGTCACCAGAGCTACACTATGTTAACTCTGATGGGGTTAAATCCTAGGCCACCTTGAACCACTAGCTGTAAGGGTCTGTCACTCTCCACCTAGTCCGAGAAGCTCTGACTGTCTAGCGGTGCGGACAGTCAGAGAGAACACTAGAGAAGAAGACTAAAGAGTAGGACAGATTGGTTCATCTCAGCTCAGCAGCCATTTCCCACATGAACAGAGGTTGAATGCTTCTGATTTTGTAGAATACAGGGTCCTGAGCCAAAATGCTGTGAAATGACAGTGATTTTCTACCTTTGCATTAGTTCTAAAGAATAGAACAGACAGCGTTTGTAAAATCCATATCATGCCTTCAACAGGCGGGAAAATTCCCTAAAATGGCGGATTCAATTGCGCATCTATGTGACCCCACACATGGGACGCCAGGCACCATTGTATTCAAAATGGTTGACTTGAGTTAGAAGTGTATAAAAAGGCTAAAAAAAGTGACAAAAAAGGAACAAAACAGCAATTTCTATCATCAAAAAGGCTTTATCATATATCTCTAGAGGTAAGGATATATGAACCGGCCCTGACATAAACAAGATTACTTAGAACCAAGGAAGTGATTTTCTGTACTATAGGAATAATGGGTTGTGCTCTTTGACTGTCCGCCAGGCAGTCGAAGTTTCTTGGACTATCTCCACCCAGATTGTCTGTACTACTTAGGGAGTGTGTCATTTTGTACTATCGAACCCAGTTTAACATCCTTTTTAATTTCCTTTCGCGTATATTTCAAGGAAATATAATAAACATAAAGCTAGGTTTCATTATCAATCTGTTAAAAGTCATGAATACTTCCTATTAAATATCAATGCTTTTAGAAACTATATAGAACAATAGTATTTGGTTTGATACCGTACGTGACTGAACCCAACCAACCTCTTAGTCGGAACAGAGTGGAGACAGAGGTGGCGGTCACTCTATAGATGTATAGTGTAGTGTTCATATTTTGTCTGGTCTGCCAGGTGGCGTTGACATCGCCTATCAGTATGCGGGCATGTCGTCGCAACCAGAGACCATCATGGGAGACATATGAAACGATCTAACTATTCGGTTACTCTCAGTTTTGTGTTTTTAAAAGCTCTCCTCCAACATTCCAGATGTCAATAGAACTGAGCTATAGCACTGAGTGGCTATAACAATGTATGACTGTGCACATCTTGATAAAGCTACACCACCGGAACGTCGGAGCACAGGCATATAAAATATATATGATCCTACTAAGATTTTTTCCTACAGTTTTACTGAAATCTTCATGTAACCTCTGTTACCATGAGAGAGTAGGTAAGTTATAAGGTACAGGGGAATCAAGGGACTGTTCCCCAAACTAGTTTAGATGTATAATTAATGTTCCTCATAAACGTGATCTGAGCTATCAGAAGTTCATACATTTTACGCCCTTTAAGCCTTGAGAAGTATGCTCAATCATAACGGTGTGCATCCGGATTCAAAAGTCTCATGCAAAGTGTTACGACATAGGAATTCTATTCTAAACGGCAATTCATATATAATGGGTATAAGTGCTTGTACGAATCTTCCTTAAACCTACTCTCTCTAGGTAATCCGTTATCAATAGATATCGTGAATGCACATTCACGTTGTAGCATTTTTATTTTCAACGCTTTTTTTTAAACACATAAATGTACAAACATTTATATTCTTGATTCTGCAGTGAATATAAAGAAGTAAATGAATTGACAAAACAGAATGGTAGGCCTGAGATCACGAAAAGCAGAACGAACTACAAGTAAATGAATTGACAAAACAGAATGGTAGGCCTGAGATCACGAAAAGCAGAACTAACTACAAGTAAATGAATTGACAAAACAGAATGGTAGGCCTGAGATCACGAAAAGCCAGCATACCTAACTAACTATCCTTCTCTGGCAATCCAAATTACCATTTAAACTGTCTGATACACAAGCACACCCTTGTTGTATCGGACTATATTATTTTCTCATTCCTGACCCCACATTTTGACACAGTCGCGTCCGCAAGTATTTTAACCACGTGCTCAATGAGCGTTTGCCTTTTCACGGCGGACTTCAAAAACACATCCCCGGGGCCTGGTACCTACACGGAGTGCTTTGAAAGCAGCATACCTGATAGACAACCCCTCGTAGTGCAATAACCTCCATATGGCCCGCTAGGTGGCTCTCACATCCGGCTGCAC